>BCLF01000092.1:827370-904552 GCA_001602275.1 Zoysia japonica
CCCCCCCCCCCGCGTCTAACGAACGGATTGCCGGAGCTTGTCAAAGAGGGGCAGAGTATTGTCGGTGAAACATCCTTTTCCAAACACCAATCATGCGGTGCGGAAAATGAGAGTAGGGGAAAAAAAAAGGCGGGACCCACTGCGTTCCGGTTGGAAAAGTGACCGTTGGGCTGGCAGGAACTACCCTGCCGCTCTGCTCTGTTCTGTACACGCCACGCTTGCCAACGACGAAAGATTCCGGAAAATCCAAGCCCACCGCTTTGACTTTAGTTTCTTTTCCTTTTTCGCCTTTGGTTGTTCTGCTCTTTGTGATGAAAATATGAGTCACGCGCACGGAAAAAGTCGTAAGCTTTAAAGCCTTTGTTTTCTGGTAAAAAGATATCGTGATCTTCATTATTGGAAACAAAAAGATACCGTGGTCTTTTGTTGTTAGTAGCAGCATTATGAAACTGTTGGTGGCGATTATTTTTGTTTCCATGTCCAAAGGAAACCAGACGGAACGAGCAAAGCTCTAACAACAAAGGTGTAATAATGCACTGCTTTTTTTTTCATTTTTTGGGAAGAGGATAGTGTAATACTCTGTTCGTCCCTATTTAGTTTTCCTTTTAAGTGTAGACACGAGGATTAAAAATTATAGAAAATATAGGATATGTTGAAAATGAAAAGAAGATAGATAAAAATATATTAAAAATAAAAAAAGACATATTAAAAAACGAGAATAACAAGTAAAAAAAAATTTATAAACTCTAATATGAAAAAAAGACGGAGAGAGTAGCAGATAGTGTAATAGCAGTACACTGAACCACCGATCTTTGCTAACCTATGCAACATCCCACCAACAGCAAAAGCTAATGGACCCCAAGTTCGAAGTAAAAGAAAAAAACATTCGGTGTCAATCCTTTATTGTGAAAGATGATGAGGCATGCGTGTTGGGCACAGTAGGCGATTCACTTATACGTGCCTGCAATCAAATTTCGTAAAGATTCATTCTTGCAGAAATTCAGCTCTCCATCGGATCAGATCGGGGGCACGCATCCGCAGGCCTACCTACGGAGAGGTGCCGAGTTCCGACGTGCCGAGATGCCTTGATTCTTCGTCAAGCAAAACCCCCCTACACCTTGTCTGTTGGTTTGCTGCGAACGGTCCGAAGGCGACGCCGCAGCGGTTGCGGATGGTGTGAAAGGCGCAAAGCGACCGGTCGACGGTGTGCACCGTCGTGGATCGATCGATCACATGGCCAAAGAAGGAGGTCCAACTCTCACGCCACTGGTTGGTTCCGCTGAGCCAAAGATGCGGTGGATACGAACATTCCATTTCGTCGGCGAGGCAGGAGCGTCTCTGTAGTGGAGTATAGCAGATCTGCGTGGCTACTGGCTAGTACTCTTATCCATCTGGAACCACCGATCGATCGATGAAAATGTCCTCCATCTCGCCGTGGTCGGAGCAGGAGAGCGGGACAGGACCAGACATCCACATCCACCCGCCCACGAGGGGATGCCAACCACTACACTAGGGCCGCGTTCCACCGTGCCATGTCCCCGCTGCTCCACGGTTAGATTAGATCGCGGGCTGGTGCGCGCGTGACGCGACGGCGGTGGGATCATTCAACCATTCATTTCCCGGGACCAGCGAGCTAGCAGCAGCGCGTACTGGTGCGTCGTCGCGTCTCCATCGCTCGCCGCGCTGCTGCTCCAATACAGCTGTTTCATAACTCGCGGTTGAACGTACTGGACGTCTCTTGGCTCGAACGTGTACCGGTAGACGGAGCTGGGCTGCGCCGTGTTCTCTCCGGGAAGCAGTTGTTTGTAGGACCGGAACTGGAAAGCGGACAAGGATGGCCGGCTTGAGTTGAAATCGACCTGTCCCCAGACGCGCAGATGTGGCCGGCAGACAGGAGCTGAGGCCAAACGAAGACGATCATCGCTGCCGTTTGGGTGTTGATTAGGGCCAATCAATGCGATTAGTTAAGGCCTAAAATCAATGCAAAACCAACTCAGAAAAAAAAGGCAGGTGCGTACTAGTACGCGTCAGCCCTCAGCTAAGACCAACCACTCGGTGACAAATCCAACAGCGGCGCGGATCATGAGCTGCTTGCTGATGAACTGAAGTACTGAAATGCAGGTATTCTGAGAAGAAAAAATTTTCCCTCAATTTTGACCGTATTCCACGTCTGTTTGCGGATGACGTCGTCCTGCTCGAGGTTTGCGGTGCCCCACCTGCGAGTGACCGATGCGAGCTTCCCTTTCGGTAAAGCGAAAAAGGAGTAATCTGTTGGTGATCGAGACTGCAGGGCAGCCGGGGATTCCCCTGTTGTTGAATGGATCGACCTGCTCTTTCCCTTTTGCGATTTCAGTCTGATGTGATCACGCGACCTTACCTAGATTGGCGTAACCAAATCCCGTACGGAGGGCCACTACGAGCTTGGTTTACCTAGGCGAGGCGCGATTAATCAATCAACTGCCTCGAGCTGATTTAAATACCGGCTGAAGTACTACTAGTCAAAGGTGGAACAGTGTGGCCATTTGCTGTGTGCCGACAGGTGCAGGCCGTAGAGTAAGCGCGCTTTACCCTTGCACGGTGTCCACTGTTACCAGTTCAACGAGTATACTGGCATAGTGGCAGTGTGGTGCGATGGAAAAAAAGTGGGGGATTGATTGAAAAAGATAGAGGGCCCCTGTTTGGATCCAAATTCTCTCCCATAACGGAGAGACTGCAGCGTGAAAGAACAGTGTTTAATGTCGAGCACTATAATATTTTACTGTAAGCTACAGTTATATAATTTACTATTCTTAAAAAAAAACTTTAATGTTTCTGTTTTTACTGTAGGAATCAATTTTATTTGTCCATTTTCAATGCAACGGCTCAAATTTATTGTCACTGTCGAGTACTGTAGCGTCGAGTCCCACCGGTTAGTTTACGGGAAAGGTGCACGGAGTTCTAGGAGGGAAGAAAGTCAGACGTCTTCTACCGTCGAACAAAAACGAATCACGGCAAGAAAAATAATGCAAAAAAAAAGATTTTGTTTTCTCTCGGAGACGAGGTCGAACTCATGGCCAGAGGAGGACCGCGCATCAGATCAGAAGCCATGTGCGGATTTTGGCACAACGTGGTGCCGGCAGGACGCGGCCCGCGCCCTCCGATCTGCCGCACCGACGGCCACTGCGGCCCCCGTGTTTTTGCAGGGGGGCATGCGTGTGGGCCCCCAGAGGCAGCCGGACGTGCGCGCGACCTGCCGGCAGAACGTCCGTTTTTTTTTATTCTCTCAGAAGCCTGCCTCTCGCTGACCAAGCACTCCACCTCACAATAGGATTTTGTACAGTATATGTAAGGGAACGCAGTAATTTTACAGAAAGCATATAAAAATTTATAAAAATCAATTTAATTTTACAGAAAAAAATAAAAACACATTTCACCATTCAAAACAAGGCCAAAATGCTTTCTACATATACCCTTTCACCTATATATACGAGTAACTCCACTCTTTTGTTTGAGCAGGTTAGCGCTGAACCATAACTCACCTGCGACGCTCAGTAATCTCTCCTTCGTACGAGTAATATAGAAAAAGTTCCTCTGTTTCTCACATCATCAGTTTCTATCTTGAAAAAATCTCCGGTGGAAGCACATCGACTCAAACATCTTTATTTTTAGAAGCTTGCAGAGCAGGGAGGTGTACCAGAAAAAAAAATCTGGTTACATTCCAACAGCCTACATCTACATGAGCTACTCACATTTTTTTTTCTGATGTAAGGTTATATTAAGGGGCGGAGCCAGCAAATGAGGGTAATGAAATCATCTAGTTTAATTAATGAGATCAAATTTTTTTGTTAAGCTTTGTTATATAATAATTTTTTATTGATTTTGCCGGAAACCATCGAGGTCGCCTAACGCAATGCCTCCATGGTAGCTCCGCCCCTGGTTATATAATCCATAAACAACGGAAAATTAAGTGGGGGCTAGTGGATTAGCCACCAGTTCTTGACGCTTCATGTTTGAACCTGCCCTGTCCGGACATACTCCTACCTCCATATGCGACGTGCTAGTACGACGTACTGCCCTGTCTGGCCACGACGAACAGGTAGATCGTCCTGACAGTTTGTACCACACGAACATATAAAACGGTTGCCGAGATCCGACGGCGCCAGTGGGATTGGCATTTTCCCATGGGGTCGAGATCGTCTGCATTGTTCAGTTAATGCAGAGAAGTTCCTTCGTGGCATTGGCTGAAATCTGTGCCTTCCAAATCAGAATGAACGGCTACAATAGTTTGCTATTTCCTCACTTAAATAAATTATTCGAGGCTCACAGCACGACCCCAATTTCGTTATTCTGTCGTCGAGCGATCCGACTGGCATGAATCAACCTTTTTAAAATCCTCTTCGACGGAGTCTCTTCTGACATAGATTTTTTTTAGTGCTCATGGTATTTTTTATTAATGTTACATTAACATTCTGCACACAAATATGCGTGTGGTGTGCTGTCTCGAATTCAATTTCAACGTCAACAAATACAAATTTTGAAAAGGTAACTAAAGGCAGTGAACCAAACATACCACTTGACCTTCCAATATCGAACGAGACCTTCGCCTCGTTAGCTGGAGGCCGCAGGCCACCACGTCTGTGCTACGTTCTTGCTGCCGCCGCTACGCCCGGGAGCACCCTCGTCATCGAGCTTCCGGCTCCGCACTGCCGCACCCTGCGAGCTCACGCCCAGGACCGAGCTCCTGGCCATCGAGCTCTCAGCTCCGTCCAGCCACACCGCACGAGCTCACGCCACCGAGCTCGCAGATGTCAAGCTCCGACCCCCGCGCTGCCGCAGCCTGCGAGCTCCCACGACGCGCACGAGCTGATTTTTTTTTTAACACCAACTGGCTGAACCCACTAGCGGGTAATTTCAATTATTCAAAAGATTAGAATTAAGATACATATATTAATTACATTTAATTACCATATAAAAAATTATAAAAATATTATTTATTTTGTTGTAATTAGTTTTAAAAATAAGTTTTATCGTCCTTTCTCAACTATCGCAGGTGTTAGATTTTCGTCTCCTATTCAGAATACCGGTATTTGACTTCCTCAACTTTTCAACCCCTCGGTGTTTTGAAAGCGATTTCATCTTACATGGCAGTGTGACATGATATTTATTGCTAACGTATGAACTGTCGACCTGAACAATTGATTTGGCCTGATTTTTATTCTAAATTAGAAAAAAATACTTAACGATCTCAAAGAATATAAAACTTTGGAGAGATTTAAATTATTTTACAAAGAATAAATTTTGTTTTAAGTACTAATTTCAAATTCGAATCATATTTCACAGAAATTTCATAATAATTAGTTTAAATTTTTTAAAAATAGAGGAATAGTAGAATTTACTCAGCTCCGGCCGCTTACCTCAGCCGCATGCTTGCGCCACGGCCCACGGCATCGTCCAGACGCAGGAGACAGTGGGGCCCAGATCAATCAACTGCTGCTGCATCGGAGGAAAATAACAAAGCTATTGGAGCCGTCCGTTCTGATTTGGAAGGTGTAGATCTTAACTAATGCTACATAGGAGCTTCTCTGCATTTAGACTTCTACCGCAGATGCGGCGTGTGCCGACTGGCGAGTTGTATACACGCGAGGACTGACTGGCGCGGAGCAGAGGATAAAAAGAGCAGGCGGAGGAGGAACGGCACGCTCGTCCCACATGCGCAAAGGGTCCGGCACCACGTTGGGTTGCCTCGTGAGGGACCACCGGCTTGGCACGCCAAGCGAAGGTCTCCTCCTCCTGTCCCAAAGACAAGCTCACAAGAACCTCCTCGCGCGCCATGGACAGCTCCAGGCGCACTTGCACTGTCTTGTGCGTCTGTTGTTTAGCGCGTATGCTTGCGTGTGTTGCCGGATACACGTCTGGTTCCATGCCTCCGACTCCGAGCGAGCACGGTCGATCGGTTTGGCTGGAGTGGATGCACATTTGACATAGTGCCAAAAATGTTACGACATGTTGGTTTCCAAAAAAAAAATGTTAGGACATGTCAACAAGACAAATAGTGTATTTAGTTTAGGACAACGCAATATCGATCATTTGCGATTTTATTGAAACCATCACGTTCATTTCATTCGTGTCAGTGACGGAATATTTTAGCTAGCTAGGTTTCCCTTTGTTTGTGTGCGACGTGGAATCTATAGACGCACAAAATTATTCAAACAACTCCCACCACACACTGACATCATCAATCCTTTTTTTATACAGTATAATATAGACTATAGACATTTTAGTCTACTCCGTACATCATATTCTCTCCGATTTATAAGTCGTTTTGAAGTCGGGTACGAAAATTAAAAAGAGTGAAAAAGATGATATGTGTTGAAAATGAAAAGAAAAAAGACATAGATAAAAAAGTATTGAAAAAAAAGTGCAGTGAAAAGTGAAAATAACTTATAATTTTAAAAAAATTGTTAAGTTTATAAGACGGAGAGAGTAGAAACTTTGGCTATCAATTGTTTTGTGCGCACTGGATTGTCTTTATTTATTTTTTGACAACTACCGAAATATTTCTCCGGTGGCTTTCTTTTAAGAAAAATGTATGTATGGCAACCACCATTCATACTCTTCCATCATCTGCCCTCTACTACCAAAATCTATCTCTGTCGCAAGAAATTCCGTGGGTTTATTCAGTAACCGGTAAAAAAACTTTCATCGAGTAACGTCGTCGACATCACGTGGCCCTGGGCCATGGATCCAAGCATCCAACATGCAGAACTGAGAAAAAAAAAATCCAGAATATATCCAACATGCAGCATCCAACTATCCAAGCAGAGCCGGAATGGCCATCGCTAGGCCCCACCGCACAGGGGGATCACGCCCCTTGACCTGCAATTGTGAGGCTCACGCAATGGCGGCACAGGACACGTACCAGCAAAGCAGCAGCGCTCAGATTTAATTATCAATCACTTCTCACCAGACCCCAATCACTCTCCTTCCAGCCGCGCTAAAAAAAATCAGGTCCATTTTCGTCTCTTTTTCCCAAACGATCGACCACCATTTTATAGCCTCCTCAGAACCTTCTCTCACTAATTTGTTCTCTCTCTAGACCTCCTAAACCCCCCAAATCAGAGGTAGAGAGAGAGAGGGGGAGGAGGGACCGACGGAGAGCAAAAGCATTGAGCTGTAGAGAGAGAAAGTTCAGTTGAGCTCTCTGCTCGGAGTCTTCTCTCACCTGTAGATCTGTTCTCCGCTGGCCTCGTTCACGTTGCCTTTGCCCAAAGGCGCCTGGCTTCCTTCCTCGCTCGCTCGCTCGCGCAGTGTCCGTGTCTCACTCACCCACTTCCTTCCACGCTCTATGCTTGCTCTGCCACCATGTGGTGGTGGTCTTCGCGCTCCAACTAACAACCAGCGCCTCACCCCGCGGTGCCTGCAAAGCTTGGTGGCGTCACGCTGCTCGGTGGCTAGCTAGCTCCCGCTCCCGGCATTGCAATGCAGCCCCTGGTGGAAGCGTGACGGAGTAGCGTCGGCGAGCGTCGCGAGGGGGGAGTGGTCTGAGCCGCTCGCGAGAGTGGGCGGCGCTGCCGACATGTTCAAATGGCGCGGCGGCGACCGCGACCGCGGCAAGGCCAAGGCCGTGTTCAAGCTCCAGTTCCACGCCACGGAGGCACGGCTCAACTCTATCCGGTGGAAGCAGAGCTTTGATTTCTCTAATAATTTCTTGAGGCGTGACGGGAGGGAGTTGGTTCTCGGTGGGTGCAGGTCCCGCAGCTGGGATGGGAGGCGGTGATGGTGGTGGTGACGCCGCAGGACGCGGGCCGGCCGACGTCGCGGTCGGAGCGCGCGGAGGTCGCCGACGGCGCGTGCCGGTGGACCGCCCCTGTCTTCGAGACCACCAAGCTCTCCACCGGCAAGGACAAGATCTACAAGTTCCTCGTCTATGAGACCGTAAGCCACCGCCCGGCCGCCAAACGATTCGCGATTAACCGCCGGTGATTTTTTTTTTCGGGTCACGATCTTGACTCGCGTAATGCCGTCGTTGCAGGGGTCGAGCAAGGCGGCGCTGCTGGGGGAGGCGACGGTGAACCTGGCCGAGTACGCCGACGCGTTCAAGCCGTCGGCCGTGACGCTTCCGCTCAAGGGTAGCCCCGGCGCGCTGCTGCACGTGAGCATCTCCGTCCCTCTCCCTCCCCCTTCGTCCCCCTTAAAGCGCCGTGGCGTTTTAATGTGACCTGTGACGGCGACGTGCTCGCGGCTCCTTGATTTTGATGCTTGCTGGTGCTGTGCTTCCTGTGACAGGTGACCATCCAGCGGGTGGTGGGTGCCGGCGGTGGGTGCGGCGACGACGGGAGGTGCGTTGGTGGGGATTAATCTACGTATACACCTCTAACGCGTTGTGGTTTGAACTTTACGGATCGTCTTGCTCCGGCCCTGATTTAGCCATTGCTGCTGCTGTATTGTTATTTGAGCCTTAGGGATTGAGTAACCTCTAACAGATTTATAGAACTGCAGCTGCATTGTTGTTCTTTCACCCTTATACATTTGCTTGGTTGAGACATTGCTTGGCTGATTGCTCTTGTCCTCTGGGTTGTAGCGCTGAGAAAGGCGATGGGACAGCAGTAGCTGCGGAGGTGAAGACGCCGCAGCGGAGGACGACGCTGCTGAGCCAGCTGAGTCAGTGTGAGGACGAGGGTGGCGAGAAGGCAAGGGCGGCCACGGATGCGATGAGCCCGGTTCAAGTAAGTAAGACTTTGGGGAAGGGGGAGTTAGTTACCTATTCGATTCATCATCATTGCATTGCTTTTCTTTCATCTTGTGATCGCTAATCAGACACAGCTTTTGGCATGCAAAGCATTTTGCAAAAGAAAAAAGGGGGCAGAAGGAAGCTACATTTATCTGATTGGTTATTTGCTCTGTGATACTTTTTGTTTGAGATTTGATTCTTCATGATTGTAGAGGGGAGAGAACTGAACCATGCATACTAGTTGTGATATGTTTTGCTGTGTTCATCAGATGGTTAATTTCTCTTTCTTTACAGGATGGATTGTCAGTGAGAAAACCGCCAGGGATGAGGTTTCAGTCGAGAAGAAACACTCCTACTTCTGTTGATCCAGTTGGCCATCTTCACAATGGCAGCAGCTTCGATGCTGTCTCTATGTCGGGTTCAGATGGGAGCTCTGGTAGATATACCCCTGAAACCAATGCAAGCATGCACAACTCATTTCTTCAGGATAGTAGCAATGTCCTCTCTCCATTTGCCAACAATGGCACCCTAAGGATCCCATTCACCAGCTCTGGTGTCTGGTCGGGAAGCTCCGCTCCTGATGCTAGCACAGATGGTTCAACCAGCAACTCAGGTGAGGCAGGGTTAAGAGGAGGAGAGGATGACGTGGACAAGCTAAGAAGTGAGATAGCCACTTTGACACGGAAATTGGATGTCTCAGATATGGAGTTGCAGACACTCAGAAAGCAAATTGTGAAGGAAAGTCGGCGTGGTCAAGATCTCTCCAAGGAAATGAGCAGCCTTAGGGAGGAGAGGGATGCACTCAGAAGGGAATGTGAAGGACTAAGGGGTGCAAAGAAGACGATTCATGATGTCAATGGGTCAGGTAAACGGCTCTCAGATGGGGAAGATCCATGGTCACAGGTTGAAGAGCTGAAGCAAGAGCTGAATCATGAGAAGAATCTAAATGCAGATCTTCATGTACAACTTCAAAAGATGCAGGAATCCAACTCTGAGCTTCTTCTGGCTGTGAAGGATCTTGATGTTATGCTGGATCAAAAGAACAGAGAGATTTCCATTTTAAGAGAGGATACACAGGAGGATCAGCAGGAAGCAGAATACGAGCATGCCCTATCAAATGTGCACAACTCTGGACACAAAATAGACTTATCTGAAACAAGTTCGGAACAAGAGAAGGAAGATGAGCTTATGCTGGATGCATTGGCAAAGAAGCGTGATGACATCTCTACCTCTGATATTGAAAAGAAAATTGTTGAGTTGAGCAATGAAATTGAGTTGTACAAGAAAGACCGTGAGGATCTTGAGATGCAAATGGAGCAACTTGCACTTGACTATGAGATTCTGAAACAAGAAAACCATGACATATCTTCAAGGCTAGAGCAAACACAACTGAGGGAGCAGCTAAGGATGCAGTACGAGTGCTCGGCTCATATATCTATAATTAGTGATCTTGAGGCCAGTGTTGAGAGCTTGGAAAATGAGCTCCAGGCACAGGACAAAAAGTTTGAGGCTGATATAGCAGAAATAATGAGGGTAAAGGTGGAACAAGAACAAAGAGCCATAAAGGCTGAGGAATCCCTGAGGAAGCTGAGATGGAACAATGCAACTACTGCTGAACGGCTCCAGGAGCAATTCAAGGTCTTATCTTCACAGGTTTCTTCTGCTTTCAGTGCCAATGAGCAGCAGCTTGTGCAAGCAAAAAAAGAAGTTGCAGAACTGCAGCTACAGAAGAGTCAGTTGGAAGAGTTACTGCTGAAGGCCCAAGGAGAGCTTAGATCAGTTCAAGATCAACACCGAGTAAAGGTTCAACAGTTGATAACCCTAGTAGACTTCAAGTCAAAGGAGACCGACAGGCTACTGACGGAGCTCAAAGCCAAGAGTGATGAGCTCCAGAACCAAAAAAGATCTGATGAGGCAAAATTGAATGCCTTGTCAGAAGAAATCGACCAACTCAAAGCTCAGATCGACAAGCTCTCTGATGAAAGAGACGATCTCTTAGAAAAGAATGAGCGGAAAGACAAGGAATTAGCTAGAAGTAGCGAAAAGGACACGCTCTTGCAAGAGAAAACGGCTGAGATTACTTTTCTCAGTAAGGAAATTGCATCACTCAAGGACCAAGTGAAGATGCATTTGGATGAACTTCACTCTTTAAAATTAGCGAAGAATGAAAAGGAGGAGAGAATTGGAAAGCTGCAAATAGATATTGGGTCCCTTAAACTTCAGTGTGACAACTTGAAAACTTCTTTGTCCAAGAAGGAGTCAGAGAAAGAAAATCTTGCTTCTCAGGTGCTGAAGCTGAGAAGGGCCCTTGAAAGCAAGGACGGTGCCAAGGCAAATGGTTTAACTTCAGATGTGAAGGTAAATTTTGCAAAGCAAATAAGAGTATGCTTGTAGTACAGTGAGCCATCTTTCATTTAGTTTATCTACTACTCTTATGAGGCTCATTATGTTGATATGAACAACTGCAATGCTCCAAACACAGTAAATGTAAACTCTATAAAAAAAGGTTACATAACAATCCATCACGTGCCAACACACGTCTGAACTGGTAGCTGTAGCTTCCTTTTTATATGAGCCATATTAAGGTAGACCAAATGCTGTTGGATAAGAATTTAATCCCAGCCATTGATTTTTCACAAAAAAATAAATAAACAGAACAATTCGTCACGTGCCTGCATTCCAAAACAGCCACATGAGTTAGTTTCTAAAATAACCGCATGAGTTAGTTTCCAAAATATATAAAATACTTTCCAAATTGAACTTTTACCACCTAGGAGGTAAAAGACCAACTTAATCCTCAAGATCCACTCAAATGAACAGTCTATATTTGATTTGGGTGTATATTAAAATCTGCCTTTTATATTTAACTACTATGCAGGATTAAAATAACGAAAAACTTTTGAAAAGTATGGGCATGCATCCATTAAGAATTCTCATGATTATGTCTCTTTGCATATGGGGAGGAAAAAATTGCTTTGATTCTATCCACATCCGCCAGCTCTCTTCTCATCATAACCCAGCGAATAGCTTTATGATTCAAGGTCCACACTGAGGAGAACATGATATTACGCTTTAAATCATTTAGCTGTTCTACCTGTACATAGGATTGCTTAGATTGTAATGATAGACTTTGTTGCCAAGAAAGTTTCTCAAAGTGCTGCATTTTGCAGGACAACCAGCACACTAATCATAAGCGCATCAAGCACAATACCAGCGCCAATGGGAGCAGCACTCCAGTGCCAGGCACCAACAGACAGAGGACAGAGAGTGACTCCAACGGGCATGACATCAGGTACATGATCATCTGAACTTAGCTCACACATTTACCTTACAATATAATTCAGAAGCATATGATCCACGGCTGACACCTCGCTGCTGGAACGATCCATCAATTTTCAGGAACAACAACGCTGCAGACCAGTCCGCAAAGGAGCTGGCTGCTCTGAAGGAGAGGAACAAGGCGATGGAGGAAGAGATGAAGGAGCTGCACGAGCGGTACTCGGAGATCAGCCTGAGGTTCGCTGAGGTAGAAGGAGAGCGGCAACAGCTCGTGATGACGGTGCGGTCGTTGAAGAACTCCCTGAGGTGATCGGTTCGTGGCGGCCGCCGGCCGGTGCTGCTACCCAGTGCACTCAGTGCAGCTATAAGATTTGGACGACGATATCCCAAGGGCGTTCGATTCGTTGTACAGGCGGGCGACTGGAAGAGTCTCCAGGGGCTTCGCAGAGGCCAGGCGTGTGTTGTTGGTGAGTCACAGTACACAACATGTAGAGCATGATATCGATAATATTGCTTTGTTTCCATATGTGCAGTATTTTGTGTTAGTTATCTTTGTATGGTTCCTGAAGTATGATTGAGTTACGAGGAAAGAAAAGTGAGAAGAAAAAAATGACACTTCAGTCTCGGATTATTTTTTTTTAAAAAAATCTGCCCCTGTTCAATTTTCCTAAACCCGGCAACGGGACTAGCTGGAAAGGCCACAACAACGCTGCATTATATCTGCAGCGCTGCACCGGGTTAATCCTTCCACACTTCACCATCTATCATGTGTTCATGTTAGACATGCGCGAACAGGCAAATAGCTGCCTCGCCAGCGCTCAAGGCAAACCCCGGTGGTATATATATAAAAAAAAGACAGAACGTCCAGCCGACGGACGTTCCGCTCTCTCCCGCCGCTTTTGGGCATCACTGCAAATGCTCCCCCTGCAAAAACAGGTCACGTGTCGAGAATCGTCCGTGTCTGGAATGGAACGGAGCGGAGCCGCGTCCGTCCGGCAGGACGTCCTGCCAAAATCGGCGTAAAACCCCGGTGTTGTAGTTTCTTCTTCGCCTTTGAAATTGGCTGGTGCGCGATGCGTGAAGCCACAAAAAAAGAAAAAAGAAAAAAAAGGGTGGCCATCTAGCATCTACAACTCGTTTTGTTTCAGGCAGATCCCGAAACCGCGAAACGCCCAACCCCTGGTCCATTAGGGATACGGCAGTGTCACACCGCAGTTGCAATCCACCGCTGAGTTTGTCTGTACATCGGCCATGTCCTCGCCGTGCAGCGTCGTCCGGATTTACGATCGTCACCGTGACACCGGACTTTCTGCAGGAAGTAGATTGTCAGCTCTGTCAACAAGCATTCTCAGCAGCTCCGTCGAACTCAACCCTTTGCCCCCAAATAGGTCCGGGCATGGTACCCCGATGGGACGATACCCCCTATCAGGCTTGGGACGATAGGCCACCACGAGGCCTGGCGAGTTTCGTTTCCCATGTCCGCCTGGATAAACTGTTCGCTTCGCGTGTTTTGCACCGATGTGGGACTAAAACTTGCGTTACGTTTCTGCGGGTGGGAGATTACGCCGGAATCACCGAATCACGCGGGACTGCAGGAGGGCCGAGCCGCTCGTACGTGCAACAAATCAGATGGCCCGAAGGCCTCCTTTTCTCCGCGTGAGAACCTGGTGGCGTACATCGCGCGTACGCAATACGTACAACGGTCGGTGATGGTCAGACGGCGTGTATCACGGCTACCGAATCAGGCAATCGGTGCCACGACGAAGCAGTCGACGGCCGAGACCGCGGACGATTCTGGTTCGACGAAGTAACCGCCCTCCGCCCGGGCCCGACGGTCGTTCTTCGATCGCGAGCTTCTCCCGGTCGCACCACGCCTTGTCTCGCATGGTCGCTCATCTCACAAAGGGACGCATCTTCCCGTCACGCAGCGGCAGCCCGCTTGTCCTCGTCGAGCGTGATCACTGATCCCAGACCACGTGATATGCGAGACACAATTCAGTTCCAGTCCATTCGACCTCGTGGCAACGGCATGCCGCGGTGGATCCGTGGATGTGTCATGTGTGCGTGAACCAAAGATACGGGGCTAGAGTCTAGACCACTCGCGAACCTTTCAAACAAGGAGAACCATTCCATGGCACTGAAAAATGCTCAATATATTCGATAGAAGCGCGCTGTGATTCTAATATACAGAAAACACAACACTTGGCTCACACGAACCCTTTATTCATAGATAATACACCATGCTAAAATCAGACACAAACGCAAGCGGGACACGACAGCCGGCTTGGTCTGACACAGCACGGCGCCACGGCGGCGCGCCTAGCAGTTCGGGACGGCGAGGCTGCAGGCGCTGAGCACTTTCTTGGCGTTCGGGTTGTTCACGTATTTGCCATACTTCGGGTCTTTCATGTACTGGCAGAGGCAACTCTTTTGTGCGTGCAGGTTGGAGCAGCATGCCGGCGTTGGCGCGGATCCGTTTTCGAAGGCGGGAATGCACGTCGTCAACCTCTTAGCGTCGCAGTCGTCGGCTGAGGCGCCGCCCGCGCTCATCGCCGCCACCACGAGTGCCACAGCCACTAGCATCGCTACCGCCTTCGCCATGAACTCGACCTCTAGTTCTCTTCTTCCTCTCCGGTCGGTGCACGAGAGGCACGAGTCACACAAGGCGGGCAGAGCGAGCTGCTGTGCTGTGGTGGTGTGGAGTGGTGGTGATGCACTGCAAGCGCATTCTGGCATGGTATTTATAGGCGGACTGGGGCTTGGGCTGGGGAGCGCAACCAGGCACCCGCCATGCATCATGCATGAGTGTGTACTCTGGTTTCGAACCACATGCAAAAACTGCCGCATGCAATCGTCCAATGGCTCTACTGACAGCTATATATACATGGTTTGGTACTTATTTAGTGCACTGGTAACTGTCATCCAATCAACTAAAAGTTTGTTGTGGTTGGTGTGCATGTACATCTCTAACAATAATGGAGTATCATGTTTACTGAAATTAATTTTTGTTTTTTTGAAAATAAATAGTACTAATGTTCTTGAAAGATTTGTTGTAGCTCAGATTCATGTGTGCATATGGTGAGATTGAACTATCACAAGGTTTTTAGTAACGCCTCGAATACCTTTTTTGTTACTAGGTTCTGTTGAGCCCATTGTGATTAGCCATGCGACGCGAAGCAAATAATCTTATTGCATCAAGTGAACTATGTAAGGAATGCCGGTGAATTGTCAGGCGGTGAATATGCAACACAAAAACTGTAAGGATCTGAAAGCGTCATCTTCTAAGAAGCTCGCTCACCGCGATCCGAAAAATGATTAATTTAATACTACATAACATTACAATCTTAAAAATTAAGATGCGTCATTCAGACCCACGTATCATTTACTTGCAGGACCTTTGCAGTGACACGGGGGTGGCAAATTCTCAAACTTTAAAAAAATTATAATGACATATATCTAACAGAAAAAGACCAAAGTTGCCCAAAACATGGTGTCGCTGTGCATAATCTGGTGTCATGATCTTGTTTCCCAAGGTTGTCAATTCATTTGGTGCCTAGTAGAGCATATGAACATGCACCGATGGATTGGTACTGGTTGTCAGTTGAGCTCTGCTGGCACGTTGCGAGGACGACGCTTTGCTGATTCAGAGCGTTTACGTTTCTCCCTACCAAACTCCTCATACCAGAGACCGTTCCGGGCAAGAAACGACTTTTGCAAGGGACGCTCAGGATCAGCCTCCACCTAGTTTTGGAGCCGAATCACGTCTCCTTTCATGCCTCCCATTTTCTTCACAAGACCGTCTGTTATTGAGCGTGATCCCGGAACACGTGACTTGCGAGACACATTTTTTTCTGTCCGCTTGACCTCGTAGCAACGTATGGCATGCCACGGCGAAGGTGTGTGTGAACCAAAGATATAGGGCCAGAGTCTAGACTACTCATAAAAGCCTTTCAAACAAGGAGAACTATTCCATAGTATTGAGAAATGCTCAATATATTCGATAGATTCGGGCTGTGGTTCTAATATACAAAACACAGCACTTGACGCACACGAACCCTTTATTCATAATACGCCACACATTCAAATCAGACGCAAACACAAACGGAACACGCCAGCTTGGTCTGACATGGCACAACAACACGCCTAGCAGTTCAGGGCGGCGATGCAGCTGGAGACCACTTTCTTGGCGTTCAGGTTGTTCACATATTTGCTGAGCTTCGGGTCTTTTAGGTACTGGCAGAGGCAACTCTTCTGCGCGTTCAGGTTGGAGCAACACTTCGGCGTCAGCGCGGATCCATCTTGGAAGGCGGGCACGCACACCGCCAGCTTCGTTGGGTCGCAGTCGTCCGCCGAGACCCCGCCCACGCTCATCACCGCTACCACGAGTGCCACAACAACCAGCATCGCTACCGCCTTCGCCATGCCCTCGATCTCTAGTTCCCTTCTTCCTCTCCGGATGGTGCGCGAGAGAGGCGCACAAGGCGGCAGAGTGAGCTGCTATGCTGTGGTGGTTTGGCGTGGTGGTGATGCACTGCAAGCGAGCTCTGGCATGGTATTTATAGGCGGCCTGGCGCTTGGACGGGGGAGCGCAGGGACCCACCGCCATGCATCATGCATGAGTGTGTGCTCTAGTTTCGAACCACATGCAAAAACTGCCGACCAGTGGCTCTACTGACAGCTATACATTGTTTGGCACTTATTCAATGCGCTAGTAACTGTCATCCAATCAAGTAAAAGTTTGTCGTGGTTGGTGTGCATGTACATCTCTTGCAATAGCATCATGTTTACTGAAATTAATATTTTTCTTATTGAAAATAAATAGTACTGTACTATTGTTCTTGAAAGATTTATTGTAGCTCAGATTCATGTGTGCCTATGGTGAGATGGCACTATCACAAGGTTTTTAGTGACCACGCTTTGAGCACCCTTTTTGCTACTCCTAGTAGGTTCTGTCGAGCACATTGTGATTAGTCATGCGGTGCGAAGCAAATAATCTTATTGCATCAAGTGAACCACGTTAGGAACACTGTGTGACTTCTCACACGGTGAAACAAAGCTATAAGGATCTGAAAACATCATCTTCTAATTAGCTCGCTCACCGCAATCCGAAAAAAAGTAGAGGATCAGAACTGTCCCAAACACGGCGTCGTGGTGCATAATCTGGTGCCATGCATGGTCTTGTTTCACAAAGTTGTGTACTTGTGTGTATGCCGTGGCTTATTCATTTGGTGCCTGGTAACATATGAACATGCACCGATGAATTGGTACTGGTTGTCAGTTGAGCCCTGCAAGCACGTCGCGAGGAAGATGCTTTGCCAATTCAGAGCGTTTACTCTTGCCGGCCACCATTCCGGGCAAGAAACAGCTTTTGCACAGGACACTCGGATAGGCCTCTGCCTAGTTTCGCAGCCGAATCACGTCTCCTTCCCTGCCTCCCGTTTTCTTCACAAGAAACCATTGCCATACATTTCTGTAGCGCCATGGCTGGCCTTCGTACCACGTAGCAACGTACGGCATGCCGCGGTGAAGGTGTGCGTGAACCAAAGATATGGGGCCAGAGTCTACACCACTCGTAAGGAGAACCTTTCCATGCATGGTACTGACAAATGCTCACTATATTCAATAAATTCGGGGCTGTGATTCTAATATACAGAAAGCACAACGCTTGATGCACACGGAACCTTTATTCATAATGTCGAAGACTAAAATACGAGTTTGGAAGATCGGTAAATATTGTGAATAGAGTTGAATATATAAGTATTATGAAGTTAATCACGAAGAAAACTGACACACGAGTGGTTTAGACTGGTTCGGGCTTCTCGGAGGATAACGGCTTTTCAAAAAATAACAACCCTACATCCATTGAGTGTGTGTTCTCTTGCTCTGAGAACAGATATTTTACTTTGTCGAGCAGGTTACATATTTATACGAGAGACGCCTCCCATGGTAATGACAATTACCACGTCATAACACTGATAATGTCTATTTTTAATTACAATGAGAGAGCTATTAAGCGTAACAGCTTTTTAATTAATGTTAACTCTCTGTCAATTAATTATGATTCAAATACCATGTCGTGCGTTATGAGATTATAAGTAGCCGTTCTCTCGTATGACCGTTAATATTTGAGAAAAGCTATGAATATTTTTGATAAATTTTAATTTCAAATCTAGACTTATTCGAAAGGCGGAAATTAAAATATCTACAGATAATATGCCACACATTCAAATATGACGGAAACACAAACGGAACACGTCGTCTTGGTCTGACACGACACGACAGCGCGCCTAGCAGTTCGGGACAGAGATGCTGCACGCGGTGAGCAATTTCTTGGTGTTCGGGTTGTTCACGCACGTAAGTACTGCTTACCCTCGTTTATAAATACTTAATAATTTTGATTTTTACTATTTATGTTTTAATTAATTATAATTTTAAAATTATTTTATTAGTTAACTTTTGTTATAGTATATATTTTGAGAATATAACTATTTACCGTACTTCGGGTCTTTCATGTACTGGCAGAGGCAACTCTTCTGCGCATTCAGATTGGAGCAGCAGGCCGGCGTCGGCGCGGATCCGTTTTCGAAGGCGGGCACGCACACCGCCAGCGTCTCAGCATCGCAGTCGCCCGCCGAGGCGCCGCCCGCGCTCATCACCGCCACCACGAGTGCCACAGCCACCAGCATCGCTACCGCCTTCGCCATGATCTCTTCTTCCTCTCCGACCGGTGTACGAGAGACAAGAGGCACACAAGGCGGGCGAGCGAGTTTCTGTGCTGTGGTGGTGTGGAGCGGTGGTGATGATGCACTGCAAGCGCGCTCTGGTGTGGTATTTATAGTCGGCCTGGCGCTTGGGCAGGTGAGCGCAGCCAGGCGCACCACCATGCATCATGCAAAAACTGGCACCAATGGCTCTACTGACAGCTACACATTGTTTGGCACTTATTCAGTGTACTGCAAACTGTCATCCAATCAGTTAAAAGCTTGCTATGGTTTATATCTCTTACAATAATACCAGTATCATGTTTACTGAAATTAATATTTGTTTTCTTTTGAAAATAAATAGTACTATTGCTCATGGGTGCTTTATTGTACTAGCTCAGATTCAGGTGTGCCTATGGTGAGATTGAACTTATCACAAGGTTTTTAGACTTTTTAGTGATCACGCCTCGAGTACATTTTTTGTTAGTAGGTTCCGTCGAGCGCGTCGGTGATTAGCCATGCGATGCGAAGCAAATAACCTTATGGTATCGAGTGAACCACATTAGGAATGCCGTACGAATTCTCACACGGCGAAACAGAGTGCAAGGAAAACATCAGTTCTAATAAGCTCGCAATTCAAAAGAAGTGATCAGAACTGTCCCAAACATGGCGTCGGACGTTGTGCAGAATCTGGTGTCCTGGCCTTGTTTCACATGGTTGTGAGGATGCCGTGGCTGTGGCCTATTCACTTGGTGCATAGTAGTATATGAACATGCACCGATGAATTGGTATTGGTTGTCTATTGAGCCCTGCCGGCACGTTGCGAGGATGATGTGTTTGCCAGTTCAGTGCGGTTTCTGTTTCTGCCTGCCAAGCGCCTGTTTCCGGCCATAGCACAGATCACATCTTCTTCTTTGCCTCCCATTTTCTGCACAAGAAACCAATGATGTATATTTCTATGTCGCCATGGCTTGCTTGCGGACCTTCGCTTGCCGGCCATCCAGTGGAGCTTGACCGGTTCCTGGATCAGATCCGGCTGGACTTGAAAAGGTGTTCGGCTGCGTGGCATCGGACGTCTGTGTGTGCGCGTCTGTATGACAACGGTTTCAATTTCAGGGGCTCATTGGATGCCTGGGTAGCAGCGGACCAGGCTCCACAGGTGCACGCGTGCCAAGTTTGGTTGCTTGCAGCCGCTGCAGGCCTGTCTCGTGGCGTGCAAGCAGCGCGTCCGCATTTGGCTGCCGAGAAATGGATTTGAGTTTATTTTCTCTGGAATCAGGCTTCCGAGATGCAATAGAAATTTGATTAATGATTGTATTAACAAATAATTAATTTATTTTAAAGTATATTAGTATATATAAAAGTAGATTAAGATATATAAAGTTAAAATAGACGTTATTAGTTGTGGTTACACAATTTAAATATTAAAATAATTTATTTTTCTCTACTTTTATCTCATACAAGTTAAACTTATGCATGACAACTAAACATCATCCCTTATTTCTGTACATACAACCAATCAAACAAATTATTTTATATATTATCAATTTAGCTATATAATAAAGTTGTTCCATCAAATACGAGTCAGACTCACTTACGTAAACAACCAAACAGACCTCAGCGTCTCCAGCCGGATTCTAAGCTTCTGCTTTCCTCTTTGAAATACAAAGTTTTCTTTTTTATAAATCCTGCGCTCCCTATTATATATTTCCTGTAAAATTCTTATGTTCTAGAGGGTGCACTGAAGATTTCTGCACTTGGGATAGGAATTGGGCGTTGAAAACGGCGGTTAGCGTCAAGCACCTGTACAAGGTTCTGTTTGGTTTTAAATGAGCCTTTGAATGCTTCGAGCGGTGGCCCTAGCCCACACCATCGCGATCTGGCGGTGGCCCTAGCCCTTGAACTTAAAACGGTTCTTGCGGGAGTAGTTACCACGTTTCACAGAAACTAGAGCTGCTTACAAGACCGTAAAAACAACACAAGCACAGTCCGGTTGCCGGACGTAAATGATTTCCACTGCTACGCGGGGTAACGAGACTGTTGTCGGTGTTCTCATCGTCAACGCAATATAATTTACATATTTGAAAAAAGATTAGATATGTTTTTTATATCGATGTGGTTTAAGTATATGAAAGACTGAAAATTCAACTTAGTTCGGGCCATAAAGAGATGTCATACCCTACTAGAGAGAAGCAAAAGGGCTTTAGCAAGAACCAAGCACGTGTATGTGATATGTACAAATCCGTAACTTAATGAATCTGTCGTCAAAGGTTTTCAGTGCCTCTTTTATATAAAGGTCAGACTAGAGTTATAAGGCTTGACACCTACATAACTGGGCGGCTCCGTGACAGTGGAGCCGCGGTTTTCTGAAAGGTTGATCCTCTGATGCCCGCTGGCGCCGAAGCTGCTTGTCAGTGTCTTTTAATCGTCCTTTATCAAGCGATAGAGAACAAATGTCACTTTGCCGTTTGCTTTACCATTCATTGAATTGCTTTATCTCCTGTTGAATTGCTTTATATCTCGTAAGGTTACTTTACATACTGCTGCACAGTATAAGCAATCTCTACGCCCGTCGTGGACTGGTCGTTAAAGCGGTGGCCGACCCTGAAGTTAGACGCGTGAGACGGTCCCTCCATCCCCCCCCCCACCCCCCATCGATTGGACGGGCCCGTTGCTAGCCAATCCTTGACTCTCAGATGGTGAGGCCGGCTCTTCGAGTAATCTCGACCCTTTGTCGGGCCTTCGTGCGATGAAGTTTTTGGTTAGTTTTGGTTTCAGCCCATGAGTTGCTAGGCTTCCGCGATAACTCTCGAGTCTTAGGTACATAGGGTAAATAATTCTGACAACTCTTAAGCATATAAATGGATCGAACTGTGAACCGTTAACATCTCCACTTAAACAAATGTAAATGCTCGTCATTAGATGCCACTGTGATCTATTTATGGAGAAAAGCAGTCCAACCAAACACCATCTCAGTAATAACAGTAGCAGTACAACTCAGTTTGATCATGAGTCAGGAACCCACACCAAACCGATTTATCACAGAACACACGCACCAAACAGTTAAGCACCCAATCCACGTACAACGCTTATTTTCACACAACAGCACTCAATCACATTACGCACGTATAAAACCAAAGCCACCACACGTATGCATGACTCCCGCCGGCACCGGTGCACACAGGCACGTCGATCCGTGACACGCCGGCGGGACGGTCGGGTCGCGCGCCTAGCAGCTCGGGATGGCGATGCCGCACGCCGCGAGCGTCCTGCGCGAGTTGGGGCTGTTAATGTAGCCGCTGTACGCCGGGTTGCGCGCGTACTGGCAGAAGCAGCCCTGCTGCGCGCGCAGGTTGGAGCAGCACGTCCCCGACGGCGCCGCGCCGCTAAGGATCGCGGGCGCGCACACCGCCAGCGCGCCCGCGTTGCACTCCTGCGCCGACGCGCCGCCCGCGCTCAGCGCCGCTGTCACCGCTAGCACCGCCACGAGCATCGCGAACGCCTTCGTCATGGCGTGATCGATCACTTCTTGTAGTCTCTCTGTGGGCGGTCACGACAGCACTAGTCACAGGTGCTCGGTTATTAGCTCGGGCCGGCTGCAGGCGGTGCACGGGAAGCGCTCTGTGGCGTGGTATTTATAGGCTGTTCGGCTCTTGATGGGCAGGGGGATGGTTGAAACGATTAGGTTCTTCATCCCTTCGGGTGCTGATAAATTTCGATTCAAGCCACATGCTAAAATAGTGCATTAAACCATTGCTGTGTCGAATCGGGAAGTGGCTCCACTAACAGCTGGACAGGCAGGTTTGGCACTGCTGTTCCATAAATCTTGCAGCAACAAGAACTTGCATTCAGCACGAAATGTTACTGAAAAAAAAAATGCACGGATCGCCTGCGCTTAGACTGAAAGCAGATTTGGAGAACCCTTGCTCCGACTTGGTCACAGCTGGTAGCTTCACTGCATGGTAAGCTGTTGCTTACGCTCAAGCACCAGAGAAGCGTCCTGGGTAACCTGGAAACTGACTGCACACGACGCCGCTCTTTGCCATTTGTTACGGCTCGACGAAATCTTCACGTTCATGTTTCCGTAATTGCGGTGAGATGATGTGACAGTGACCAAGCAATGCCTGTTTAAGCAGGTTTGTCAAGCGCCTTCTATGGTTAACTACTCGCCGTGAAGCACGGATGTCTATACCCATTCGTCATCTCCCAACAAATTAAATGATGTAGCTCCACTGCTCACGCGACGTGTCGGGCTCTCTTCAGCATGATCATGCTACTATACTTCATCAGTTTCAAAATCATTATTATCTATTAGTTAAAATTTAAATTAATCAGCAATAATAATTTAGGCTCTGTTTGGTACTCCCTCCATTAAAAAATATAAGCATTTTAGGTTTGGATAAAATCAAATTCTTTTGACTTTTACTAACGACACCAAAAGTTACATATTTTTTAATATAAAAATTTAATTTTCATGAAAGCTTATTTCATGATAAATTGAAAAATATAATTTTTATATGATAAAATATTATTAATAGTCAAAGTGATAAAACTTTGACTTTGACTAAAATTAAAAATGCTTATATTTTGAAACAGAGGGAATAGAGATTATGGGATTACTTATAACTAATTAAAGCGCATAGTTTATGTTATGATCTCTATCATAAACCTAAACTTCATAGGTGATTATGTTCACAATCACATATAATCACTTTTATATTTTGTACTAGCACCCATACGCTACAAATGATAGCTTTTTACCACTTATCCTCTTACCACCACCTATAATCCATACTAGATAGATTTTTCTACCAAACACTTTCAACATAAAAAACAGATTATAAAGAAAAGTTGGATAAGTGACTTTCATAAATAATTTAAAATATAAGCTATTTTTGAAGGAAAAAAGTCTTATTTGCTTACCTCAACTATCACGGGTGTTCGTTTTTTCTCTCTCAATTACAAAATCGGGTACTCAGACTCCCTCAACTTTAAAAACCGTTCGTTTTTCCTTCTCAGATGGTTTAGGTAGCGGTTTTCACTGACATAGCGCTTTTCGCTAATCTGGCGCTTTTCATTGATGTGCGCAGCCCACTGTGACAGCCCGTACCTCGAGAGATACGAACCATCGACCTCAAGATCATATCCGATGTCACTCGACGAAGCGAGGACCACAGTATAGCTCACGCACGATAAAATATATTACAAACTGGTTATTTAAGTTTACAAACCACAAATTTTTCAAAGTACAGAAGCTACAAAACTATTACATAAAAGCATCCTGGATACTAAGCAAAAGGATACATCGAGCCCATACGATGTACCTGCTAGCGACAACACACTCAAGGCGACGAGCAAGGCTCTCAGTAAACGAAGCCACCCTCAAGGGTTGCTCCTTCTGATCGGAACTGAGAAGGAAAAGAGAAAAAACCTGCAAAAGAAAATAACAACCACAAAGCACTGAGCAACTAACGCTCAGCAAGACTTATCCGACAAAATGGCTATCTACAGCCAACTCCTAAAAATGAGAATTCTGACTTATCAGGGTTGGCTATTTTCAAAGAATGCACTACGAGTGAATCTTTACTTTCATAATTTAGCAGTATATTAAGTTATGAAAAGATAAATTTAATTTGCACTAAGACTATATCATACAAAAATGCCAAAAAGTTTCTGAGAGATCAAACATAATCATATTCCATATTGATTAGCTCCTTACTACGATGTGACTCAAAGAGACAAGTGGTACTCATTACTGTGAGGGGCAGCGATTCGAATCGATTTACATCCAGTTGGAGAAACCTGATTACACGACATGTACGCGCTTCCTGGAAACCGTACATGGCAAATTTTCGCGTCAATGATACATAGTGCCGGTCCGATGCTCACCTCTCCCGAGCAGTGGTCCTCCATGCGATAACCACATCGGGTCTATCCATGGTTAGCCCCAAAGCTCTCTCTTTTATCATCTTCAGAAGAGAGGTTCGGTTACGTACAGTCACTACGCACATTGGGCTACATCAGTTTACTGGAGCCCATAGAGCCAGTATGTAATCAGTACTGTTCAAACTTGCTCAATAGGGTCAACAACGAACGGTCCTTAATCAACACAGGCAGAGCTACAACACACTGGCCATGCATCCGCAATGAACACATGCTGTGTTATCACCTACTTCTCTGCCCAGTCTCTAATTTATTCCATATGGCAAGATAATCCATCTCGTACCAATCCTATAGCTCACGAGTGAAGACTTATTCACTCGACTTTTACCGTTAAAAAAACTATTAGTTTAGCTCTACATCGAGTTACCTGTACCAAAATACTAACCCAAGGTAAGATTCTATAATGCAACTACGGTTTCAATCAACTCCTATCACTTAGTGCACATTACAAACTAACCATCTAAGGGGATAAAAGTAAATATTTTAAAAACAGGATAATGCACCGGGGCTTGTCTGAGCTTTGATCAATGTTAGATTCCTCAGCTACGAACTCGGCGTCGATCGGGGATTCCTGAATCTCCTGATAATATTCCCCGATCTCTTTCTTATTTTCCCTAGATCCTATATGAAATGACATGCATACAATGAGAGTGATGTTCTTTTATATTTTTATAATTAAAACTCTTTTAGTAACAATACATAAATTTAGAAAGCAAGTAATTAAATATAATTATAAACTCTTTTCATATGGTTCTTGAAGACACAAAACTAATTTTAAAGCTTTCATAATATAAAGGAAATTAGTTTTGAATTTTCCAAGATTTTGCAGAATTTATTAGAAACAACTAGATTTATAATGATTTAAATATAAGAAATTATTTATAAAATTATTTTTGCCGAAATGAATTATAATATTTTGTCAAACCAGTAAAGATTAAATAAATAAACAAAAAGTAAATTTTATAATATTTTTATATGCTGATACAGAATAGTAATGCATTTTCTTGTTTATTAAATGATCTGAATTAATTAAATTATTTTAATGCATAAAATAGAAATTAGTCAGATCCAGAATATAGTTCTTTTTGAGAGGATTCTAACAAAATTTATTTCATAATTTTTTGAGCAAAAATGAATTTTCTATGAATTTTACAATCTTGAAAGCATTTCTAATCAATTAAATAATTAATTCGCAAAATACTAAAAAAAACAGCCTGTCGGGCCAGGCCACCAAAATGGCTCATGGGCCTCAGCCCAGGTGGGCGAGCCACACAGCGGGCCACGGTGTTTTCCACACGGGATCCCCGCGTGGCCACATCAGATCCTGACCGAGCCTCCAGCTCGGCCATGGCGGCCGGTGGCCGGCGCACGGCGGCGCGTCGCCGGAGGACGGCTGCCGGCGGAAAAACTCAAAATGAGCAGCACAAGAACGATTATTGCGACGAGGGGAACTCAAGGGTGCGGTCGCTGGCCGGAGATGCTCACCGGAACACTGCCGACGGCGAGGAGCGGCACTGTGCGAGGTTCGGCGACGGCGTGCTCCTCCAAAACTTGCCGAAACTCCCGACAACTTGCACCCTCAGCTTTACTGAGTCGCGGAGAAGGCCGGGACAAAGGTTGTCGTCGTGGGAAACGGCCGAAGGAGGGGCGTCGTCGGCGAGATGGACGTGTTCAGGCGGCCGGTGGCGGGCGATCTCGAAATTCTTGCAAATCTGACCACGATTTCTTCAAAAGAATGGTTCAAGAGCTGCGCCAGTCAAGGGGGGAGCTCGAACCCAGAGGGACTTGAGGAACTCTCACCCCAAAATCCACGAATTGAGACGAAGAACAACGGTGGCCGGCAGTGTCGTGATTTGGGGAAAAAAAATCGAAATTGGCGCGGTACTTAGCGGGAAATGAGAAATGGGGCGTCCACAAGCTTGACAGAGATATGGGGCAGCCGTTCGAGCGAGGAGGAGGAGCCGGGGTGGCTCGGTTGTGGTTCTCCGAGAGGCGACGGTGGCGGTTGGCAGAGACGAAGAATGGGAGAGAGAGAGAGAGAGCTGCTCGGCGCACTCGACTTGGCCAGAACACGTCGTCGGGGCCGTGGCGCGCATGCAGGGCGGGAGCAGCGCGCACGGCAGCTGGCACCGGCGCTGTCCTCTGGAGGAAGAAAGCGGTCGACTTCGGCTGACAGGCGGGCCCCGCTTTCTTTTCTATTTTTCTGATTTTCGGCCAATTCAAACTGCTGCACACGTCTTCCGGAGCTCTAAAAATCTTGAAATTTTTCAGTGTGGTATAATGTTTCGAGATGAACAACTTTTATTTTGGGCCCAAGTTCAAATTCCAAGAAAATTTTATTCTATGAAATTTTGAAAACAGGTAATCATTTTGAGAGAAATAATTTATTTGGGCCATTTAACTTTTGAATAAAATTTTACAAAAATCTATAAAATTCAATTCTTTGCAAGACCATTCAAGAGAGTATTTCTTTTTTTTTCACAATATTTCTTTTAAAAGTTTTGAACTCATTTTTGAAATTTGAATTTCAAATGAAATTTAGAAATTTGGTTTGAGTCATTTTAAATTGTTCTAGAGCTTTGGTTCCATATTTCCAAACTTGGAAATTTTGCATCTTTATTCAAAGTGGGATTTTACACCCACGTGGCGGTATTCGCTGACATGGCTGCTGATGTGGCAGTCTACGTGGCAGTTGGACAGCCGATGTGTCCTCACTTTGTTTAAAATTCAAAAATAATTGATTAACGAGCTCAGAAACTTATGAAACTTTAGATAGACTTAAATCATTTTACAAAGAATATTTTTTTATTTTAGGCCCCATTTCAAAATCGAAACACATTTTATTTGAAAATTTTAGAAATAAAAATAACCATTTAGAAGCAAAAATTATCTAGACCTTTTAACCTTTTGATAAAATTTCACAAAAATTTCTCTAAATTCATGTCTTTCTAAGTATATTTTTATTTCATATACATTTTCTTTGGAAGCTTTTAGAGCTCACTTTTTGAACTTGAATTCCAATTTCAAATTTGAGGTAAATTATTTGTTTCTTTTGAGCTCAAATTTCAATTTCTTTAATTTGAGCTCAAGTTTCTTTTTTTTTATTCATGTATTTATAAATATTTTCAAACAAGAATGCGAGTTTATGAAAATTTGTAAAAATTTATCAAAAAGATTTAGAAGGTATAGATATTCTTTACTTTGAAATGTTTATTTGTCTTTCTAAATTTTTAAAATAAAATGTGTTCCAAATTTTAAATAAGGCCTAAAACAAAAGTTGTTTCTTGTGAAATGATTTATAACTATGCAAAGTTTCTTATTTTTTTTAGCATGTTAAGTATTTTTTTAATTTAAAATAAAATGAGAACATGTAAGCCACTGCATCAGAAAAAATCGCTATGTCACCACCATGTTAACTGCCACGTCAGCGAAAACCGCTGTCTAAGCTACTCTAAGAGAAAAAATGAAACGTGTTTTAAAAGTTGAGGAGTGTAAGTAACTCATTTTGTAGCTGAGGGAGAAAAAGTGAACAGTGGTGCCATTGAATGATGATCAGATCATCACGTTGTACATTGAATGCGTGTCTTCAAGTCGATTGATCAACAGATAAGCCATATCATTATCATCATGGGTCTCACAGGTGTGGTGCCGTGCCTGTACAAGGAACGCTAATTTCCAACCAGTGATGAATTGAATCAACAGAGAAGTTCATCATAAGGAAAAGAAAATAAATTTCTACTATGTTTGAAACAAGACTTCAAATCTTCGAAGATGCTACTGGCTTAGTAGCTAATGGATCTCCACAAGTGGACTAGCTTGTTTAGAGTACTGCGTAAGCAGCTAGCTAGCTAGCCATCGATAAATTTTGAACAAATATATAGAACTCAAACGAAAAAATGGATCAAAAGACGCTGGTTTTAGAATTGCGTACAGTTTGCTTTTATACTATACGCGTCCTAGCATGGTGTACTGTTTCTAGTCTTGTACGAGTATACGAGCAGTCCTGCTTGATTTATTTGCCAAAGATTCTGGCGACGCCGTAGCACACCTGGCATGCTTGATAATCGCATTTACATTTTGTTGGGGCCTAGTATAAATATGTTAGGGGCCGTTTGGCTATATGAAATTGAATTCTAAAAATTTGAATTGTTTAAAATTGAATTAGTTAGAATTAGATTCAATTTCATTTTTTCTTGTTTGGTTCTTCTCAGATTTTAATTCGTCTAATTAAAACCAAATTGCTTTATGGGCTGGAATAATGAAAGAAACAGGAATCTATCCTGGAGCTGCGCAAGGTGTTCTAGGCCCGGCAAAGTGCATCGACCCCGCGCCAGCCCACAACGGCGAAATCGGCGGCGCCTACACAAGCGCAGCATTGTTGAGACGGCCAGGGACCTCGTGATGCAAGCGACCTCGAGGCACTGCTGCTCAAGGGTCTCCTCCGGCATACCCCGCTACTGCTGCCGTCTACAGCTGTGCGCATGACAGCCCCACTGTCCATCATCGCCCTGCACCCATCGCACCGACCGCTACAGCAGTCACCATAGGCGCGTATGACGTCCATGCGGCGGCTCTATGCAGACGTCGACTGCACCGCCACCCAAGGTCACCGGAGCCATTGGTGTCGCCCACGAGGAGCTCGTGCATAGCAGCGACTGATGGCGGAGCAGCGAACCTAGGGTAGGGGAGAGACGAACGCAGTTGGTGGATCGGCGACTGGCGGCGACCCACGAGTGAGCAATGCCTGGGGATGAGAGTCCGGAGCAGTGACTAGGGGCGAATGGGGATGGGAGTCGAGACTCATGAGATTCCAAGCGTTTCCCCCGCACTCTCAATGCAAATTTCTACGAATAGTTTCAATATTAAATTTTTTTATCCAAACTTCTCCAATGCATAATCTCTACAGTAGTCTTTATATAAATTAAAATTTAATAATTTTTTATATATTTTATAAAAGAAAATTGTATCTTAGTAGAGTCTTCTCAATGTATGTTTTGTAGTTTTTTATATATTGGTTTTAATGAAAAGATGTTTCTTAGTGTAGAAATGGTTTTTTAAATTTTCACTCTCTTTTTTGTTAATTTCTTTGCCGCATTAGCAAAATATTGATGTGTCAAACTAATTAAAAAGAGCAGAAATTACTATTAATACACCGTTGAGAGTGACCGAGCAGGGTCCTAATGACTTAGAAATGGACTGAATCAATAACTCGTTTTCATGTCTCAGCCAAACAGATCGGTCCTGGAAATTGTTTCAATTCAATCCAATTAAATGGATCCAAACATGTCGTTAGTGTAATGATAACTTGGTGGTTGTTAGTTGGGACCGTAATGGGAGACGACATGAACACTGATGTTTTGGAGTATTCCATTCTAAAAAAAAATCTGCTAATCGGTGACGATTTAATTGTAATCATAAAAGGTTGTTTCCGTCACTAGGAATCATCAATGATAATTTTTTTCGACTCTAATCAGTGATCCTCTAAAGAATAAGACTCTCGTCAGTGATGATTTTGTGACGAAAAATGTCACCAGCAGATCTAAAGTGGATTTTTTTTTGTCAGGCCCCGGATCTCCGGGGGCCCGCGCGTGCCGCTTATCCCGGCGTGTGCGGCTGGGAGCCGCCGCTGCTTTTTTTTTTTCAGGGGAGGCCCCATTGCACAGGAGGAGGCGGGGAGCCACCTGGATCTCCGGGACCCGGAGTTTATATTATTCGACCAGCCGTGGCTCGGTGAACACCACTCAGTGAAAAAATTAGTTCTTTCTTACAAGACATCCTTTTGTCTAGAGGTGAAAATAAGTAAAAAAATGGACTATAAATTGTGAGGACAGATCGAAATAGAATTAAGTCAAATTTTTATTTATTTTAAACTAAAATTTAATAAAAACCAAAGAGTGTGTTTATTTGATTGTTTAACAGCTGTCTACGGCTACGGTTGCAGCTCAAATACTTTTGGAGTCTTCATTTACAGCTGCAGCTCAGATGCTTTTGAAGTCTTTATTGCTACAGTTATAAAAGTTAAACAGCCGCAGCTATTAAAATCATAACCGAACACAGCCAAATAAATTTGTGAAAAGATCTACGGACTGAGCTTTTTTTTCACCCTTACTTGTGTCACTAAAATCGCGAACAAACAAAACCGTTACAAAGGAACTGCGACGTTTGGTCCAAGTCAATCGTGTCAGGGACACGGCAGATGATGTGTGTGCTGAAAAACGATTTCGACCCAATTGGTGACCCAAAATTTTAATGGGCAAGACCAAAAGGTCTCGTCACAAATCTTTGGTTGGCCTAAATAAGGTCTTTTTATTTGAGTTGGAGCTTTTGAGTTTTTAAAAAAATTGAGCTGATGGTTAGTTGAAAAGATGGCTGATGAAATTTAGATGTTGACTTTTGTAATATACATTTAGCTTTTCTGCACACCAAAAACTGGAAAAGCAACTCTCAGTGAGCTTTTTAGCTTTTAATTCATTTCTGCAAAAGCTAACTTTTCAACACTCCAAAAATCAACTTTTTAGAACCTTATTTATTTCAGCTTCTCAATTTTCAGCTTTTCAGCTAAAAAGTTAGCCGAAACAAAGAGTGTCGAGCACTGTTTTGACCCATCTATACAAGTTTGTCATGATTCATAAACAATCATCCAGCCTCACGTGGCCCAGTTGCAGGCCCATCTGTGGGCCAGGAGTAGTTTCGTCGTAAATTGTCTGTCATCGGATGCCTATTTTCTAGGCCCGCTTATTTTCATCCCAATTCACAAACCATCGCTGCTTGGGCTTAGCCCATTCGTGAGAAAAATATATTAGACATCTACGCATCTAACAGATTTTATAGTGCTTGAAGTTAACTATAATTATCTATATTTAATCAGATTTAATAGTTAAATATAGAGAGGTATTTAATAAAAATATCAAAATAGTGTATTCGATACTAAAAATAGTAGATTCGATACTAATTTTTTTAAATCAATAGATTAATTGATGAGGAAGAGACACCTAAGTACCTCTTAATCACTGTAACAATCTCTTAAATATTTTATATTTTCAAAAACAAATACAAACCTTTAAATTTTAAATACATTGTTCCAGCAAATGTTGATATCAATATGTCTAATATTCTTTTTCTCACAGTTGTGATGTTTCAGAATTTTGCCCGGCCAACCTTTCGAAAATGTTGATGAGATCGCGCCGTCACCCAAAATCGCAAACACGGTGTTACACGGTGCGCCGACAAAAGAGCGACCGATCGACGCGCGCGACGCGGGGATCGATCGAGTCGGCAAAGTCCCAGCCCCACCACCCGACAGGCGCCGACACGTCATCAACTTCATCATTCCTCACCCGCCCGGCCTTCCATATGTAGAGCTTCCAGTCGCTTCTCCCTCCCCAACCGAAGCACGGCACGGCAGCTCCAGAATCGGCCACGCGTCCGCCAAGCCCACGTATGCGTCGAGGTGGCGCTCCCGCTCCCCTGCCCCGCTCCCGTTATATCCTCCTCGTCGAGCCCTTCTCGTCGGCATCCCAACGCAGGGACTTTGACCCCCAGCTATAGCTAGCAAGTTCTTCTCGAATCACGAGCACAGCTTGACATCTTTCGATCGCGAGCTACTCCTCATCCAGTACGGTCCGCGATCATGGACGCGCCCGCCATGTTCACGCGCAAGCAAGTCCCCGAGGACGTCGGCCTTCGCAACACCGGTAAGCAACAACATCACCCGCTTAGCCACCGGTCTCGGCTCGTTGGAATTGGCTAGTCACTTACCCTGCTTGGTGATTACAGGGGCGGACGAGAGCGAGGCCGGGGGACAGGGGCAGCTGCACCGCGACGAGAAGGAGCACAAGCCGGTGTTGAAGAAGGTGAAGGAGAAGGTGAAGAAGATCAAGAGCACCCTCACCGGAAACTCGCACGGCCACGGCAACGGCAACGAGCACGGGCGCGACGAGAGAGCCGAAGACGACGTCAGCAGCGACGACGAGGAGGAAGGGGATGCGCCGCTGGAGAGGGAAGCCGCTCTGGAGAAGGGCGGGTACATGGAGGACGTCGAGCACGGCGCGCCGAGTAAGTATTTTGATTTCACGCCCCCAATCCCCATGTGTGCGTGTGTTGTTGTGTTCTGAATCTTCTGATGGTTCCTTGTACAAACCCAAGTCTTGTGCTTACGTGGTGCGTGCGGCGCATTCCAGTGTACGACTCGGAGAGGACGCCGGCCGTGCAGGACCTCGTCGCCAAGTACGATCCGGCCAAGGCACCGGCCGCGCGGGAGGCCCACGGCGCCGACGCGCCAGGGGTCCGTTTCAGCGACCTCGGCGGCGCTGACATCCATGACTCGGCAGGGCAGGAACCGCAGGGAGACGACTCCCCGAAGGTGCGGCTCGGCGACATCGGCGGTCCTGCTCTAGAAGACCCGGCGGCGCCGCGCTCCAAGACGCCCGCGGCTCGAGGTACGACACACGACAAAACTTGATCGACACACGTCACGTCGCGCGACTCTTTGGCTGACGGCTGTTGATTCTTGCAGAGGGCGAGGACATCGGCACGACGCCCGTTGTCCAGGAGTTCGAGTCGATGACTTTGTCCGTCGACCCAGAGCACGTCGGCGCGGGGAAGAAGGGCGCCCGAGCGGAGGAATGGAAGAACACTGCCGCTGACAAGATGGGCGGCGCGCCGAGCGGAGGGACCTACACGGAAAAGCTCAGGAACGTGGCCGCGGTGCCTGCGGAGTACGGCAAGAAGCTGGCCAGCACGGTGTACGAGAAGGTCGCTGGCGGCGGGGCTCCGGTGGGCGCCGGGAAGCGCGAAAATGAGACCACAGATTCGATGCCCGTGTCGGACGCCGGCGCCGGCGGGGAGGAGTTCAAAGACGCCCCTGCAGACGTGGACACGACCGACCGCTCGTCCGCCCCTGGATACACTGACAAGATCAAGTCCACGGCTGCCGGCACCACGGAGTACGGCAAGCAGCTGGCGTCCACGGCGTACGAGAAGGTCGCTGGCGTCGGCGCCGCCGTTGCGCCCAGCCTCCGTCCGCAGGCCGGCGCAGGGGAGACTGAGGAGGTACGCAATGAGGATGTTCCGGTGTCGGACATCGGCACCGAGGCGAGGAAAGAACCCACGGCCACGGACTCACCGACGGACAACGCGTCGAGTCCTGGATACACGGACAAGATCAAGTCCGCGGCGGCCGGCACCACGGAGTATGGCAAGCAGCTCGCGAGCACCGCGTACGAGAAGGTCGCGGGCGTCAGCACCGCCGTGGCAGGAAAGGTGCAGCAGGCCACGCAGTCGGCCGGCACCGCGACGCCCGGGGTCGGCGCGCAGCAGGACACGAACGCTTCGACCGTCACCCCGGGCGCCAGCGGCCCAGGGAACGGGCAGGACAAGGGCGTGACCATGATGGGGTACATCGCCGAGAAGCTGCGCCCCGGCGACGAGGAGCGCTCGCTGAGCCAGGCGATCTCCGGCGCCGTGCAGCGGCGCAAGGAGGGGGTCGGGGGCACGGTGGGGCAGAGCGTGCCCGCTCCGAGCCAGGTGCTCACCAAGGCGCGCGAGGCCGTCACGTCGCTCACCGGCGGGAACCGCGTATCTGAGACCGCGCAGCCTGAAGCTGCCACAGGTACATTATCATCTGATAGTTCTTCACCGAACTGTGCCATGCCAGTGGCAACTGGATCACGAGCTGACGAGGTTTGTGCGATGCAGGGGCGGAGATAAAGGAGAACGTCGGGGCAGAGGCACCAACAACGCTCCGCGGCGAGGAGATCGGCGAGCCGAAACTGAACACGAACACAATGTGATGTGCGTCCTGACTTCTCAATGCAAGGGTGTTTGTTTCTGGACGTTGTCAAGAGTGGGTGTCCAAGTGATTGTTGTGAATAGTGATGTGAAATATAAAAGTTGGAATAAGTGTACAGGCTGTGCACTGTACAGTCTTTGTGAAGTTTCTTCTGTGTGTAGCTTTGAGTCTTGTTTTGTAATCACAAGTTTGTAATCTACATGTTCAAAAGTTGCTCTGTTGTTTTCATCATTTGTGTCACCTGCATATAACTTTGGTGTTGTCTTTCACTTTGGTGAAAAACCAGTTCCGCACATGATTTTTTGGTCCTGAGCATCTGAAGCTATCTCGAACAACTCGATGCCTGCGGGCAACGGGCCAAATTTAAAGATGCGAACTGAATGAAAACCATTCCTCAACTCCCAAACCAAATTTAAAGATGCGCGTGGTGCTGCGTGGCCGCGTGGGGTTTTGTTCAAAGCAGTGATGATGATGCCTTGAAAGCCACAAGGTGATAACGCAGGTGAGCGAACTATTTTTTCGCCTCCATGAATTCAACTTTTGCTTGATCGGAGCGATCATCCGTGCAGCAGCCGATCAACATGAGCCCCTCTGCCAAAGGACCTTCCAGTGACATACTACGAGGGTGCATCATGCATGGCCCAGTAGCAATGGTGGTTTACAGAACCCGTTCCTGGCAAGAGAAATCGATGCGCTGCACTTGGGACTGGGAGTGCTATATACTGAGCCTTTGACAGCGCTGGATATCTCGTGGCTGGGGATAGCTTGGTTTAGAAAATTTTGCTTCCTAAAAAGATTGTGACTCAAGTATCGTATCGCCGCGTTACTTTCAGGGTGAAGTTCAAAATTCATTCCGGCAAATCAAATTCGTTCTCTTTGGAGGGTTTCAGACTTACTAGATCCAGGCATGGGGACATGAGATGAAATGTTGATTCTGGACAATTTTTGGGATCATGACGCTCAGGCTATTCTAAAGCTGAGAGTGAACCCGGATGTGGTTGATCAACCTGCATAGCACTATGACAAGAAGGGGATTTCTTCAGTGAAGTCAGCATACAAGCTTGTGGTGCAGCGAAGAGAAAATGAGGGAGGCAGAGATGGCTCTGGGTCCAGCACCGAAATAGAGGGTACAACCTCCTTTAGGTGAGATAAAATCTGGAATTTGGAGGTTCCAAATAAGGTTAAAATGTTCATCTGGAGGTTAGCTCATAACAGTATTGCTTTGAGATGTAACTTGGCTAGGCGAGGTATGGAGCAAGACTCTATCTGCCCTATGTGTAATAGGTTCAACGAAGATGCCGGACATCTTTTTTTCAAGTGTAAAGGAGCAAAGGAATGCTGGAGACTAATGAACCTGGAGGATTGCTGCGCGCAGCTTGCTGATTGTTATTCGGGAACTGAAGTGATGCAGAAAATTTGGTCGATTTCCATTGTGGTCTTGTTATGGAGATGGTGGTCGGCAAGGAACAAGACAAATGCAGGAGAAAAGAAACTCGCCGGGTCAGAAATCACCTCCCTGGTGCTTTACCACATTGCTGATTTTGAGCAGCTAAAGAAAAAGCCTACAAGATCAAAACAGGCCCAGGTGCAAAGATGGGAGCCCCCTCATTCCGGGACATACAAAATTAACACGGTTGCCTCTTTTACAGAGGCATGACGCTTTTCTGGAAGTTGGGTGCGGCAACTTGCAACATGTCTCTAACGCTCTTCGAGCCCAGGCCAGCGCCGGCTCAAAGATTTCTAGGGTCCTAGCGCGAATATGACATGTGGGCCCCTTATCTAATTAAAAAAACATAATATTATTTATTTTTCACATGAAAGTTTTTATTAATAATGGCATAAACTGTGGGAATTATATATATAAAATAAGCTTGCATTTTTAAAATATCCTAAGAAATCAAGTGTGTAATGTTTCAATGAGGCTATACTCTCTCTGGTTTCATATATTTTTTGAACTTTTAGACGAAACTTAGTCAAATATTGGAAACACAAAACACAAATAACTCTAAAAATTTGTTAAGTTTGAAAATGTAAAAATTATATAATTAGATTTGTCTTAAAAATAGTTTCATAAAAAATATACATATATCTCTATTAAATAAAAACTTCAAAAATTTAAAAATAGAAGTCAAAGTTGTATTTTAAAAACTGCGTCGTTATTCAAAACGATAAAAATTATAGAACCAGAGTGAGTAACACTAAGGGAGTCCTTCGTAGAGATTTAAATGATGCGTCAGATCGTGTAAAGATATTCTATTAGGAGATCTAAAAAGTCTGGCCGGTCGGCAGAGTTTTTGAGAACATTAGACCTGTAGCAAAGCTGGGATGAGTTAACGCGCCCAATAGAAGATATACGTATTTTTCTGCTAGGATTTTTTTTTACCTTTGTCAGGGCTTTATTTTATAAAAAATAGTATTACGATGTCTCTGAACATTTTTTAAATAAGACAAAATTTCTAGGAGCCTCTAAGCTAGGCCTAGACGGTCGCACTTATTGCCGTGCCCCCTGAGCCGCCCCTGGCCGAGGCCATGACTATGCTGTTTAGTTTGCAGAGAGGATCACAACTAGGAATGTCTAATATTGTTCTTGAGACAGATGCAACAGAGTTGAAGTGAGCTGTTACTTCAGATGAGATGGACCGAAGCGCAGGTGGCAGTTTATTCCGGCAAATTAGAGCGCTGATGTTTTCGGCTTTTGATTTCTGTGTTGTTCGGTACTGTCCGAGAAATTATAACAAGGCGGCTGATTGCCTTGCAAGTATGGGGCGAGCATGATTAGCTCTGGCTCTTGGGTATACATGAGCCAAGTCCCTGCCTTTGTAGCTGAACTGATCTCCGGTGATCTGCCCGAAGTTGGTGCCTAATGTTAATGCAGTGTTTGTTCTAAAAAGAAAAAAAACCTAACCGGACACATGTCAAAGATCAACTAACCGGGCGCATGCTCGTGCTCTCTGGCAAAGGAGGGGTCGTGCTTGGGCAGGGACAGCGCCGGCGCCGTTGTGGGTTTCAGCAGCTTCAGCAGCCTTGTCTCCGGGTCCTGCGCTGCCGCGGGGGACGAGATAACCCCGCTCGCTAACAGCGCGTCGTCGTGCAGGGTCGCGAAGGTCACGCGCCCTCCACGGTGCTCACGGGCGATCGTCACTGTCGCGCCGCCGGCCAGCGCGTCGAGTATGGTGAACGCCGCGATGCCGGCGGGGTGGAGGTGCTGCAGCCTCGTATCGTCGTTGTAGCCGAGCCGGCGAGAGACTGCTGCAGGACGGCCCGGGGTTCAGCGCCCGTCAGGCGCTCGACGAAATGCGCGCCCAAGTGTCCAACAAGCTGGTGAGGGAAGTGTTATTCAGGATCATAATGTCTGTGGATAATGTGTAACGTGAGAGGTTTCCGAAGCTGGCGTAGTTCTTCGAGTGGGTTGGGCACTTGGGCAGTAGGAGGGCTACCCAGTGGGCTACCGTAGGAGCGCGAGTGGGTAGCCGCGAGGGTTAAATTTAGTTCAAATATGGGTATTTGTGGGTTACCCGCAAAATTTAAACTAGATATGGTTTCGTGAGCATGCCCATTTGCATCCCTAGGCTACCGGAACAGCACCAGCATGTACAACATAGTGATGAAGGTCTTTGCCCAGTGTTGCGAGGTCAAGGCAATGTGGCAACTGTTTCGGAGATGGCGGAGAAAGGAAAACCTGTCACTGCCGGCACATTCCATCATTTGATATGCTTGCCTGGGCAGATTGGGTTGAGGCAGAGGCTTGTGGAGAGGTTCATGAAGTTGAGCACTTTCAACTACCGCACGTTCAGGAATGTGTTCAATGTGATATTGCACAATCTTCTGACTATCCAGCAGTACTCGTTGATCAAGTGGGTTCAACCAGAAAATGCTACTCGAGGGGCACTCGTAACATCTTGACGTACAATATGATGATGCATGCAAAGTATATGCTCGGGAAATAGGATCAGTTCCATAGGCTGATTGATGAGATGGGCAAAAATGGGCTTACACCTGACATTTATACCTGCAATATTTTGCTTCATGTGCTAGATAACGGTGTGTACCACATGTACTTAGTTTTACAAACTTGATCGATGGTCTTGGCCGTGCTGGCAACTTAGAAGCTTGCAAGTATTTCTTTGATGAGATGATCAAGATGTTGTCTGCTAGACCATCAAGATTACAAGCTACTCTCACCGGTTTTAAAATATTGACACTATTGACTTATAACATCAACTTTGACCATCCGTCTTATTCAAAAAATTTATTCAAATATGAAATTTTTGCTATTATTTACTTTATCATTAGTGGTATTTAATGCATGACTAATAATTTTACACATTTGAACAAAATTTTTGAATAAGACAAATGGTCAAAGTTGATGCTAAAAGTCAACGGTGTCAATAATTTAAAACTGGAGGGAGTATGTAGCAGCAGGTGCATTTAAGGAAATCCAGAGGTATTTTGATGGTATGTTGGAAAATGGGCAGCTTCCAAATGTGTACACATACAATTCCATGATACGGGGGCTTTGCACAGTAGGGATGTTTGATAAAGCATTCTCTATGCTGAAGGACATGGACTCACATGGATGCACGCCAAACTTCTCTGTTTATAGGATCATAGTCATTAGATTGCGTAGCTCTGGGAAGTGGGAAGGATTATAAAGCTAACAATGTCATAAAGTACTTGACAATGACAGATAAGGGTCACTGTTTTCATCTGTTAAGGTTTGGAGGATATAGAAGATGTTTAGAAGAGATACCCCTCATTTTGTGCAGAGTTCATTCCTTCGGTTGTCTGCATTTCAGATATATTGATACTGGGTAATATCCTACAAATCAATTTCACTTTACCTGTTGGGTACTTGAAACAGCACAAAACCATATGGGGTTCCTATATATTGATGAAACGTAATAGGATGACAGTCGGTACTCACAGCATCACATCTGTACTTGAAAGAGCACAATACTATATGATGGTCAGTACTCATTATTGACTCAAAATTGCAGGTTCAGAAATGTAGGGAAAGGCTTTGTACCAAAAACTCAAGTCATTGAACCCTTCCCCAGACATTACGCAAGTGGGAACTAGTGCACCGGGCTGCCCTGGTATTTGATACATTTAAAATGCCTATATTAAGGATGGCAACAGGTATGATTGTTTTAACAATTATGCATGGTTTACTGAATTTAGTTTCCAAGATTTGGTATGCCCAATACTCCATTACTTCTAATGTTGAAAAAAGATTAATATTTACCGGTCATTATGGATTATGCGTAGTATCCATCTTTGTTTTTTTGTGTTATTTTCCTAATCAGTGTTAGTTGCTTGGAGATATAAGACGGATTGGTGAGTTAGGGAGTGTAAATGTTAAAAGTGATGCACTGATTGCACTTTCATTTTTGTATAATATGGACTCTCTAGTGTAATTTGCTAATAGCACATAGTAACATCAAATAAACGTTAAAGCTTTTGTAACTGCAGGCCGGTAATAGGCAGCAATGATGCTATATTGTTATGCTTTACATTTAGATCATTTCTTTTCCTCTTTCTTCTCTTCTTGCTTTTCCTCTTTCTTCTCTTCTTTCTTTTCCTCTTTTTTCTCCTCTTTCTTCTCCTCTTTCTTTTCTTCCTTCTTCTCTTCCTTCTTTTCTTCTTTTGCAGGTCCAACAGAGACGACGTCAATCTTCCCAATTTTTTTCAGCTTCTTTGCAATTGCTAATGTGTCCATGTCACCTATGATGGTCATCTTATTATCCTTGAGATCTGCTGCTATTGAATCAATACCTGTTCACAAAGTGAGGTATAAATATCATCCAATTTTCAATAATGGTTGTTCTTTTGCTACTTTCAATTGTCTGTTCAACAGGTTCTATATTCTTTTTCCATTGTATGTGATGTTAAGGTACCCCATGCAGAAAACCAGATGGTAGTTTCTTTAGGTATCTCTGATTTCCTGTTCACCCTGTTCGATATTCTTTTTCCATAATATGTGATGTGAAACCAGATGGCTATATATTTATTTGGAAGACTACAGTGGCATAGCAATGACCGAATGCCGAAGTTGTCAATACTGGAATTGAAAATCCAGTTCTTTCATGAAAATATACTGATCTCATGTACAATCATTCACTTGCAAAGGGCCATATATGCTTAAGCTATACAGTGGTTTTGCGAACTATGGCCCTTCATCTTTGTGGTAGCATATACGAAAAATAAAACTGCAACTAACATGATTTGTCCCCTCAAGCTTGCACAAAAAAAACTCACTCTAGTTATTTTGAATTTGTGAATTACAGATTGAGCGATGAACAAAAAAAAATATGTAGAAGTCTATATGCTAATTTCAGCAAGCATATCTGATGTCCTTTTTATCAGAATATAATTTCCAAGCTTCAACAGCAGAACTCTATTACCAGAATCCAGAAAACAACTGCAGGGTGCAAATAAAGTTTGGGGTGCGCAGTGGGGGTTTCCCTCGCTGTACAGGTTTAAAAAAAATTCAGAAAACAACTGCAGGGTGCAAATTGTTACCGTAAATGTCTGCTACAGCTTCCATGGCTTTCTGCTTTATCTTTTCATCAGTCATCGTTGGAACCCTCAGAACCACCTTCAGCTGCGAATCGACCAAGCACCTCAGGGGTATGAACAAGCAGAGGAACTGAAAAACAAACTTACTGGGAGAATTCTGCATACCTGAGCCATTTCAAAGCTCGATGGTGTGGAGAAGGGGAAAGGCAGAGGCTATGCTTGAGAATGCCTTGCAGGGGTATGTGCAATCTGAAGAAACCAAGGCTAACGACGCTGGTGGGTTCCTTTATATGAAGGTGCAGGTGGAGTTGCCTGTCTCTCTTTTTTGGTTGCCTCAAACTCCCATTACAAGCTGAACATGGAATTAGGCTAGGGGGCTATTTTTGTTTGAGAGGTTGTTTGTTTCGCCAACCATGTTTCCATAATATTTCTTTGGTACATCTTTGGAAAAATTATTGCGCGCACGATACTTGCAGTTGGCCTGATTCTGCGCTGATGCGCAATGAGTCAGGCTAATCCCACGTTTCTGTTGTCAAAGGGCTAATAATTTCACATGTGCATTTGTCACTTTTAACTCTTTTTGACATCGTGATGGCCAATGGTTGCTGTCGATTCACTTATCTTTTGAGGCATGATGCCAGTTTTTTCTTTCTGCACGCAGGACGCTTGCTGCCATGTACCTTTCGTTCTCATGTCTGAACGCAAGCCTGACACGAAGGCGGATGTTCGCCACTCGTTTATCGGCTGCTCAAGAGCATTCCGGAAGATGAACCTGTGCGGTTGGGAAGTGATTGGCACACGAGCCAGGACATGAGAAAGGCTTTCTCGTAGATAGCACCTGTATTGGCTATGGGCCTGATTGGATGCCTTTGTCGAGTGGTCCTGGCTGGTGGCGCGTAGGGGTGAAAACCGGATGAACAAAACGAACTAAGATTGGATTAGGATCTGATTAAATTCTTATTTTTTTTCAAAATAATTTGTGAAAGGATCTGCGGATTGAATCATTTTATCACCTCTAGTGGCACGCAGTTGCCGTTGATAGGTTGCTATATGCTGCCGCAGCCTGTCCTGTTGGATGTAAAAAACACGTACGAAGCTGCTTCCAAAGAAATGGATTTAGATTGCACACCTCTTCAGTCTGGCTCACCGCACAGAGGCTCATGTGAGCCAGGCTCATCGGACTGAGAATCAATCACGCCCTATAGGAATGCACCAAGAGCTGGTGTGTTTTTATCTAAAGCCTCTTTCGAAATGCAGTAATACAGATGAATTTTCATTCAATTTTAGAGGAAAAACATAGAAATTGACAAATTTTAGCTTACTAAAACAGCATAAGAAGAGTCTCAAGCGAGTTGTGGGTACGGTGAAACCCACAAATAGATAATTTTTTTTGTTTATACAAAAAATCTTAGTATGACTTTACATGATTGGGCCGGTTGTGTATTTGCTACAGAAATCTCTATGCATCCAATTCAGTGCAGTCAGAGCCTGGCCAGCGGAGCATCCAGCATCCTGGCACGGGCTGGGCTGCTATCAACAAGAGATGCATCGAGTTATGTGACTTGGTCATCGTCGATGTTGCAAATTGCAGCAATATTTTGGCCGTGGATTCGTTACGTTTCGTGACCCCTCCATTGGATGACGCCGCCGCAAGACCATGCCCTCTGACACTGACAGTCACCATCTGATCCTTCATGCAAACTTGACGGTCAAGTTTCCTAGCAGAGCAACTCCAACAGATTGCTAAATTTAGTACCTAAATACAAATTTGAGTATTAGAACAGAAAAACACACTCTTAACAGGTACTTATATCACGTATGTATATTTAGCTATCCTCAAAACCGGAGTATTCGGTACTCAGATTTGGCTACGCCTTCTGCAGTACCTATCCGCTGAAAACCGACAGTTTCGCGCGCATAATCCTTCTCCCGTGCACGATTCCTCTGTAATTTTTTCCATTCGCGCCAGATATCTCCTGCAGGCCTCCACTGGAATCCATCTATGGTGGCCTCCATCGTCTGCCGACCTGCCGCGTGAGACTTCGACGGGCAGCCACTCGACGTCGGCTTCTTCTCCGACAGCGTCCGCTCGAAGTCATCGCCATCCGCCGCTGCCACGCCACCACCCACCCATCTCTGACGACCATTACATCACACATGTCAGAGCAATCTAGTCGCACCCCCCTCCCCCAATTTGTATAGATTGAGAATATAAATTACAAAAAGTTTTAACTTGTTAAGTTTAAAAATATAAAAATTATATAATTAGATTTGTTTTTAAAAATACTTTCATAAAAATATAAATATGTCTTTTAATAAATATTTTTATAAAAAATAGAAGTCAAAGCTATGTTTTAGAGACTGTGTCATTGTCAAAACTATTTTCTTTGTAGGTCGAAGCATGTGTCATCCCATTGTATTTCTTCAGTATGCTATCGCGTATCTGCTGAAACTAGTGTTATTTTGTGTCTGTATATTTTTTTACAGAATTGTTAAATTATGTCTGTATATTTTTTTTTGAAAAATTACGGTTCACACTAATTTCAGCGCAGACATGAGATTGTCTGTTTAGCATACGCACCTCCGAATTGCTATTCTGGTAATGGTATATAATGGCGTTCTTAAACTGGTGGCCATTTGGTTTAATTGAATTTTTATAGTACAAATGCAGTGGTTGTAAACTACTAGGAAGCAATGCCAGTGCGCAGTATAGTACAAGTAGCTATAAAATAGATGTTTTCCACCTTGTTTCTCTGAAATCGCTTTTTATATGCAGCTATGAACTATTTTTCTTCTTTGATGTACTCTATATACCAAGAATACTGCTAGTGATCTTGGTTAATATTTTTTACATGACTGTAACTTCTATTTTTTCTGATCAAATGTAATTTCAAAATTACAAATTGTATTGGTTTTGAAGGGAACTGATAATCTTCATTTCTTTCACAGCACTTGAATGCGCGATGGAAGAGCAGCACGAGAACAATAGCACAGGCGAACGACGTAACTCGGACGATGAACGAGCAACGATTGCACAGATTCGATCAGGCACCGGTGCAACTAATACAACAACCCGTGGGCCACAAATAAAGATGATGTGGAATGTTTAAATCTTTTAAACATGTGATTATAGGTATTTAGAATTTTTTTAAAATACTTAAATATATTTAGCTACTGCCTCCTTTCAAGTAAAAAACTGTCGTTCTAGCCGAACACGCGAAAACCAATGCACCGAGCCATTTTCCCTTACTACCCTTATTTACTGCTTTCTCCTTCCTCCCGTCCCTCTCCTACCCATCGCACAGGTGCGCCTTTCGCCATCCCAAGCAGCTACTGCCGCCGCCATGGAATCGAGGGGAAAGTGCTCATCTACCACTGCCATCGAACCAAGGGGAAGGAACTCGTCCACGCTGTCGACGTTGAGCCGGCGGGAAGGAGCTCATCCGCGGCCGTCGAGCTGGTCGTCGCTGTTTCGATGGGCTGCCGCAACGTCGATGAGTTCGCTTCGTCGGGCTGCCGCAAGCTCAGTGAGCTCGCTCCGCTGGGCGACCACTCCGTCGTGCCGCTGCTCTGTCGTGCAGCTGCTCCGTCGGGCCTTCGCTCCATCGAGCCGCGAGAACCTCAGAGTGCTCGCTCCGCCGGGCCACCGCTCCGTCGAGCCGCTGTTCCGAGAGCTCGCTGCGCCAGGCCGCCGCCCTGTCACGCCGTGCTCCTTGCTCACAGGGCCACCTGTGTAGATCCGAACAGAAATCGAGCTCGTTGGCGGACGAAATCAGGCGAGACGGGGGAGAAAACCAGAGCCGCGTCGCTGTCAGTGTGTTTATTGCTGGGCTGGCATGCATCGAAAGGTGAGAGCGACACTTTAACGGAGACAAATTTTAAATCGTAGAACGACATTTTCATTGGAACGGATGGATGGAGTACTTACAACGTACTCAAATTATGTCAACTTGTTGAAGATGCTCCCATTTGATCCCCAAATTCTGCTAGGCTATATAGCTAAAAATAACTCAAACGGTAACATTTTTCGGTTTTCATCACGATTACAATTTCCATAATTACGGTTTCACCGTGGGACCCAAGCCTCCAGCCGGTCCCTGGCCCCCTACGATTCCTCCTCAAATAAATCCCGGCCTCGGATCGTCTGGCGCGCGCCGCTCTGTCGCGTGCATAGCCCGCCAGCTCCTAAACCCCAGGAACCTCAACCATCTCGCGGCTTGTGCGCGCCGTGGCTGCGGACTTCTCGCTCCGTCCGGAGAACCGCGGTCGGCGGCGGCGGCGGCTCGATCGGCGCCATGGAGAAGGTGAGTGCCCCGGGGTTTTCTCTTGCGATTGCGCAGTGTTGTCTTCTGCGCCTGTGGTGCCACTATGGGTTCGAATTGTAGGCACGTAACCGGTTTGAAGGTTTTGAGGTGCGATGCGATGCGACACCGCTGCTCCGGTAATTCCGGTTGCGCGCTAATGTGGAACGCATTTTCGGCCTGTTTTTTTTGGATGCTTGGAGCTGCCGCATCGATCGAATCCATGGGCAACGGCAACCTTTGTTGATTAGATTACTGAGATGGGTCGACTTGTTTATTTCTCGGGCGTTAGGGTTGTTACCGTGGTAGCAAGCGCTCATTGGATCGCGCTGCGCTTTTTCTTCGTTGCGTATTTGGTGAATGCACCTTCCGTTTTGGGTTTTATCGGTCTGATTCGTTTTGATGGTGTTGGTGGGGGTGTGTTGTGTGTGTGCAGCCGTTGGATGAGAAGGAACTGGAGCGGAAAATGAAGAAGGATCAGAAGGTACTACTGAAACTCCAATTGGATTAATTCCTGTGATGTTCACAATGGACCTCGAAATTTGGTCGAGTTCTTCTGGTCGTGTGCTCCCAGTTCTAAACTATTCGACATGTGTGTTCTCTGATAGGCCAAAGAGAAGGAGGAGAAGAAACTCAAAGCGAAGCAGAAGGAAGTGGCTAGGCTTCAGGTGCACGGCAATGCCTTAATGAACAACTCTGACGAGTGAAATGCTTGACTTCTGTCCCTTCTTCATGTGCCGTTGGTTGTAGGCTAATGCAACATTTGCTGGAGACGAAGCTAAGAAGAGTGATAAGAAGCAGAAGAAGAAGACCACTATAGATGAGAACCCTGAGGATTTCATTCATCCATATACCCCTGCTGGACAGAAGAAAATGCTAGCTTCTCGAATGCCTAAACAATACAATCCGACTACGGTTGAGAAATCGTATGTTGCTTTTGTCATCTTGGAGATTCCTATGATAATAACTTTTGTAACTACTCCATACCTGTTAATAAAAAAGGGAGTTCTGTGCATGGTGTGGGGAAGGGTCTAACCACTTTGGGTCTTTTGTATGCAGCCTTTCTCTGCATTTTGCAAGTCGCTTTTACAACTTGCTTCGATAGTTATTAATAATCTGACTATTTTGTATTATCCTTTTTGGCCATGTAGATGGTATGCTTGGTGGGAATCATCACTGTATTTTGAGGCAGATCCAGGAAGCTCAAAGACACCATTTGTAATAGTAAGTGCCTCAATTACCCAAGGATCTGTTTTCAGAAGAAACTTGTGCTACGATCATTATGTGTAATTGCTCAGTCAGCTGATTTCACATGATGAACTTTCTAGAAGAGCATAAACAAATAATAATTGATTCACAGGTCTATTCTTGTGGTTATTTCCAGGTCCATCCTCCGCCAAATGTGACGGGTGCTTCACATTGGCCATGCTATAACTGTAGCTATTGAGGTAGCGATTATTTATTTTATTTCCTTTTATTTCTTTATTGTCTATTGCTTATAGACCGGCAGATTTGGCATTGATGTCTTTACATTTTGATGAATTGAGAATGATTCAGGATGCTTTGATTCGTTGGCGGAGGATGTCAGGCTACAATGCTTTATGGGTTCCTGGAATGGACCATGCTGGCATTGCTACACAGGTATATTATGTTCGCTACTGGCAGATATGTTTAGCACATAAAACATATATGGGATCCCAACACATCTAGGGAGTTGACTGGCAATTTTTTTTGACAATGTCATACAGCACATGGCGGCGCATACTAATTACTATATTATTTGTTTTCTGTGGTATCAGGTGGTGGTAGAACGAAAGCTCATGCGTGAGAGGAATCTGTCAAGCCATGAATTAGGTCGTGAGAAATTTGTATCTGAGGTAAACCTTTGATTCCTTGTACTTATTTAGTATTTACTAACTGGTTAATAGTGACACATTCACATCCTTTGTTGTTCAGTGTGTTCATTATCACATTTGTGGGCATTACGCACAGTCCCACTGTCTGTTCTTTTGATGAATTGAGATAACCATTGTCATCATAAAGAGAACAGAGGGAGAATGTCAATGAAAAGATATAATTTAGTGTTAAATATGTCTTCTAAATCATATCTGAGAACAAAAAATACTGTCTTCAGTTTGTCCTGAGCTCTGGTGTTTAGTTTTTAGTTGTTTTGTGAGCAACAGTGGGTGTGTGTGGGGGTGGGGGTGGGGGGTTGTACGGGCTCTTTGTCTCATTTTTCTTCTTAATATAGGGAGTGTTCGGCTGCATTACTATTTTGTTGCTGCCGCTGCAGCTCCTGTAGATGACAGAGTGATTTTATATTGATATGGCAGCAGCAAACTCTGCAGCACAGCCACAGGCTGAGCAGCCGAACGGAACCATAATGATATGCAACTGTGTTTGAGAAAAATATAACCAAATTCTAAATTTGCAGCTGCCATGAGATGATTCTTGATACTTCATTATTTTCGAATCTATTTTGGGTGGCACTTGATATTTTCTTTGGTGTTTTACTTTCATAATTTTTGGGGTGGTATCAAATATCTGTTTGACAGGTCCGCAAATGGAAAGACCGGCATGGTGGTGCCATACAGAAACAACTGCGTATGCTTGGGGCATCACTTGATTGGTCACGGGAGGTGAACCTTTTTTTCATCTCTGTCCCTCAGAAAAAAATATACACGAACATATTATTATGTTTTTTTCTAACTCTTGAATTGATCAATCTATGTTCAGTGTTTTACAATGGATGAGCAGAGATCAAAAGCTGTGACTGAGGCTTTCCTCAGGCTTTACAAAGAAGGTTTAATATATAGGTTAGTTTTCTAGGATGTTTAGCTCTCAATGATACTACCTTTGGTTTTAAAATATTGACACCATTTACTTTTAATGTTACCTTTGACCATTTGTCTTATTCAATAATTTGTTCAAATGTGTAAAATTGTTAGTCGCGCTTCAAATAACTTTGATGATAAAGCAAATTATAATAAAATCTATGATATTTATCACACCTTTTTGAATAAGATGAATGCTCAAAGTTAATGTAAAATGATAAAGCAAATTATAACAAAATATATGATATTTATCATACTTTTTTTTTTGAATAAGATGAATGTTCAAAGTTAACGTAAAAGGTCAATGGTGTCAATATTTTTAAAATCAGAGGGAGTAGATTTCTGTTACATTTTGATGTGTCTTGCATGTTATTTCTATTATTTGCTATTATGTTCAAAGTTTTCTCTTCTTGCTTCATGACACCTTTGGGATGGATTACGTGTTGTAGGGCTCATCGTCTTGTGAACTGGGATTGCACACTTAAAACAGTGATTTCTGATATTGAGGTACAAAAGAATCCTACATTTACCATGGACAGTTTTGTAGTTTTTTCTTGCACAATAATTAGCATTGATTGTCAACATGATATTTTCATATATCAATCAATGCCTTTCAGGTTGACCATATGGATATTACAGAAGAGACTTTGTTAGAGGTTCCTGGTTATGGAACCCCTACCCAGTTTGGTCTTTTAATATCGTTTTCCTATCCTTTAGAAGAAGATTTGGGTGAAATTATCGTGGCAACGACACGCATCGAAACGATGCTTGGTGATACTGCCATTGCCGTCCATCCGCAGGATGAAAGATATAAGCATTTGCATGGAAAATATGCCATCCACCCCTTTAATGGTCGAAAACTCAAAATAATTTGTGACTCTCTCTTAGTGAATCCCGATTACGGTACTGGTGCTGTCAAGGTGAGTTTTAGTAACCCAAAAGAGGTGTTGTGAGCACCTTGTTTTTACTTCCATATTTGGCTAATAAGCATGCATTTTTACATTTATTTTGTGCTCCATTGCTTGCTGCAGATTACGCCGGCTCATGATCCTGAAGACTTCAAGGTTGGTGAACGGCATAATCTTGAGTTCATTAATATTTTCACTGATGATGGAAATGTAAACGAAATGGGTGGCCTGCAATTCAAAGGAATGCCACGTTTCACTGCTCGAACTGCTGTTATTGATGCATTAAAGGAAAAGGTACTAACTTATTCGGTTATTCCACTCCGTTTAATTCTACTTCGATCTTGTACCTAAAAAATTCAAGATGAATGATTCGCATCAGTCAACGGGAATTTTTTGTCTGCGTTCCATGTTTCATAAAGATGTCTGATAATAGTTCACGATTCAGTTGGGCTAACGTAAAAACAATATTACAGTCAAATACTGTTAACTTTTATTTTCCTACAGCATCTAGACTCTGCACGTAATTTGATTTCCTGAAACCGGTGAGTATCAATCATTCTTGACCAGTTTTACTACACTGAGTGCATCATAACTAATGCCTTGTTTCCTTTTTTTTATTATGGCTATCCATATGACTGGAAGGAAAACAGCAATAATTCTTGCTAAGAAAACATGTCCTCAGAACCAATATTTTTTTTTTGTATCTCCATTAAAACATTTAGAACGCTTCAGCTGTGCTCTTTGGCTGGCATTGCAATAATATTCTGTTTCCTTAATGGGGCATTATTGTGAAGATTCCTGATCAATTGCTCATTTTTAGCAGAAAGTTTTATCTTCGTGCTTATTTGTTAATTTTGGTGTTATAAACATTTTTCCTACGTTTTATTGTTATATTTAGTAATTACCGAATAGTAATCTGTCCTCACTTGTCAATCAAGGGTTTGATCAGATACACACAGAAGAATATGATGAGGTTGGGTCTTTGTTCAAGATCTAAAGATGTTGTGGAGCCAATGGTGAAGCCCCAATGGTTTGTTAATTGTAATACTATGGCAAAGGGAGCACTTGAAGCTGTGAAATCCAAAAAGATTGAGATCATTCCACCACAATATGAGCAAGACTGGTATAGGTACGTCCTATTTTCTTCAGACATGCATCCTTTTCATGGTCAGTTTATGCACCACCTTCAACTATAATTTACAATATTAACAGGCAAACGCTGTTTTTTTTTCTGAATGCTGCAGATGGCTTGAAAATATACATGACTGGTGTATTTCAAGACAACTTTGGTGGGGACACCGTATACCTGCTTGGTATGTGACATTAGAGGATGATGAAAGGAGAAACATGGGTTCTTACAGTGACCACTGGATAATTGCAAGAAATGAAGCTGATGCAATCCTTGAGGCAAAGCAGAGATATCCAGGGAAGAAATATCAATTGGATCAAGATCCTGGTGTCTTGGATACATGGTTTTCATCTGGCCATTTCCCATTAAGTGTGTTTGGTTGGCCAGACCATGCGCATGATCTTAGTACTTTCTACCCTACCTCTGTTCTTGAAACTGGGACAGATATCCTATTCTTCTGGGTAGCATGGATGGTGATGATGGGAATGTTCCTCGGTGGGGATGTGCCATTCCGAAAGGTAAGTCAATTACCGTTCCGAAAGGTAAGTCAAATATTGTTAATTCCTTGGAGCTATTATGTTTGCTTCCATAGTATAGATCTGTGTTCTGAAACATCCTTTTAACATTCAACTTGCCAATCTGTGATGCTAAATAAATTAAAATGAATAATCAACATCAATCCTTGCCTAATGTTTCATGTTTTTTTCTTGAATATCATCACTTTGTACTTTTGGTATCAACTAAAACTAGACCATTGTGGCATTGTCATTCTCTACCATTTATTTTCCCCTTATTCATCCATGTGCAATGATATATTTGATGAACCTATCAGTCATGTCACCCACTAGCATGCAGTGCCGTTCAACATGAAGACCTAAGGTCATATATGCTGAGCACTTGGTATCAGAGGCTGCATTTGCTAGAATATTGAATCCTTCATTAATGACACTTTCTATCTATCAGGTTTACCTGCATCCAATTATTCGTGATGCACATGGACGTAAGATGGCCAAGGCACTGGGAAATGTCATTGATCCTATTGATGTAATAAATGGTATCTCCCTAGATAATCTTCAGAACAAGTTAAAATATGGCAATCTGGATGTAAAAGAGATAGACAAGGCAAAGGAAGGCCAGATGAAGGATTTCCCAAGTGGCATTCCAGAGTGTGGTACTGATGCCCTTCGTTTTGCCCTTATTTCCTACACCGCACAGGTTATACTCACTGCATATTCTTTTTCCTTTTGTTGTTCTATTATTCTCGCCAGTTTCTTGTAGTAAAATCTCTTAATTGTTCAGTCGGACAAGATAAACCTGGATATCAAAAGGGTGTATGGCTATCGACAGTGGTGCAATAAGCTGTGGAATGCAGTTCGCTTTGCAACAAACAAACTTGGAGATCAGTACACGCCACCAGCAGCTGTTGGCGTGAGTTCTTTGCCACCTATCTGCAAATGGATACTTTCAACGCTTAACAAAGCTGTTGGCAAGACTGTATTATCATTAGAAGCATATAGATTCTCTGAGGCAACATCGTCCATATACTCATGGTGGCAATACCAACTTTGCGATGTATTTATTGAAGCAATAAAGCCTTACTTCAATGAATCTGAAGAATTTGAATCTGCAAGAGGTGCTTCTAGAGATACCCTTTGGGTATGTTTAGACACTGGCTTGAGCCTGCTCCATCCATTCATGCCTTTCATAACAGAGGAGCTTTGGCAACGTCTTCCGCAACCTAAAGGAGCCTGTACGAAAGCTTCCAACATGATATCAGAATACCCTGGAGTTGTACAGGTAAAACTAACTAGTACTCCTTTTCAGGATAAGTTATGACTAGATTCTAAGCACGTGTCCAACTGACAACAGATTGGTGCGTGTAGAGCTGTTGGAGACGGGAACCTAATCAAATGTTCAAAAAGCAGTTGAAATCGGACACAACAATTCCCTTATCAACTGGCAGCGCATATGGTAGAGGCTAATAAAATCAATTTAAATTTAAGTATATTAAAAAAACACCAGTACGTATGAATAGGAACCACAAAAGAGGTTACAATATTGTCTGTCAGTTCGAGAGACCCTACGTTCAAGCTATCCTACATGCTTCAGCGAACTTCTGTAATCATTATTTTACTTTAAAACGAAATGGAAACTGTATTAGAGACTGAGTAAATTGAGGTCTCTCCGGCCAAAAACATGCATACATGAAAGGTAAGTTCATTCTCAAGAAATATGTTGTTTGTATCACGTTTTTTATCCTTCTAATTCATAATGATTGGTTTATTGAAAGCTAATGCTGTAATTTTCTATATTCACCTGAACAGGCGTCCTGCTTTTGTGCTTTGCCGATGTCCACAGACTGCTAGCACTGTTCGCTGCTATCAGGCTCAAATTACAACACTTGCTTCTGTTTCCTATCTTAAGGTATGATCCATAATCCAATTTTTTATGATTTATTTTTAATTTTCTCTTGCAACTTTGTTGCCCCTTTACATAATGTCAAGCCAGCTAGGAAAATGATTTATACAAACTGTACGCTTCCTACACACAGACGTTTCAGTTCACCTCCACACCCCTTGTTAATAACGTATTATATCTTCTCGTCTACCTTTTGCTAATCTGTTTTAACTAAAGGTTCTAAAAAGGAAAAGCTCTAATCACAATATTACTCCACCAGATCCTAGCAGAGCATGATCCTATTCCACCCGATTGTGCCACACACATTGTAAACAAGGACCTGTCCGTGTACCTCCAGCTTCGCGAAGCTCTAAACACCAAGACAGAGCGTGAGAAATTAAGGAAGAAGAGGGAGGAGATTCAACGGTAACTGAAGCCTTTAAGATTTCGGCCTTGTTGAGCAAAGCCGCAGTTTATGCCCAGTGGTAACATGGTGTGTTCCCTACCATGAATGCAGGCAACACGATGCGCTGTCACAGAAAACGAGCACGTCCGGCTACCGCGAGAAGGCGCCACAGAGCTTGCTGGATGAGGATGTGAAAAAACTTGCTGCTTTGACGCGGGAGCTCGAGGTCATCGACGAAGCGGAAAGTAAGATAGACGCAGATAACTGACGAAGTTCGAGGCATGGACCTTTCGAAGAATTGACTTTTTTTTTCTTAAATTGTTGTCACCGTTGCTATTATTTTATTTTAAAATATAGTTCAGTTTAGTGAGTCATGTAAATAACTTAATAATTATAATAAAAATATATGATACTTATCACACTTTTTTGAATAAGATAATGTTAGAAGTGGAGCATATATAGTATTGTAGTTTCTCACCCCAGTTGTTTCAACCTATTATGGAGCCCTTGTTAGGTTGATGTAATGTTTGTATCATCTCGTGATTCCGATAACCCTTTTTATCCAACGGCAATTCGCATCGCAGTTTCCAACTTTTTTCATCTCCATTACTCCATATGATACTCCGGACCATCCCCCTTGTTTTAGATATGTTTCCCAGTGTGGGCTAGTCAGTTTTACCATAAAAGCATAGCGCCGAGCAGCAATGCTACCAATGGCGATAGCAGGAAGTTCTACCGGAACAATCGATGTCAGTGCACAAACCAGGGAAGCAATCAAACGCATAGACAATGTTGCACATCTAGGTGAAGCAACCTCAATTACCATTACCCCAGGGGACACAGCAGTGCGTAATAGTAAAGGTACACATTAGGGGGCACGCTAAGGTACCAGTAAATTCATAAATTACAGATTAGGGAAGGTATAACAGATTCAGAAGTACCACATAATGAAAGATTAACTGCAGCAAGATTGTAAAGTAATGCGCTGAGCTAACTTTTCTTTTCTTAGCTTTGTCTATCCAGTAATAACTATACTGCCGCAAGTTATACTGCTCACCGCTCGATAAGAGTTGCTCCATTATTGGCCCATCAAGAGGCGCATGCAGTGGCTCCAGAGAGCTGAGGATCTTCTAATTCTGAAATCATCAGGGTGCTCCAATGGAGTCATCCCTCATAGTTCTTTTCAGGGCATCAACATAGGGTAAGATCACCTCCACATCAGATCCGTAGTAAAGCAAGAATATTGCCTTTGCTCGCCGGAATGCAGCTAGTGCACTTGCTCTGTCTCCCAGGGACAGAAGTATCGAAACAAGCTTGACCAGCTCGTGTGCGATAATGATGTGTTTCGAGTGGTACAACTTCTCAAGGATCTGCAGCATCAAAGGAGACAATTCAAAGCGAATATAAGCCTTTCCTCTATATCCATGCTCCCTACAGGGCACTAGACATGTAATATCTCGATAGTTGTGCAAAAAAGAAATGGAATGCCTGAATTGAAGCTTCACAGTGCTTTCTTGCTTGCTCTTGGTCTCCTACCTTTGCAAAGGCCTCTGCAATTGTATCTTCGGCCTACATATTTCCATATATATCGCTGAGAACTTAACTTGTGTGTACAATAAGTGCACAGTGAACTCAGCTATGAAAATTGAACAAGTAACTGAGAAACCATACCTGGGCAACAATCTTGCTATATGGGTGCCTCAACTTCTTGAGGTGTTTAAGGGATTGTAATGCTTCTGTGAGAAGAATATTGTCTACAACTGTAAGTTCCTTCAACCTGTGAGAGCAACTGTTATCACAAACTCTGGCACGGATTAAAGCACATGAATGACTTGTGCTACCAAATTCACCAGTTTCATATGAAAATGTGCAATTGTGAAAAACATACCGATTGATCTTTGATATTAGTCTGTGCGATGTATTAACAGCAAAAGACACGTCAAGATGGGACCTACAATTCATGCAACATCCGCGATCTATGTTCAAACTGACACCACTATGTCGGAAAAATGATTTCCCAACCTTCTCCATATCCTCATCAACTTTGGACACATCCTGAACCAAACGAAACTCAGGATATAGCCATCATATAAGGAATGAAAAGGTACCAAGAGAAAAAAAATGTACATGGAAAATCAACTTACAGGCAATGATAGTTTGCAGACATGGGATTCACTAAGAGAAACATGTACGAAATTCTCTTTGATACTGTAATTACTTGATTCTGATAGAGCACCAAGACATTCGCTTTGTGGACAATGGAGTGAATTCACGACAAGGTCTGGTAGATTTAGCTCTGAACAACTTGAACACTGACAACTAAAGTAGTAATTATCCTGAAGTAGCATTTGTCTCTCTCGAAGATCCATCTGACCAACCTATAAATGAGAAGCACTAACGCTACTAAGCATATACACAAAAACCAGAGTTAGAAACTGAGAGGGTAGGGGTTACGTCCACCTGTGGACCATAGGAAAGCTCGATGGGGCTCCCAGATTTTATAAATTCTGTAGATCGTACAAAGAGTGCACGTGAAAGAAAATATGCATGTACATTGGGCCGGCATGAGTGATTGAAAAGGCTGCCAGATATGTAGATAGCTTGAGCAACTCTGACCTAATAGCAAATCAAACCAAACAGAAAGCTCTGTTACAGAGTGAAAATATAATGATTATTTTGCCCATGAAAATAATAATAATAATAACAACTATAGGTACAACGTCATAATTCACTATGAGGTTTATTTCTACTACCTCCTTTCCAAAATATAAGCATTTTTAGCTTTAGTTAAAGTCAAATTCTTCTAACTTTTACTAATAATATTTAGAAAATCACATAATTTCTAATGTAAAAATAATTTTTATAAAAGTTTGTTTAACGATGAATTAAAAAAAATATAATTTTTATTTGATAAAACAACATTAATTCTTCATTAATAATGGTCAAAGTGATAAAAGTTTGACTTTGACTAATCCTAGAAATGCTTATATTTTGGAACGGAGAGAGTACCATTCAAGCAGCTTAATATACTGCAAATTAACAGTAGTTACTTGATATAATACATCTTTTATATCATGAATGCTCCAGATAATATATCCTGCTTTTCAATACAGGGAATATGTAGCTGACTTTTGAGCCTTCAGGAAGCATGTGTGCTTAGAATCATTTAAATTTCATAAAACGTGAGGTCAACATAAAATAATCCGGTTATTGTATCCTGAATAGTGCAGGCTGTGGAGAATAAAACAACCTTTGTAACCTTAGTAACATGATGTATGGGTTCCCCGCCACCCCCCCCCCCCCTCCTCCTCCTCCTACACACACAAAAGAAAAGAAACAAAAGTGCAAAAGACAAACCTGCTCCACACTGTGCAAGGGTGTACCATCAGCTGCACAAAACTCGCCATTCACAATCAGTTCATGGCCTCTATCCATGGATTTCATGCAAACAACAGCAATTGAATTGACTTTAATCTGATAAATCAAGAGAACTAACTGCAGGGGATAAATTAAAGTTAGTTTCATTCTCACTTAAAAATAAAATGCAAATAACTACTCATATCATTTCATTATATATGAAGATCTTATATATTCATGTCGATCAAAAACCCAACTTAGTGTCACAACTAACTAAAGACACATATTGGACCGAAGCTTCCATCAGACCATCACATTCAATCAGTACTCAACAACCTGGTCCACATGCATCAGAACTTTTCATGCTAAATATCATACGTACCTGTGATAATAAATCCTTCATGCATGAAAGACTTGATCTATAATAGTTTTGGAGGCAAAGCAGCAGGACAATTGCATAGATGTGGGACTCAAACTTGCTAGCTGAAGAATCTTGATCATAGTGGTGAACAAGATCCTGCAATAATCAATTTAGCTTATTACCTCCTGGCGTGATATTCCTTGTCCTTGCGCTACAACAATCAGCTACTAACAGTGCCACAGAAGAGAAACTCCTGGAGAAAATTAAGGCACTTACCAAATTTGGACCAGACATAGCAGAACTCTTCCCAGCCAGCGTCCTTTTTTCTATGTATCGTGACATTATTCGTCCAGCTAAAACTACATCGGATGGCAGAACAGCTGCCCAATGCACACCTCCACATTCATGCCTATGTTCAGCAAACTGTCCAGAGCTTGCAGGCTTGCAGCTTGTAGAAGTTATACTCAATTTGGCAGGACCAATTGCTTGGTTCAATTTAAGACCACTATCTTGGGAAATCTGTCCAACAGCTTGCTCTAGACACTTTTCTGAACAGTAAATTGGAATTGTACACAAATGACAGAATACAACATCTGCAGGAGCTTTATTAAAGCAAAAGTGGCAGTGAGTCTCGCGGCAAGATTTCATGATGATCTGCAAGATACAAAATTCAGTTCAGCTTTTGGGGCATTTGATATCACAAGCATTATTTGCTTATTACTATGCAAAAAAAAAAAGAAGGCTCATATATTCATGGTAAAATTCATGGCCTCAGAATGGATTATAGTATGATCATCAGACAAAAAATTCAAAAATTCAGTGCAGATGCAAATTTGGTAGAGCTCCAGCAAATACATATACTGAGAGACAAGAAATATAATTCAGAGTGAATGATCAGGCAAGTGAATTTTAATCGTACCGCAGCAAGTGGCTCCTCAACATGAATCAATGAAGCCGGGGAAATATCATTTGGTGAAACCATTCCTCTACCTTTATCAGGTGTTGAGATACACTCCAGAAGAACCTTATTTAGCTGTCCTGGAAGTTGGCCAAATATTATACACACTTAAATATAAGTACCACACCCATGAACGTGAAGACTACACCCACCAAAGGTTCCAACCTGTACGTGGCAATTCAGCATCCTTGCAATCAGCATTTGATGTTCCAGCTTCAATCATATTTCCATGTTTTTGTAGTAGCAAATTTAGCTCTTGTTTTATGTTATCTTTACCAGAAGAAGTCACCTCCATGCTCAAAGCAACCTCTAAATCATGTACAGCAGATGAATAATTCTTCAAGGATGCACTAACCATTCCCCTCCGGTACCATGCCTGAAATTCAGAAGCAAGATCTCTTTTCTTCACTATAATTCAAAAAGATGAAAGCAGAAGACAATTAAGAACTCCCTTGCTACCTTCGCGTACCAAGGAGAAACAGCAATGGCCCTGTCGCAATCTCGTAAACTCTCTTCAAAAAGGCCCAATTTCTGGTAAATTCTGAAAGTAATTAGTAGGCAGAGACTATTCAGTCACCAGGAAAAGGATAATTATCTCCAGTAGAGCTATAATAGTTTGACCACCCTCAGCGGAATTAGGTGGGTTTTAATTAAAAAGAAAAAAAGCACCCATATTCGGGTCCATGGAGGGTGTACAGTGAACACCCATAGTGCTACAGCTTCCATCAAAAAGGTGTGAGAATAAGCATGCAAGATTGGACTTTAGCAGGTGGAAATAGACAAGTGCATTTTTGTGACCCAGTTTAACCTAAAATTAACGTAAAAATTTATCACCTGATACAAAAGTTAGTACCATGGATCTACTTGCCAACCACCCACATTCTCCAAATATGTAATTCAAAGACTCACATGCATGGTAGAGGCACGGTTGACATAAATTGCAGCAATCAAGTTCAAATCCTTTCCACTTGAACAAATTGGGACATTACGCAATGCCTGCAAGATAAAATGTAAACAATTGTTATCATAAAGATAGAGCAATCATCGATCAACGGCATAAAGTTTATTATTGTGTGCAGCTGTAAATCTTTCACTACTTCAATATACAAGCAACCCAAAAAAACTTCAACTATCTTGAATTTAAAGGATACAGTTCATTAGTTGTCTTCTAGTCCGAGGTGCTATGTTAGGGCGTTAAAAATAACTTCTTGACTTTGAACTACAGTACCTGAATTCATCAAAGCTACATAGCCAACTTTCAGGTCTGACATCTAAAAACTAGTTTATTACACTCATATTATCTCAGTATTCATTTTATTATATGATCATTGGTTATTTTGTGAAACTTCTTTTCCCTGTAATTCTGATATGCTTTCTCGAGATAGTAGAAATAAATTATTTCATTTCCATGAAACAGCTGATTCTTACAAATTTCTTCCAGAAATCAGGACTATTCAAGTTTCAACACACACCGCTTGCAGGACTACTCAAGTTTCAACTCACACCGTTTGACATTCATTATTTTTAGAAAACGCAGGAGAGCTGTGTATCTTTAATAAGGAGAAACACCGTTTGACATCCCAGTCCCATGGATCATCAAATTCGAATAGCACATGCCCATAACCCACTTACATGAAATAATACAAAGGATTAAGAAGAGCACCTGTGAGTAGAACCCAAGCGCCTGCCCAAAATCCTTCTTGGAGAAGCACGCGTTGCCCTTGCCCTTCAACTCCACCGCCCTCCCCTTGGCCTTCCGGCACAGCGCCAGCTCCGGGTCGGTGAGGTCCCGTATGACCTTAGATCGGCAAAACACAAAGGAAAGCATTGAGACCACGGACCAGCGACCTAGGAACCATCTCACCATACCTCATGGGAAAGAGGAGAACCAAAGTACCAAGGGGGAGGCGACGACGGGCAGGTGGTTGCCCTTACCTGGTGGAAGAGGGGAAGTTCTTCGAAGAAGGCGAGCAGGCGGGAGGTTGTAGCAGGGAGGTCCGCGGCCGTTCCATCGCCAACGGCCCGCCGGAGCTCGGCCGGGACCGCCGATTTGAGCCGCTCCATGTTGCAGGGCCCGCGGCGGAAGAAGATGGTTGACGTCAGCCTTAAACCCAAGGCTGGTGTTTCATTTTTAGGCCCAGTTTGTAACGTGGGATTCTCACCCAAATTCAAATTAAAGTTAAAATTTTAGTGTGATTTTTTTGTTAATTTTTTACATTTAAAAGGAAGCATAGAGTAAAAAAGGACAACCCCCATCCCACTTGCATTGTAAAGACAAGATGAAACGTTTACAATTTTAAAGTCTGTTTGGAAAATATGCATGCAAAACGTAGAATTTTTTTTATAGAAAAAATGAATAAAAAGATCACAGGAATACAAACAAAACAAGCTATAATTCTTGATGGCATGGCCCAAATCTATAGCATAGGAATCGGAGAATATAAACAGTAGAAAACATGTTAAAGCAAAAAAATTATATAAACTAAAAAATACAATACAACAATCAGAGGACCTTGTTTCCGAGTGGTTTCCTTTCCTCCAGATGATAAAATTGGCTCCCTTTATTCTCATTGCCACATTTCTTTTCTCAAAGAATTCATTCCTACATAATTCATACTCCTACGATAGAGTTTCCTTTAAACCAAATAGGGCCTCAGTTTCCTTTAAGCCAAACAAGGCCTCCTCACTTTAACTACCTATCCTTACATTACTATATGTTCGCAGAACACATCAGCATCACCAGGTGTCGGTCTCCTCCTCAATCGATGATCCCTCTTGGTCAGCTTGTCAGCCTTCCAGATCTCGTCATAGATAATGGAGCGATCGTGGAATCCAGGCTCCCTGCTGAAAGACAAAGTGGTTTCTTAGTTTCCAAACGCTCCATAGAGCAGCAGCAGCAGCACACATGCTTACTCGGACATAATTTCTCATTATTAATCCATTACCCTGCAACTACATACTCTCTTCGTCATTCTTTTTTCTTGACGTTTCAGACAGTAAATTGTAGCTAAATTTAACTTGATATCTTTGTCCGAAATGGCATAAACAAATGAATGGAGCAGTATCTATTAGCAGTTAGATCAACTCTCAAGCAATCTGCCAACATTGACCACATACATTTACCCACAACACACTTGAAAAAAGATGGTCTGCCGTTTCACTTCCATTAGAAAACGCAGGCCCTCTCGCATTTGTTTCTTAGCTAACTTATTACGAGTTAGAAGTTATTTTTTGATAATAGACAGAGAAAGCGCGCCACGACGGAAGCTTATTAATTTTTTTGATAATACGTAGAGACCGGAAAATATTTTATAAAATGAAAAACAACTAGAAAGGTGTTTTGCTTTCCATCAAGACATCTTTTTTTTCGAATCTCTTCAATATGTCTCCGGTCTCTATCTTCAAGATTATTACGATGCATGGGTATAGCTAGGAATCTAAAGGAATAGCCATCTGCAATACAGCTGAACAAAATATGTTCTACTCTCTCAATTTTAAATTGTTGTCGCTGTTAAGGTTTGACATCATCTTTGATTACCCATCATATTCAAAAATTTATTCAAATATGTAAAATTATAAATCTTGTTTCATTTTTTATGCTAAAGTAAATTATAACAAAATATATTATATTTATTGTAGTTTTTAAATGAGATAAATGGTCAACGATAAACTTAAAAACACAGCCTCCTTCACTAATGGTTAGCAATGTCGATGGAAAAGTGTGAACAGTGTACTCCCTCTAAGGTTTCATAATTCTCGTCGTTTTAAAATAACAACACGGACTTCAAAATACAACTTTAATTTTGTTTACAAAAGCTTTTATTTAAAAATAATATATATATATATTTATTTATTTATAAAATTACTTTTTAATATAAATCTAATCATATATTTTTCATATTTCCAAATTTAATAATTTTATAGTTATTTGTAATTTATATTCCCACTGATGTTCAACTTTTGTTCAAAATGACAAAAATTTATGAAATCATTTTTTTGAAACTGGAGGGAGTAGAAATTTTTTCCTGGTATCGCAGTTATGATCGTCCAGCCAACAGCTTGTTGCAGTTAACAGTTCCGGGGCACTAAAAACAGGCAAATAAAATAATGAAGTCGCTCCGTTGTTGTCTAGTGACCGTGATAGTACAATTGGCACATATATCCAAAAATAATGAAACTACTCCGTACTTGCTAAGTAAAAACAATTGACACTGAATTGTGATGCATCATGACTTTGACAAAGTCGTGCGTGAGCGTGATGCGTCGTAGACTTTGGCCCAGTTTGAATACCCGTTGGATTGTGAAAACGAGATAAAAAAAATCTCGATGGCTGTCAAACCGGGAGGTTTTTGGAAGAGATAACTGGAATTCCATTCATCCAACATGAAGAATCTGGAATCTCATGGAGCTGAGGCTATTTTGAGATATTGCAGTATAAAACTCGTCAAATGACAATACTACCTCTTATCTCTTCACCCATAAGTCTAGCACGCATGCCCACCTCCCGTAGAAAAAAAAACAATAGCAGAAGCTCCCTTGGCACTTGCCTCTTCGACGATTTGCTCTTGTCCCCATCTCTGCTAATCCATCCTCCCTGCCAGCCACCTCTCTGCACCCAATCCAAAGGAAGCGCCGTCGATTCCTGCATTCGTTGTCACCTGAGATTTCAAATCGTCTGCCACCCATCCGTCTGAATCGAGGGCGAGGTTCGCTAGATGGATTTTGGGACTGAAGATGGTGTGCCTCCGGGCTATGGCGCAGGTAGAAATTTTTTCTTCGAAGATGCTCGTTCTCGCAGCGCATTTAGCCTTCCTCCGCAACGTGGTGCCAAAGGATTGCAAGGCATTGATCTGAACATGGAGGACTCGAGCTTCCCCAACCTGGAGTCATACACCGAGATCCTTCGTTCTCCATCCGGCGAGCCAGATGGTCCAGCAGGCCGGCGTCTTGAAGGACGGGGTCGATCTACTAAGGTTGGTCGAGTAGCTACGGCTGCTAGGACGGCGTCAAGGGTGCAGTCGACTGGCCCTGCGGCAACACCCTGGCGTGCACCATGGACCTCTGCAGCTTCAGAGGAGGTCCTGCCAGTCCTCGTCCTCACAGCACCAATAATAGAGGACGTGCCAATGCCTGTGTAGTCAGAGCAGTCAGTGCAAGTGGTTGCCCATCTGCATTGGCCAATGGCACTACTCCTTGCAGTGCAGGCATAGGACCAAGTGTTGACAAGTCTTTGCTTCACGATGAAGAAGTTGGCCCGGAAGAAGATGAAAGCTTTCTAGATGATGCCTCGGTGAGCTATTATTTATTTATTTAGTTTTTTTTACTCGTTATATATTGCTATCTTAACCAGTATTTTTACTTTTGTGTGTGACTGAACTATATGCACGTAGCATTGTATATAATCCACAAATGTCCATTGTCTAGTGTCTCTGGTTCTGATCATAAAGCTAAATTTCTATTAGTAAACTGACCTTTCAGAGCATAGGAAATCCGAACCATAGTTTCAGGCATCAACTCAAATTTTTCATGTCAAACTTATGATAGAGGGAGGACCAATATGACAAGGCTAATTGGAATTCCGCAAATACGAGTATCTTATGTGACATATGTGTTGAAGAAATAAATGCTGGAAATAGGAACAATGGTCATTTCACATCTAGAGCCTATAAAAACATTGTTGAGAAGTACTACAATCAGACAAGGTTGAGACACTCTCGACTACAGATAAAAAACAAATTACAATCACTTAGAAGGCTCTATTCCTTTTGGTGTTACTTGAAAACACAAACAGGTGTTGGCTGGGCAACTGGTATAGTGCATGCGGATGATGACTGGTGGGAGCGACATACTAAGGTACTTATGTTTGTTACCTTGCAAAGTAATTCAACTCCACAGTTTTCCTATTTCTGTGCATTAATTAACTTGAGCTGATATTTTTTCAGGGAAACTCCGAATTGAAAAAGCTAAAGAATGGCCCACCTGAGTGCTTAGATCAACTTGAACTGATGTTTCATCATGTTGCAGTTGATGGGTCAACGTCTTGTATCCCTGGAGAAAACATGGGTACTGAAAATGACCACTATGGTGGAGCTGATGAAAGGGACCGCAATGAATTAGATGGCTCTAATCTTGCTGCACATCAGAGGGACAATCCTTTGAAGAAAGGAAATAGTACCTACGGTACTGCTACTAGTCCTGTCAAGAAATCAAAGAGTCCAATAGTTAGGATTATGAAGGGTATGTTGGAAACAATGCAAACAAATTATGTCATAGCGCAAAAGGTGATGCAGGGAGAACTTAGGACAGAGTCTATCAAGAAGGCCATGCGGTTGGCTGTTGAGAGTGGGGCTGTGGAAGGGAGTGTCGAGCATTTTGTGGCTAGTCAACTCTTTGTGAAAGCTGAATATCGTGATATCTTTTTCACCATAGAAACCAAAGAGGGAAGACTAGCTTGGTTAAAGATGTGGTGTCAGTTCAAAAAGATGTACTAGTTAGGATCTTGTTTAGCAATACTAGCTACCTAAGTGAGGAATAGCACGGTTAGTGCCATGTAGATGTGAACTTCTGGCGCACTAGTTGACTCTTTTGGGTAAATGTAATGTTATCATATGCAATTGTACTTTGTTTGGGTAATGTAATGCCATCATCTTGTTGGCCTGTTTAATATATTTTCAGCGTGCCATTTCATGAACTTTGTAAACATTTTGATTTATGATGTCAACGTGTTTGTTTTTTAGACACAGTCTTCTACGAGTGATGCTGAGGATGAAGCAGTTGAGGTTGCACGAAACCAGCTGGATGCGTTGCAAGAATTTGAGACTATAGTAAGCATTTTTGGTATGTGCTATGATGCTACTTTCATGAATAAATCAAAGAGAAGGATACCTGATATATCTGGTTATGATTGGGTCATGACCACATTAAAGGATCCAACATCCTGCTTCAATATGTTTAGGATGAGGCAAGAACTTTTTACTAGATTACATATTATGCTAGTTTTATCGTATGGATTAAAGTCAACAAAACAGATGAGCTCCAAAGAGTCACTAGCCATGTTTCTATGGATCATTGGTGCACCACAGTCTATTAGACAAGTTGAAAATCGTTTTCAGCGATCAACTGAGACGATAAGTCAAAAGTTTGAGCATGTGCTAGAATGTGTGTACAAGATGTCTGCAGATATTATCAAACCAAAAGATCCAGAGTTCAGGACAATTCATCCTAGATTACAGAGTCCTCATTTTTCTCCATATTTTGATAATTGCATTGGGGCTATTGATGGAACCCATATACCTGTTGTTGTGCCATCGTCAAAACTCCTCCAACATATTGGCCGTCATGGGTATTGCAGTCAAAATGTGCTCGCTATATGTGACTTCGACATGAGGTTCACATTTGCTGTTGCGGGATGGCCAGGATCTGCACATGATATGAGAGTATTCAATGATGCCATCCGTAAATACGGTGACAAGTTCTCACATCCTCCACCAGGTACACTCACTTGTCCGAAGTTTGCGTGTCTATTTCATCTTAGATATTTGTTTCATGTTTATTTCATCATATGTATTGTTGTTTGTATTTAGGAAAGTTTTATCTCGTGAACTCGGGTTATCTGAACAGACCTGGATATCTTGCACCATACAAGGGGACAAAGTACCATTTAACAGAATTTCGATAAGGCCCAAGACCAAGTGGGGAAAAGGAGGTATTTAATTTTGTGCACGCGTCGCTTCGCAATGTTATTGAAAGGTCATTTGGTGTTTTAAAAATGAAGTGGCGGATTTTGTTAGACTTACCTGGTTATCCAATGAGAAAGCAAAATAAAATAATACTTTCATGCATGACCCTCCACAACTTCATTCGAGATAGTGCAATGGTGGACGTGGACTTTGACATGTGTGATCGTGATGAGAACTACATGCCAATTTCAACAAACTGCTCAGGTCAAGCAATCAGTGGTAATGATCATGTGGGACACGAAGATGAGGACATGAATTTGTTCCGGGATAATCTGGCCAATGCGTTGTTTGTAGGAAAATCGTTACTGTAAAATAAATATATATGTGGACTTATAAATATATATTAAGGTGAACTGTACGGACATAAATATGTAGTACTTTATGTGTGGGTGTAAAATCTATGCTATGCGTATGATTTTCTGTAAGTTGCCACTAGCACCACGACAAAAACATGTCGTATTGAGTTAGTAATGGGCAATGATTGAGGGTCATTTTGAAGATTTTTTTTTTCAAACACTTAGAATCTACAGATAAAATCTCAAAATCCAAACAGATAAGATTTTAATCCTTTTAGAATTCAGATCGTATAATCTGGGATTATAGAATCCGGATAGTTGGATTCAAACGGCACCTTTGACAATTACTTGCACAAGGTGACAAGAGATTTTAACATAGTACAGTATCATGCCAGTGATGCATTGAGCGTGATATGCTGTAGACTTGACAAGTCAAAATACTATATGCTAATTGACCTAGAGTCTAAGCAAATTGCACATTTGGCGCGGGTTCAACTGCCGTGCTGCCGCATGGGGCTGGGCCCACGTGTCGGCGACCCCACAGCAAGGGGCAGTACGGCAGTGGATCCTCTTTTCATATTTTGTTCTATCATTTAAGTTTTTTTTGAGACAATTGATATCTCAATGGTATCGTTGTCTTCTAGTGCAACCATACAATTGACATATAAATACTCTAAGGCCACCCAAATAGTGAAACTAGCTGCCGACAAAAATAATTGCAAAATACTATTCTTGTCTCCTAGCTCCAACTTACAAGATGCTTCGTGGACTTTGACAATTCAAATAATCATATTCCACAATGGCTTACCAAGTCCGTTCCAGTACTGGCTCGAACCATATATAGTTCAATATTACTAGGTTCTAGAAACGAAAGTAAAATTAGTTTTTTTTTCTCAATACCTACATATGAAGTCTTCTAATTATTATTCCCTTCGTCCCTAAATTCTTAATATTCTTTACTTTTAAGCATCATATTTAATCATTCATTTTATTCACTTTTTTTACAAATATAAAAATAATTTAATCATGTTTAAAGCATCTTTTATGATTAAACTAATTAAAATAATGTTTTTTAAATTTTTAATAAGATGGAGAGCCAAACATGCTTCTTTAGGGGCAGAGGTAGAAGGAATGAACAAAATACTAAGGCCACCTCTGGCAGAGCTCACAGCTCTCGATTCTCCAAATTCACTTTTGATTTTCTGATTCTGTGGCTAAAAGTGATTCTCTTTTATTCTTTAGGATAAACTTTGAGAATCAGGATAAAGAATCACTTCACGGAATCAGAATAAACTACCTTTTTTCAGCTCTCGGCTCTTTAGTTCATTTCTGAGAATCACTTCATCAGAATCAGACGAGAATCTCTTCTCTAAAAAAACAGTGTTTGGCAGAGCTCTTTTAATTTTGACTTAAAATCAGGAGCTGAGAGCTCTGCCAAAAGAGCCCTAAGAATAAAAAGGCTTGACAAGTTGTTTCTAAAATAAAAGAACAAAAGAGTGAAAAGAAAATTTGTGAACCTCGGAGGAGAATGTGACATTCACCTAACCATTCGTATGCACATATGTATATATATATTAATTTTTGTTGGTTGCTATGCTATTAATTGCAGTAGACCTTGACAAGTTCCAAGTCTCCTGCTGGCTGGTTTTTCATTGGTTCCACATTTGCATTTAAGTAGATACTGCCTCTTGTGCTTCTGAGCTTTCTTCCATACCTTATGAGCATTACGGCAGGCAAGGTACTCCAACCTCTCAATGGGTGACGCTGTACTCTCAGCTTTTCTCCAAGTACTTTTTCAATCAATTTCAGATTTTGTGAAGAAAGAGCTGGATAGGAAACATCTTGTTGAGCAAGAGAGGGAACAACTGATTCGTAATTTGGACATGATTCAAGCTATTCTTAGAGGGGCTGAGAAGACGACAGAGCTTTTTGATGAGTCACAGGCATTGTTATTCGGAAGCCTGAAAGATGCCAGTTACTATGGAGTGGAGATACTGGATGATTATAATTATGAAGTTCAACGTCGCCAGGTGATCCATTTTCCTGATATCCGCAATGATCATATATGTTCTAGTGTAAATCCCTTACGTATGAAGTTTGAGCATGATATAGAAGCGAAGATAATGCATTTTTCTAGGAAAATTGATTCTATAAGAAATTTAAGAGAAATGTACTCGGCCTTCCAAGGTCATAGAATCCAACACTTGGATGGTGGTGCTCCTCGTCCTAGCACCTTGCTTCCTCCAACTGTGATTCGTGGTAGACACAGTGACTGTAATAAGATCGCAGGCTTGCTTGTTCAACCTGGTATGATTATGAAGCCCAACATTGAAGTCTTGCCCATACAGGGGGAAGCTTTTATTGGCAAGACATCTGTGGCTCAGCTAGTCCTCAGGATGGAAAGTGTAGCGAGGCACTTTCAACTGAAGCTGTGGGTTCATGTGTCACATGAGTTCAGAATAGAAAGGATCACTTCATCGATCATAGAATCTATAGAAGGCTTTCCATTTCATTGTGACAACCTCAATACCCTCCAGATGCGCGTGGAAAAACTTCTGCTAGGAAGAAGGTACCTCCTTGTCCTAGATGACTACTGGAGTGAGAACTGGCACGACTGGGAGAGGCTCAAACGTTCTCTTGTCAGTGGTGCACGAGGAAGCAAAATCATAGTGACAACGAGGAGTGACAGAGTTGCTCAATATCTTGGTACATTAGCAACATATAAGTTGCAACACCTACCAGGTGAGGACTGCTGGTTATTGTTCTGCCAATGTGCCCAAGCCGGAGTTATCGAAGATACAAGGTAAAATTTAAATTCTAACTAGTAGTAGAACTCGCTTTTTGTTAATATTTAGCATTAAAAAACTGCAATGTGAAAAGATAATATAAGCTATTATGGTGTGAACCCTGCTAGCCACGGGCCATGAGCTTAGAGATAATCATTAGTTATGTTATAGGCAGCTGCATGGCCCTTTCGCGGGCCGATGTAGTACCGTAGCAACCCGTTGCTATAGTGGCGGCAACGGTTAGGTTCTCAGATAAGTATGGACTGTAGGTGAAGCAAGAAAATAGATCCTAGATAATACTCAGAGACTCTAATGGAAGGTGAGTTAGGCCCCGTTTGGTAAGGATTTTTTACCGGTTTCTCGATCGGCTTCAATTAAAATTATACCAAACGGTTTTAGAAGGACCCGCTTCTTCTTTTTAAAGAGAAGCTCGGAGTGAAGCCAGAGCCACGAAAATGTATCTTCTCTGTGACTCGTTCGTTCACGTGACATTTCTTTTTAACTAAGAAGAGCCCAAAAAAAACTGTTCTACCAAACGTTTTTAAAGAGCCGGAGCCGAAGCCATAAAAGCCACTTTTTCAAAGAAGCCAGAGACCAGAGCCGTTTTTAGAGGAGCTAGAGCACTACCAAACAGGACCTTAGTCGATCTATCTTATCAATTATTCATCTCCTAATCCAATCCATATCATTTGGGTCCCCTTTGGGACATGGGATTGTTTTACCTGAGTCCTATGTTTTTTTATGAAATTAAATTGCTTCCTAAAAAATTTATGTGTAATTCTTGTGAACACTCCAAAGGAGGCCTTGGTATCAGAGACCTTTGACCGTACCCCTGTTCCTCCATCACCAATTTCTTCCGTTGTCAGCCACAAATTTTTTGTTCCCAACATCCAATGCCATTCAGATCTTACTTCTGCAGCCACAAATGCGAATAAAGTACAAACAATTCCCAAGTTCTATCATCCATATGGCCTCCAGCATATTCTTCAACACAAGCTGATTGCTGCAATGGTCCACTGAAAATACTACTAAAGTTATCTCAAAGGTTTCTTTACTCCTTTTTAACATAAATATAGCAACCCTTAAAGAAAATGTGATTATTATTATTATTATATGAAATGGAAGATCTGCTTTTACTCTGAAATTGACTCCTCCGTGTTATTACACCACTTCTATTACATCACTCTTATCAAACCCATTTAGAACTGTGGAAGTCTATGGGACTTTGTGTATGTTTTTATTTAAGATCCGTAAGATTTTATAAGAGACTGCAGAAGAAAAGGTACTTTCAAAATATTTGATTACATGTGAACTTGAATAAACATTTTTATACTTTGCGTTTGTCATTTCTCCATCCATTTGTTATTTGATATTTTAGGTTGGTGCAATGATATTAAGAAAAGGCATAGTATGGTAGTCATTGATGTAGTTTCTCTTCTCTACTGCCCATGTTGACCATTAACATAGGAGAAGTAAATGAAACAGAGGCATGTAGGAGTAACTGTGTCTACTGGAAAATTCCATAGACAAACAACAAAAAAAATCACTAAAATGACAAACAAACGTGACTGGAGAAATATTTGCTCTTTCAGTATCATGCTTTTTTCTTTATTAGTTGAGAGATTGTGTTTCAAATATTACATCATTTTAATATTTTTCATTTTATTTTTGCAGATTGAAGGAAGTAGTCCTACAGACGTGCAAGGGTATACCTTTCATAGCAGCCAGTTTAGGATACAGCATTAATCTGCACCTGGAAAATGACAGAAGCAAGTGGGCCGATATTTTGCTGAAGGAGAAATGGGATTCCAGCCCCACTGATTTCAACAGAGCACGCCGACTGAGCTATGCACAGTTAGACCATCACCTCAAGCCTAGCTTTGCATACAGCTCCATTATTCCACCAAAATTCCAGTTTGAGAAGGAATGGCTTATTCAGCATTGGATGGCACAGGGCTTCGTTCTACCAAATTCTAACACCAGGGAAACAATGGAGGACATGGGGAGGTCTTACTTCAATTCTCTAGTTAGCCAATCCCTTATCCAGGAAGCACATGTTGACCCCACTGGACAACAACACAATTACAGCTTGTCTGAAACGATGCATGATCTTGCATCATGTGTTTCAGATGCTGACTGTAAATGTTATATTATGGGAGAGTCTTGCAACATTCCAGCGAAAGTCCGGCATTTAGCAGTGGTCTTCAAGGAGCTTCCCCGCCAAGACTTGTTTGAGGTTATTTCCTGTAAGGAGCTCCACTCACTTACAGTTTTGGGTGGCTCTGAGAAAATTGTACTAGAGATCCCTCGTAACATTGATGAGAAATTTACAAGGCTACGTACTTTAGATTTAAGTAATTTTGGTGTTACTGGTCTACCTAAATCCATTGGAAAATTGAAATATCTTCGGTGTCTCCAACTTCAAGGTACGAAGATCAAATTCTTACCTAAGTCAGTGTGTGACCTCTACCATCTTCAAACATTGGGCCTGAAAAACTGTTATTGTCTGGAAGAGTTGCCGGATGAATTAAATAAACTTCGCAAGCTAAGGCATATTGATCTGGAAATGACACGTGATCCTCGCCTCAATGTCAACTTGCAGTGTATGCCGAAGGGTATATGTTTGTTGACTGATCTTCAAATATTATCAAGATTTGTCGTGAGCAAGAGTTCTTCTCGCAGGGCCAGTATAGAAGAGTTGGCTGATTTGAACCATCTTCATGGAAAACTTTTCATTTCAAATCTGCATCTTGTCAAAAATGTGCAAGAAGCTGCACAAGCACGATTGTCTTCCAAGCAGTTCCTCGAGGAGCTGGAACTTTCATGGGGTAACGACAACAACAGAAAAGCTGACAAACCAGGAAAGCACCAAAAGGCACCCACTGTTGTGGAATTGACTGCCAAAAAATTCATCCAGAAGCTTGATTTTCCTTCTAGCAGCAAGAATTATGAACAAGCTGAGCAAATACTAGAACACCTAAAGGCACCCACCACCATTAAGAAGCTTACCCTTTCAGGTTACACCGACACATCATGCTCTGGTTGGCTCGGTTCTGCAGACTACAAGAACCTAGTCAGTGTGAGCCTCTATGATTTCGAGAGGTGCAATGTTCTTCCTCCCCTTGGGCTGTTACCTAATTTGCAAAGTCTCCATCTTAAAGGTTGGGATCAGTTAGTTTCCATGAATTGCGGTGGATTTTGTGGTGGCAGCAGTTTTCAGGGAGGTGGATTACACAATAGTTTCCGCAAACTTAAGAAGCTGCATTTGGAGAGGATGGACAGACTGCAACATTGGGAAGGGGATGACAAATGTGCTTTCCCCAGTCTTGATGAGCTTATTCTTGAGAATTGTTGCAAGCTGGAGCGAGTGACTCATAATCTCCCTTCACTGATAAAGCTAACAGTGGAAGGTTCACCAAGTTTTCTTGGCCTTCGAAACTTCCCATCTCTGAAGTATTTGAATGTAAATGCATCTGGTGAGTGGATTTGGGAATCATGGAGCTCACTTGCTTCCCCTTTATGCGTCACTCTTTGCAATTTGCCTACAGTGCACTTATATTCAGGATCAGGACGGTTTCATACATCTTTACAGCGCCTTGAGATCAGCAACTTCAAGCAACTACTCTCCATATCAGATGATTGGCCACCCAGTAATCTGATTCACTTCTCAGTAAAGAATTGCCCCCAGCTTCGCAAACTACCAGGGGGCATCCAACACCTGCAAGCCTTGGAGAACATGGAGATTATTGACTGTAGGAAGCTTTCTTGTCTTCCGGAGATGAATGGTCTTAAATCACTAATCCGTCTGGAGATTGCAGGATGTGATTCAATTCGGTCACTACCATATTGGGGGTTCCCTAGCTCCATGCAGGTCTTAAGCATTCAAAAATGCCCTCAGCTTGTGATGTCTTGCAATCAGAGAGTGGATAAAGCGAAGATTGAGAAAATCTTTTCGGTATGGATAGATGGAAGCGAAATTTCCACTTCTGTTCAACATTGATGGGCCTCATTTTGTTACACTACAGTAAACCTCCATTGCGTGTTCTTTTCTTTTTTTTAAAAGAAAAATAGACTGCAGTGTGTTGTTTCTGTTGTTCTGTTCATTCTAGATATAACCTCTTATTCAAACACTGACTAAAGCATCAGGAGGCATGACTGCACAAAGAGCTTTGCTGCGTGTTTGAACTGACATGGCCCCGTGACAAGGGCAAGCAGGCTGAAACCATGAGGCTTAGCTTGTACTTTTCACAATTTCTCTTTGCATACCGTGATCCATATACATGGACCAAATGGACACGATCTGGGCGCTGCACAATACACATGAGGGTGCTTTGGAGTCGGCACCCATTACATCATGACCAGGCCACCCAGCTCCAATTAATCTGTCAATTCTACATGTATTGATGTATACCCAACAGCTCGTAACTTTCCGTTTCTTCCTCTCTCAGATTCTTCCTCTGTTTTCCCCATTATCGATGTAACCTGATGATTTTGAAATTTCTTGAAATGTGCAGTTGGTGTGATCATAAAACTCTTTCTGCGGCTCACCAACAGGACCATTTACACCGTCGCATCCAAGGTGGTTCACCTGCAGATCATGGTGCAAAACCCTAAAAAATTTTATTTTAGAATTGGTTCTATTTAGGGTGTGAATGGTCCTGTTGGTGAGCTGCAGGAAGATGAACTGATGATCACAATCAAATGCACATTCCGAGATGTCTCAAAATAATCAGGCGACACCATCAGTATTGGGGGAAACGAAGGAAGAATCTGAGAGAGCAGGAAGCTGGGAGGATATGGTAATCAAAGGGCCAGGGCCGAGAGCTTTTAGGGGTGGGGTATGTTGAGGATGTGGCAGGAGGCGGCGGCCATGGCCGCATCTTCCCACCACGCGCTCCCGCTCCTCGTCTCCTCCCTGGCCAGCATCGCCACGCACCCTCATGGCACGCGCGACGGAGAGGCCGCTTGCAGCTTCTCGAGGCCAGAGTGGTGGCGCTGCGGGGGTAGTTGGGAGATTTGGCGATGGGGTTCCGATTACGCTCGTTTGCCCGTAGATCCCGAATCAGGATTGTCGGTAGTCAGACTTCCCAGCAGTCGGGCGAGCAGTCGCTGCCTCCGTCGTCCATTCTCAGTGTGCGCCATCCTATGGCAATTATTGATCGAGACAAAAAAAAGCAGCAGTCTGATCGAGACAAAAAAAGCAGCAGTCCAAGGCTCCAAGCTCATGTAAAAAATTATTCGGATACTCCTTTCGGTTTTAAAATATTGACAACGTTAATTTCTAACATCAATTTTAACTATTCATTTTAGTCAAAAAAATTGTTCAAATATGTAAAATTATTAGTTATGATTTAAATTCCACTAATGATAAATCAAACAATAACAAAATTTTACATATTGGAATAATTTTTTTTAAATAAGACGAATGGTCAAAGTTGATATTAAAAGTCAACGTGTGAATATTTTAAAATCGGAGGGAGTAGAACAAAACATGGGTAGATAATAATAAAAATATATCAACAAAAAATATAGAAATAAAAAATTGGAAAAAGCAACATGAATGTAAAATAGAGGAATGAAATAAAGCTGTTTGAAATATAGGAATAGAAGCACAAGAATAAAAAACTTTGTGGAATTTAAATAAATTTTTAGTTGCTCAACCATCCTCTCGTTCTAGTCCACCTACACGAAAAGCTCGATGAGACAAACTAATAAATAATTTTGAGAAACTTTAAGAATTTAAGGGAAATTCCTTGATTTTTTAAAGATTAACCGTTCAAAAAATTTCAAAATTGCGATTGTAATGAAAAAGTTGTTGAGTAACTAATTTAATTTATGCGCTATGAATAATGATAATATAGCTTCTAAAAATTTAATTAAGTTCCACTAACTTTTTTGTTCCTATGTTTTTATTCTTGCATTATAAACATCTTAATATTTTCATTTATCTATTTTATATTCTTGTGGTTTTCCCATTTTTCCGTTCCTACATTTTTCTTGTTTCTATATTTTTTATTTTTACATTTTTCATTCCTCCATTCCTTTTTTTTGTTATTATTATTATCTACCATATTCTATTCCCAACTGATTTTTCTAATTTACGTGAGCCTGGAGCCTTGGATCGCTGATTTTTGTCTGGAGCAACAATCACAGTAGGATGGCGGACACTAGAATGGACGACGGAGGCGGCGACTGCTCGCCCGACTGCTGGAAGCCTGACTGCCGGCGATCCTGATCCGTCGATCCCATGTCTCACGGCGTAGATTTCCACCCGGGCCCATCTGTCATCGAGGGCCCGCTCGCTCGTCCGGGTCCGGCTGAGGATCGCCGGGTCCGATTTGATTACTGTGCGCTTGTGCGCTTATTAAGGTCCCAACGGGGCAAGAGGGATATGCTGTTTTATTCCCTACGTCATAAAATAAATATTGTTTTAGATTTTTAAACATTTACCATTGATCATTTGTCTTATTCAAAAAATTTATAAAAATATTATTTATTTTATTATGAAATAATTATAAAAGTACTACTTTAAACTTAACTTATTTATTTTTGTATTTTCGTAAAAAATTTTAATAAGACGAGTAATCAAAATCGATTTTAAAGAGTCAAAAATGTCATTTTGAGATGAAAGGAGTAGCTGCCAAGGATAGCTTGCAATCAGCTTTAGAACACCCTGAACAACGATAGATGCGATTATTTGTACTTCTTTGGAAGCCGATTTATGTCTGGGATTTTCATTTGAAACACATTCCGGCCGGTGTACTAGGGATGAAGCACTATAGCAGTTCAAGTAACGGTTGACGTTTTCTTGTAAATCTATACGTGTCGATGTTTTTCCTGATGTAGAGTTGGTTTGCTAAAGTTTCTGAACTCCAACAAGCTGTATCGTTGTATCTACTGCCCTGATTGTTATTTACTCTCTTTGGTTTTAAATTATTAATACTATTAATTTTTAACATCAACTTTAACTATTCATTTTATTCAAAAAATTTATTCTAATATAAAAAATTATTAATCGTGATTTATATTTCATTAATGATAAATTTTACATATTTAATAATTTTTTAATAAAATAAATAATCAAAGTTGATTTTAGAAGTCAATATTGTCAATAATTTAAAACAGGAGAGAGTAGTTCACAATTCTCCATGGCTAATCCAGAGATCAGCATCAAGGGTAACAGCCAGGAGCAATATAGATTGTATCAGGTACTTGATAAGTACTGAAGCCGAGCCACTTCTTCCGATCTTGACTAATCGAGTAGATCAGCAGCCATACAATCATACTAAAAGTATATAAGCAAACCACCATTCAGACTAAAAAGAATTGAAGGGAATGGATGAAGCAACCATGCAGGCATGAACCATCACTTTCTGGTAATACAGCATAGATCAAACTACGTGCCATTACACGATCAGCTCTTTTGTCAGTTGGAGACTTGCACAGCTCGGTGGCATTAACAGTTGGCTGACGAACCTAAGCATCACAACATTTCACCATTATTTTACTGTAAAATTACCTGATTATTCTATGAAACTCTCATTTCTTTACAAGATAGACCAGAACAATGCTAAGGAGTGCAACTGCCAACATAAGGATCAGTAAGAGGCCCCCTTGCTGTTTATTACTGACTTCACGTCTTACAAGTTCCTGAAATGTCAGAGCAACAGAAATTATCTAGTAATGACTGTGAAAGATTTTGGAACTTAAAAGAACAATTCTTCCACAAAGGACCTTAATCAACCTATTAAAGATAACGGCTTGATGACTGTTTGGGTAAAGATGTGTGACAGTTTGGAAATCATTAGAACCTTCCTCAGGATAGTTTAACTTCATTTACACAAAATCAGCTGAAAATAATTCTTGCATTTGTTACTATATTCACAAGTTAGGTTTGAGGATGGGGGTCTCCTACAAAGAATGTATTCCCATTTTCTGATTGCATTCTTGAAAGTAAAATGCACTTGATTTCGCGCTGGAACTGAGACCCAAGTGCTTCAATGCATAGGAACAAGTGTGATAATTAATCTTCTGAAACCCATAACACGAATGACCATTGAACAAAACTACAGATACTTATGATTGTATCAGAACATGATATTCATGCTCAACGATAATGTTTAAATAATAGTATAGACTTATTGTTCAGTGTGTCAGCCTAATACTTGGTGTCAATACCCATTGAAAAAGCACATTACTCACCAATTCCTCTTGAAGCTTTCTGTTTTGCTCAAGTGCAGAATGTTTTTCTTCAGTCAGCTTTGCAATTATATCTAACAGCTGCATAGAGAAAAACAATCAAGGGTATATACAGCTCAGAAAGAAGCAAATGCTCGAACTCAAATATTTTAAAGAATAAAGTCCAAATTACTAATATCAAGTATAGCCAAAGTCCAAATAACCCCCTTAACTATTTTTCGGTTCATTTTATCCCCTCACAACTTTGTCATTTGGCTCAAATTACCTTCTACTATAATTTATCTTTTTTGTTTCTCCGTATATAAGCTTAATGTTAAGCTAAAATTTTAAAAGATGATAGAGAACATCATAATACATGTTATAAAAATACATCATATTTTTTTATCATTATTTTCAAATAGTTTTTGTATTCTAAGTAATTAATTTACTATTAAATGTCACTACCTACGAAAATAATTAAAAAAATTATGATGTATTTTTTTTAACATGTGTTATTATTGCTCTATCATCTCATAAAATTTCAGCTTAAAATGACGCTTATACATGGAGAAAAAAAAAGACAAATTTTA
>BCLF01000092.1:933637-955297 GCA_001602275.1 Zoysia japonica
GGCGGGTGCGGCGGCGAGGACGCCGTCGGCGCCTTGCTGTCCGTGGGCGTCTTCGACTCCGTCCTCCGCGACGCGCTCCGCGTTGCCCACCGGTTCGCCCGAGCGCTAGCCGAGGTCCTCCGGTCCGCGGGGTGGGACCTGGCCGCGGCCGCAGCGGCTTCCTACCCTAGCGTCGCTTACTCCAAACCTGGGCACTGCCGCTACGCCCTCCTCTCCCGCGTCTGCCTAGCCATGTTTGACGGCTTCGACTCCTACCAATTCGGCAGCACAGCTTACTCTGACAAGCTCGAAGGAACCGAGCTGGCGATCCGTCGGAACGAATCGTTGCGGCAATTCATCGGGCACTCAGATGCAGACCCCATGGAGCTCATGAATTCAAATCCCGACTGTGAATTTGCCCAATTCTGCGGTCGGAAGTACAAGCAGCTCATCCATCCTGGCATCGAGTCATCACTGTTTGGGAATTCAGAATGTGGGACGCTAACTGTGATGTGTGCGGCCGGCCCACTCTATGAGCTGTTCGTTGCAATGGCAAGTTCAATATGGACACTCCACAGGTTAGCCTGGGCGTATGACCCTGCAGTCAGCATCTTCCAGGTCGGTCGGGGAACAGAGTACTCGTCGGTGTACATGGAGAACATTGTCCGGTCGAAAGGTTTTTCAGTGAGCAAGGAGCTTGGGAAGCCAGTGCGGTCAAAGGTCGGGTTCACGGTGGTGCCAGGATTCCGGCTCGGTGGGACAGTGATCCATTGTAGGGTGTACCTAGGTTGTGGGAAGAGGGAAGCGGGCATTATAGGTTCGATTTAAGGTGAAATGAAAAATATAGTCACAAAAAAAAAAACTGTACATTGAGGAACAAAAGGAGATTGTGTAAAGGTGATCAAGAACAGTTTGTGGAAATAATATCGTAGGATCAAAGTTGCTGCTCAATGATGAGTACAGAGAAAGCTATTTATCTTTTTTGTTTGTTTTTGTTGTTTGGAAAGCAGTAGTTGTACAAAGGTCATCAGGTTCAGAGAGGAGAGCTTTGTGTCCTAAGGTTGTCGAAGAGTTATTATTTAATCTTCGGTAACTTAATTGTCTGTAATTTCATCCATACTCCTATGATGCTGGGACCGTCAGTCTCTCCTGAAACTGCATTCCGCTACTGTGAATGCCGTCGTCTCTTCCCTGTGTTCTAGGGCCGTTAATCTGTCAGCTGCTTGATCGTTTCAGAACATCCAGCACAATCCTATTTGTCATTCAGCATTGCTGCTTGGTTCTGTTCTGCTTGTATTCTGCTAGTAATTCCATTCTGCATGTTGGTCAGGTTACCTGGTCGCACAATGTCTCGTTGAGCATTCAATCAGCTTTCGGCCAGTCAGCAAGCGATCCGCACGCTCATCTCTCGATTTCATTGAAAAGGTTTCGTGCCCGCGCAGCTACTTGGCATTGATTCCGAGTTGCTCACATCCCTGACTCGGCCCAGCTGTTCGAGGCTCCCACAAACTGTGTCGTGGAACCCACATTGGTCACGGCCAGCAACATATCAGCTGATCAAACTGGCTGCATCTTGTCGAGTTTGAAGACGTATAGCTGCTGGGACGTTCTTCGTGAAGTTAACAGCCTCGATCTCCTATGAGCGTAGCTGGCAGTAGTCAGGACTGGGTGGGGTCTTCTGCGATGTTCGTTGCTTCCACTCTTGTCCAGCACGAAGGCACCACCGCAGCAAACGCTCTGTCCGTGAGCTGAGCCTTTTCGGCTTTGACCTCGCAATAGAAAACGGCAGCCTGATTCCTGTCGTGCTCCCTTCGCGGCTTACAGCGCGGCGAGTATTCCTTGAGTCCAATTTACTCCCGTGCCGTTCTTGCCGATGAAGGCGAGCATAACGGCTTTGGGGGTTCATCTCGGACGCTGCTGTGTTTGAACGCACCAGCCACCAGGTGTAGGAAGGAGGACCACTGAAGAGCGCGAGACGCCCCTTTTTTTTATAGGTTCTCGTGATCGATCGTCCTTTAATTAAGGGATCTAGGCACGTTGTCCTCTTCCGTTCGACGTCACGGCCTTGTCGAGATCTCGGACGATTAACTGTTCCAGATCGGAATTAAGCTTAACGCTGCTCGCCTACCCCCAGCTGAGCACGGGACTGTGTACTTTGCGTGTCCCGATCCCGTCCTGTGAAGCGGTTTAGTACTGGAGGAGTAGTCCAAGATTGATTTGAGTCGAGTCGAATCCATGCTCTCCGTATTAACGTGTCCGTTTCCAGCACCCAGATCTAGCCGGTGACAGAAACTGATAGTTTGGGCCCTGCTCTCCGTATTAACGTGTCCGTTTCCAGCACCCAGATCTAGCCGGTGACAGAAACTGATAATTTGGGCCTCAAACAGTCAAACTGCTTTGAGGCACGGGGCCGTTGGGCCACGACCGACGTTAAGCCCACACGGAACACGCGGCACATGTTTCCGTGCGTCGTGTATCGCAGCCCGCTGATCGAGTACAATTACGGGCTCGGCCTGGCACAGCTATCGGTTTTCCCCGAACGACAGCCCAGGCAGCAGGCGTCCCAGCAAGAACCGCGAGGTCAAAATGGCCCTGCATGCCGCCGCACGTCAACCGAGGGCGAGAACGATCGAGCTTCTTCAGTGGGCTCCCGAGTCCCAACCCTTGGCGACACGGACGGAGACGGTCACCTCCTTGCCGCGTACCATACTGCCCGGTCGGACACAGTCACACAGACATGGTAAACCAGATACCACCGCCCTGCCCCTTCTCCCGGCACTTTCCGCTGCCGGCAAATTTTCCCATGTCAAACCCAACAGCGCCCCCTCGTGGCGGAGTCACGCCCAAAAGCGGCACGACAACCGCAAAAAAAGGGAACGCACTGTTAAAGCTCCGCCGCGCCGGCCTGCATGCCGTCCTGCCGCCGCTTTGGGCGCCAACTTTAACGGTCCAATCGCTCGCGCGCAGCGTCGCGCACGCCGCCGGCCCGCCCCTTCTCCACCCAGCCATCCATTCGATCGCCTCCGGCAACGAGCGAACCGCTCGCGAATCGCGTGGCTCAGCAGAGCTGAGGGCGGCAAGGACCGCGCGCGCGGGGTGTACCTGGTGTTAGAAGATTGATATCCTGCGTGCCTTAAGAGAGAGCCTATGATTGATTTCTAGATTAAATTAAAAGATGATTCAAAAGATTAAAGTAATTATTTCAGAACGAAGAAGTATATTGTAGCCGTTGAATTTATCGGCGATTGATCGTGACGATGAGACATATTCTATACAATAATCTATAACGAAATGAGTAAAGTCAAAAGTAATTAAAGTTAAAATATAAGTTGATATCAAGAGAGAGAATGTTAGAAGATTGATCTCCTCTAACCTTGATTCGCACCTTAATCAGGGGTGCCCAGTCGATCCATAGCTGGTGGGCCTCCGTCGCACAGCGCTATATAAAAAAGGGTGGAGGAGCCGGGGCACAACACACGAAGGTGGCCGTCGTCCGAACTCCACCCTACATCCAAACCTAAGTCTGATTTTTTAGGGTGCGCTGCCAGCGACAGGATTCCTCGTCACCGCTGCCACACCCTCGACTTCGACCTCGACCGAAGACGACAGAAGTCCCTCTCCTCTTCTTCGACCATTGCCGCCCAAACGCGGACTTCACCGATCCAGGACAGAGATGGCAGGGTCTTCTTCCTCGGCGTCGGCATAGCCGACCACTCAACGTAAAGACCCTCCCTTGCTACTCGATCTACTCACTGAACCGACTAGAGAAAAGTACAACAATAGCATCAGAGCCAGGTTTCTCGAGCAGATCGAGAATAAAAAGAACCCCAAAAGCCCAGATCTAAAAACCTTAACCCTAACCCTAACTCTAAAGGGGAACGGATCTGGGGGAGGGGAAGGGAAAAGAAAGGAGGCTTACCTTAGTCACTCCTCGCCGTCGACGACGTCCGCCGTTCGGGTTTTCTCGAGCGCCGGCAACAGAGGCGCCGCGCGAGATTCGGCCCTTGACGGCGGCGTGCTCACTCCTCAGGTGAGCGCACGCGCCGGCAAGAGCCGGGCGGCGGCGTCGAGGCGGCGCTCTGGCAAAGTGTCGCCAGAGCGTAGCGAGAGAGCAGCCGCACGAGCGAGAGGGCGAGGGAGAGAAGAATGAGCTAGGGTTCGGCCGGCGACGACGCGAGCGGGTTTTTATACCGCCGATTTACGCGTGGCACTGTCGGATCTAGATCCCACGATCGGCACTGAGCGGCGCTCGGGCGGGCCGAAAGCGGCCCAGGCGGGATTGAGAAATCCCGGCCTGCGCCCAGATTGCCCCCCGCGAAAAGAAGAAGGCCACTGGGCCGGGCCGAAACTCGCTCAGGGCCGCGAGCGCGTGCGACTGTTCACAGTGGGCCGCGCGCGGATTTCAGCCCAAATTCGATAGATTTTTTTTGTTTTTTTTCTTTTTTCTATTTCAGAAGTAATTAAATTGATTATTTTGCTAATTTTAACAGAAATAATTAAAAAAATTAGCAAAATGTTGACAGAATAGAAAAGTTCAATAATTGCTTCTAAAAATTAGAGAAAATTTATTTTCCGCTGCGTATTTAAATTTGGTTGTTTCATTATTAAATTCGAACCAACGGGAGAATTTAATTTTGAAAAATAGAGAAAATTATAGATAATTATGATATTGTTATATTTCTGACCAACATTGATAATAACAGTATTATAATTCTTTAATTGACAATTTTATGCATTATTTCTATTTCTGCCCAACGGTGATGTAGATTTAATGTATAAGACAAAATTGTGAGTCATATTTTTTACCAACGTTGAAAATAAGGCATATAATTTTATTGTTATCATGTTATCACTTTATTTGACTTATTTACAGGAGGATACAACTTGATGAGTTGCATCAAAGAGATACCCACTCTCAAAGGTGATAACTATGGAGAATGAAAGAAAAAGATAGACCTAGCGTTTATCTTGGCAGAGGTGGACTGAGTCCTCACCACAGCATGTCCCACTGAGCCTGAGGAGCGAGTGAGAAAAGAAAATAAAGCTGATGCTGCTTGGCAGACTAGACAGAGGGATTATGCTCCCTTAAAGATGTCCTATGACTTTGAGCATAGAAAATGAACCACAGTCAACAAAAAGTGCATGGCTGTGATAAAGAACACAATTGAGCCTGCAATTGTGGGCTCAATCTCAGAGCGTGACACTGTCACAGAGTACCTTGAAAGAATAAAGAGTCAGTTTACTGGCTCTTCAAAGATATATGCTACACAAGTGATTAAGCAGTTTGTGACAGAAAGTTACTATGGTGATAACGGTGGTATAAGAGAGCAAATACTAAAGATGAGCAACATGGCATCCAAGCTCAAACCAATGGATCTGGGTCTCAAAAATGAGCTCCTTATCCATCTGATTTTTGTTTCCTTGCCAAAAGAGTTTGACATCTTTGTTGTCAACTACAACATGCAACCCGAGACAAGAGACTTAGAAAAGTGCATAGTTATGTGTGTGCAAGAGGAGAACAGAATTAAAGCTTCACATAGTGGTTCTGTCAACTATGTAAAAGACAACAAAAAAAAACATTTCAACAGTCACTCCTCAAAGAACAAGGAAAAAACCTTTGTCCATCAGCCTCAACATAACAAATTAGTGTCTTCACTGCAAGAAGACAGAACACTACAAGAAGAATTATTCCTCCTATTTAAATATGATCATGGCAAAGAAAGGTAAGAACATTATTACCTTTATAAATGAATCTCTGTATGTGCAATATTCGAAATCTACTTGGTGGATTGACTCAGGAGCAACTATTCATGTTGCTAATTTTTTACTAGGATTTCGTTCGACGAGGACTACGCAAAGAAGAGAAAGATGCATTAAAGCTGCAAATGGAGTCTAAACTGAAGTTGAAGCCGTTGACGATATTTCATTAGAGCTAGTTGATGGCTATACTCTTTTATTTAGAGATGTTCTTTATGTTCCCTCTCTACAGAGAAATTTGATTAGTGTTTTATGTTTGGACAATGAAGGTTATGATTGTCATTTTAAAAATGGCAAATGTTTAATAAAAAATGTGTTGGTCTTGCCATCTTAGAAAATGAGCTTTATTTGTTATCACTACGTGATGATGTGAATGTCGTATGCGATAATGTGAGCGTTGCGTGCGAGAAAGTAAATGAATCCTCTTCTACCAATGTAAACAGAAAACGAAAAAGAACTCTAGATGCGTCGTCGAAATTATGGCACTGTCGTTTAGGCCATATTTCGAGGGGGAGAATAGAAAGACTTGTTAAAAATGATATTCTTCCTCCACTAGAGTTCTCAGACTTAGAACAATGCAGAGAATGCATCAAAAAAATATATAAAAAAATTTAAAAAAGATGCAAAAAAAGGACAGAAGTTCTACAAATTATTCACACAGATATTTGTGGTCTCTTTTCTGTGAAAAGTGTGGATAGTTATGACTCGTTCATAACATTCACGGATGATTACTCCCGATATGGCTATATTTATCTAATCAAAGAAGGAAATGAAGCTTTAGATAAATTTAAGATATTTAAGGCTGAAGTTGAAAACCAACACGACTTAAAGATTAAGATAGTCGGATTCGATCGTGGGGGGAGTACTACAGTCGGCATACCCCATATGGCCAAGTTCTTAGACTTTTGTAAGGTTCTTACAGGAGAATGGCATAGTAGCCCAGTATTCTACACCGGACGAACCTCACCAAAATGGAGTAGCTGAAACACGTAACCGTACACTAATGGATATGGTGCGAAGTATGATGAGCTATTCTACATTGCCACTAAGTTTGTGGATGGAGGTGTTAAAAACCGCTATTCATATTCTCAACAGAGTACCCAGTAAATCAGTACTGAAAACACCGTATGAGTTGTTAACAGGTAGAATTTTCTCACTAAACCACCTACGTGTGTGGAGAAGTCCTGCTGAGGCAAAAGTATTTAACTCAAACATTGGAAAGCTTGATCCCAAAACAGAGAGTTGCCATTTATTGGTTACCCAGAAAAGTCAAAAGGTTTTCGTTTCTTCTGTTCAGACAGATATACAAAGTTTGTAGAAACGAGACACGCTGTCTTCTTAGAGGATGAGACGATGAAGGGGAGCATAGTAGCTTGAGAGATTGATCTTGAAGAGAAGCGGGCGTATGCGCCTACTCCGATGATTCAAGAGCCATTCTTCTCACTTCCGGTTGTCGCTGCACCGACAGTGCATGACACTGTGGTGCCAGCACCTGTTATTGTTCCTCCTATGGCAATAATGAATGAGAATAAGGAACCTGTTCCTCAGGATCCCATAGAATCCGTTGTCACAGATGAGAGGGAGCAACAACAGTCTCCAACAGAAAATATGCAAAATGAGGAGGCCCTAAGAAGGTCTCAAAGAGTAAGAAGATCAGCTATTTCTGATGATTATCAGATTTATCAGACAGAGGAATTTCAAATGGAGAATGATCCCACCTCATTTGAAGAAGCCATGAGAAGTAAAAATTCTTTAAAATGGCTTGAGGCCATAGAAGAAAAAATAAAGTCCATGAAGGCTAATAAAATCTGAGACTTAGAAGTGATTACTAAAAGAGCAATTACTAAAAGAGCTAAAACAGTAGGCTGCAAATGGGTCTACAAGACAAAACTCGACTCACAAGGAAATGTAGAAAGATATAAAGCACGACTCGTGGCAAAAGGTTTTACGCAAAGAGAAGGGATTGATTACAGTGAGACCTTTTCTCCAGTCTCATGTAAAAACTCCTTCAAAATTATAATGGCACTAGTGGCTCATTATGATTTAGAGTTAAATCAGATAGATGTAAAGACGGCATTTCTCAAAGGGGATTTAGAGAAAAATGTTTACATAGCACAACCGAAAGGTTTTGTCGTGAAAAGAAATGAAAGAATGGGATGTCGCCTAAAAAAATCGATTTATGGGTTAAAGCAAGCTTCAAGACAGTGGTACTTGAAGTTTGACAGCACAATAAGAAAAATTAGGTTTAAAAAAAACATAGAGGACAACTGTGTTTACTCAGAGTTTAAAGATGAGAAGTTTATCTTTCTAATTCTGTATGTGGATGATATCTTAATTGCTAGTAGTGATGTCAGTCTGCTACTGGAGACAAAGAAGATTTTGTCTTCAAACTTTGATATGAAAGATCTTGGTGAAGCTTCATTCGTTCTAGGAATCGAAATTCACCGAGATAGAAACAAAAAGGTATTAAGACTGTCACAAAAGGCATACATAGAGAAAATCTTAAAGAAATATGGTATGCATAAATGTAGTCCATCACTTACACATATAGTCAAGGGCGACAGATATGAGGATTTTCAATGCTTTAGGAACCAGTATGAGATCGATCAAATGAAATCGATTCCATATGCTTCAGCTGTCGGAAGCTTACAGTATGCTCAAGTATGTACACGCCCTAACTTGGCATTTGTTACCGAGTTACTTGGCAGATTCCAGAGCAATCCTGGAATAGAACATTGAAAATTGACAAAGAAAGTCTTGCGTTATTTGCAAGGAACAAAATGCCTCATGATAACATACAAAAGATCAAATTCACTCCATATAGTGGGGTACACAGATTCTGATTATGCGGGAGATGATACAAAGTCAACATTCGGATATGTGTTTACTCTCGTTGGAGAAGCTATTTCGTGAAAAAGCTCAAAGCAAACCGTCACTACATCGTCCACAATGTATGCTGAGTTTATAGCATGTTATGAGGCTACGGGGCAGGTGAACTGGCTTAAAAAGTTCATACCCGGTTTAAAAGTGGTTGACGACATCTACAGACCACTTAATTTGTACTGCGATAATGAGCCCGCAGTAATATATGCTCACAACAATAAGTCAAGTGGTGCTGTCAAACACATTGACATAAAGTACTATGTTGTGAAAGATAAAGTTCGAATTCAAATCATAAGTTTTGAACATATAAGTACCGCAAAGATATTAGCGGATCCGCTTACTAAAGGCTTACCACCCAACGTGTTTAGAAAACATGTAGCCGACATGGGTTTAAGGGAAAGCCTATGATTTCTGAACTAAAAGATGGCTCAAAAGATTAAAATAACTATTTCAGAACAGAGAAGTGTATTGTAGCTGTTGAATCGATCGGTGATTGATCGTGACGATAAAACATGTTCTATGCGCTAATCTGTGATGAAATGAGTAAAGTCAAAAGTAATTAAAGTTAAAGTATAAGTTGAGATCAAGGGAGAGAATGTTAGAATATTGATCTCCCGTTAGTTGGCCCAACGGCCAACTAACCTTACTCGCGCCCTGATCGGGAGCGCCTAGTCGATCCATGGCTGGTGGGCCTCCGTCGCACAGCGCTATATAAAAGAGAGTGGGGGAGCTGGGGCACAACACACGAAGTTGGCCATCGCCCGAACTCCACTCTACATCAAAACCTTAAGTCCGATCTTTGAGGGTGCGCTGCCGGCGACGGGATTCCCCATCACCGCCGCCACACCTTCGACTTCGACCTCGACCGAAGACGACAGAAGGCCCTCTCCTCCTCCCCGACCATCGCCACCCAAACGCGGAGTTCACCGAACCAGGAGAGGGATGACGGGGTCTTCTTCCTCGACGTTGGCAGAGCCGACCACGCAAGGTAAAAACTCCTTTTGCTACTCGATCTGCTCACTGGACCGACCAGAGAAAGGTACAACACCTGGAGCTACGTCAGTGAGGTCGTTGCGCTTGGAGTCAGGCCGGAGAGGAAGGGACAAGGAGAACGACCGGAGCTAGCTAGCCGTGTTGCATGCTTAGATTGATGCACAGGGTACGTGCTTGCGGCAGGTCGTATGGATTCCAACAGCGAGCGCGTGGGAGCAAAGGCACAGCAACCAGCGGCCTTTGGACACCGGAGGGAGAGAGGCCTCGTCTCCAGACAACGCAAACCCGTGGCTGCCTGGCCTCCCGTTGCTCGACAGGCGACGAGGAAGAGCCAAACCAAAGAACAAAAAAGAAAAGGAAAAATAAATTAAGGGTGGATCGCAGAAAGTAGCTGGAACGAGGATGGCAGAACGAAGCAGCTGTATCAGACAGCAGACATACTCTCTCCGTTCTCAAATTAACATCGCTGTTTATTTTTACGATTAATTTTAATTATTCATCTTATTTAAAAATTTGCTCGAATGTGTAAAATTTTAAATTGTGATTTAAATAACTCTAATGATAATTAAATTATATCAAAATATATGAAATTTATTAAATTATTTTTGAATAAAACAAATAATCAAAGTTGAATTTAAAAGTCAACGGCGACATCAATTAAAGAACGGATGTAGTATCTTGAGAGGGGCGATAAAAGAACATAACGTTAAGCAAAAGCGTTGATACGCACTACAGCTAGAACTGTAAGAGATAACTAAAAACCACGCAATGCAAATTATGCAATGATCAGCTGGCTCAGCACATACACATAGTTGGGGTACGTTCGAACAGCGGAAGTGATTATAACATGAGGTCCCGATCGAGGAAGACCTAGACTGACGTAGTAGCGCGCTAAGCATGCAGCAGTATTTAACGAAGACTAGCTAGCTCCCAGTATGGGGATGACAGTAGCTGCTCTAGCTTGGTAGCTAAATCTTGGCTTGAATTAGTATGGGGTAACCCCCATGTTGGCTGCTGCAGCTGCTGCGGCGGCCGCCGTGTAAAGTCCTTCCTTTAGAAGCCCGTCCTTTCTCTGGTATTCCTAGTATAGTCAAATGCATCAAATCTGGTTACTAATTCTGACATGATCTGTTTCATACTAGGATAATATAATAACTGCTCCTAGTTAAAAAAGGAATATAGACAATCATAGTAAAAAATGACACTCTTTTTGAAACAGAAGAGTATTATGTCAAAACTAGTCTAATTCTGTGTTTACATGAAAACTACTGTGCTCATATCCCAGGTAGACAAATAAGAATAAATTCTAACATAATTCTATGATAATGAAAATTTTCGAACAATTGGTAACAGAAATTGGGTGCAAAACACATAGAAAAAGGAATAAGATATAATGGAAGTCAACCTTAAAGTAATAGTAAAAAGCAATTTTGTAGCTCAGTTTCATAGTTGAATTACGCAATCAAATGCTAGTAGCAGGCTACTGAAAATTGGTCAATGCACACTTGGATTTGGATGATAGGATTCACCCAAGGTGTTTAAGAATCAGTTTTAAGAGTGATGATTTTATACCCCTATTATACGGATATAATTGATGTCTTTCTAGAACATGGAAGCATGTTATGCCATTTTGCCCCATATCGTTTTTTGTTCATTGAATCATTTTCAGCATTACCTTGGTTCTTAGTAATATGGAAACTAGTATATCTCAATGGATAGTTTACACCTTGATAGTCCCTTAATTCTTGGATGCCCTAACATATGTAAACTATTGAAAACACTATGTTTGACCATCTATTTTAAACTAATAGTTTTGTCATTCAAATTAGTTTCATATAGTATCTATGGTTTATTATAGTGAATTACCATCGATATATTTTCACCCAAAAATAACAACCAATTGCTACATATCTCAAAAAACGGTAAAGAACCAACAGTTAAGAGAAGCCATTTTTTTTATCTGAAAATAAGCATATACTCCTTCCGTTCTCAAATTGATGTCGCCGTTGACTACAAACATCAACTTTGATTATTCGTCTTATTAAAAAAATATGATAAATTTTATATATTTTGTTAAAATTAGCTTTATCATCAAAGGTGTTTGAATTACAACTTATATTTTTTTTAAATTTGAATTAATTTTTTGAATAAGACGAAGAGTCAAAGTTGTTGTTAGAAGTCAACGGCAACAACAATTTGAGAATGGAGAGAGTAAGTGAATGTTAGTGTATAAATATTTTTATAGTAGTCGGAACATCAATATTCATGTTTTTTCTTTGCAAGAAAAACAATTTTTTTTAGAAATTGGATTGATTTTCGGAGCTAAACATAGAAATCAAGGGAGTAAATATACTAGTAGTAATGTTAGCACTGGTTATTTGTTTAGTTTTCATAATATATGACATTGCATTGACCAGGTTTGACCAATTAATCACCTGAGGTAGGAGGTTGGTCTTCTTGAGCCCGTGATGATCCGGCATGAGGCCAAAGTGGATGTGCGGAAAGTGCGCCCACTGCAGCAACAACAAAACCACCACACCAAACAAGGGTTCAGAAAGCGCAGCGCATAGAGCCGTATGATGCGGTTTTTGACAGATCGGGAAACCCTAGGAACAGCGAAATCACGAGGGAAAATTAAGCGAGAAAGAGGAAGGTCACTGACGTTCTTGGCAGCCGCGCTGAAGGCCTCCCTGTGCGAGATGTCGGGATTGCCAGCCTTGATGCGTTGGATTTCGTCCCTGCCATCGCGTTCCCCCCAAGGGAGAAAAGAAGAGAAAGGAAAACGTCAGATCGATGAAGCATGAGCAGATCATTTGACATGACACTTGCATTATTTGCCATCACCGATTAATCATTCGCCATGTCATATTAACTTCGCCGATCTAGTATGCCCTACTCCTGCACTGCCTTTCTCTCTCCTCCATGCGTGTACTAGTAAGAGAGAGAGAGAGAGCATGAAGGAAACAAAGGGCTCTCTCGTCCTCTGCAAAAGCTCTCGCTTCTGCCGCCCGGCCCCGGCGTTCCGGCCCGGTCCTGCTGCCGCCACCGAGGCCGCCGGCGTTGTCGTGGCCGAGAGAACCAGCACACAGTCGCTTGGGCACCGCGCGTGACGCACAGCATCAAAAAAAGAAAACGTAGCGTTGCTACTGGTACTCACTTGATGAAGCGGTTGTACGCCGACGGCACGCGCTGCCTCTTCTCCGGAGCTGCATGAGAAACCGAAGCCACTGTTAATTGACCGCACACAGGAGAGTTCACTGCTCAGCAGCATGCACACATGCGCGTGGCTCGCTGCTGCTGCTGCTGCTGGACCGCCGTGACGCTGGTGGCCGGCGCACTGCTTCGCGCGCTAGCTCGCGCCAGTGCTCGGCGTGAAGCGGTGACGTCGCGCGAGAGCAGCAGCGGAGGACGCGCGCCGGCCGAACCGGATACTATTTTCTCACACAGTGAAAACGCCATGCCGTGCTAGCTCGAGAACGAATGTGCCTGCCGTTCTCGCTTGCATCTCCTCCGCGGCGTGGGCGACTGGGCGTTGTGGCGGCATCTAGACGTACTACGCACACACACACACAGTTCCCGTCCATCACACACATAACTGCATGTGTAGTTTAGCCCACACACAGACCAGCCAAAGGACAATGGTGTCACCTGTACTTTGGCACATTACTCTCGCGCGCCCACCGGGAGCATGGGGGAAGACCCAGTTTAATCGCTCCATTTGACTGCCTTTAGACCGGGCGATCGGTCCCGATGGATGCCAAGAAATCAAATGGAAACGGCGAAGATGAAACAAGAGAGCAGATCTAGTGCCATTTGATTGCGTTTGCATGCAAGTTTAATTATCGGGGACTTACGTCTGTTCGCGACGGCGTTGTTGGTGCGCGGAGACGGCTCCTTGGCTCCTTTCCCTGCCACCAGCAGTGGCGGCGGTGGCGCCGGCGCGGTGACGACGTTCCTGGCGCCGGAGATCAAGCCGCTCAGGCCCTGCTGCTCCAGCAGCGGAAAGCTCGGGTGCGCGCTTGATATCTCGTCCTGCGTGACACACCGGCGGCATGATTAGTTATCCATGCGATGATATGTGAGATCGCGAGCGGCTGCCTCCGGTACGGCAATTTTGACGCGTGCGTGCGAAGGACGTGAAGAGGCGCGTACGTACCAGGATGGAGTGCTGGTGTGGAGGGTTGGGCGCCAGGTTGAGCGAGTTCGGGAAGTGGAACTGGTGGTCATTGTTGTTGACGGAGGTGATGACCGGCGGCGTGGTGATGGCTGTGGTGGTCGTGGTGGTGACGGCGCTAGTAACGGAAGCTGGTGCCGCGGCCGCCGCGCCAATGTTCGTCGGTGTTCCCGGGAAGAGGAGGCCCCTCATGTTGACGGTGAGCAGGCTGCTGCAGTGGCCACACCGCACCGTCACCGTCTTGAACAGGCTGGTCGTCGGCACGCTAACCTACACCCGCACGCAGAATAAACGTCAACAGCCTTGTAAATATCTTCGAGGATCAAATAAGAACACAGAAGACTGCAAAATAAGTATGCGGTTCGATCACGGACGACGAGGACGGTGTCGCAGAAGTGGCAGTGCACGTAGCACAGCTGCTCGGAGGAGGGCACCACCACCGGAGAGAGCTGGTTCAGAGGCGGGAGGTTCTCCACCAGCAGCGGCTGCGGCATCTGCGGCTGAGGGCTCGGCGGGAACACGACGGCGGCGGAGGCCGCAGAGGACGACGAGGACGAGGACGACATGCCGACCGACAACCACCACCCCACCGACCGATCGATCGCCGGTATCACCTGGCGGAAGCAACAGCAGAGCACGCGAAGCAAAAACGCAAGAAGATGGGTTTTCTTCTTGGTGGCTAGCAGCTCGATTTGACGCGGCAACCAACGAACAAACAGGGCCGAGCGCGGTGGTGGTGTACGTGAGTGGAAAGGCGGCACGCGACTGCTGGCGAGCTAGCTACCTGATTGATGGATAGATAGATGGCCTGCTTTAGTACTACTAGCATCTGCTCTCTCCCATCTACTACTTCTTCCCCTCTCTCTCCTCTTTGCCTGTATGACTTGATGGGCGTGTGTGATTTGATGGTTTGCGGTGACTGATGTGTGATGCAATGGAACCTAGTATGGGGTATTGGATCTGTTGTTGCTGCTGCGATTTGGGAACTGAGAAGAGAAAACTAGAGAGAGAGAGAGAGAGAATGGTTTGCTTCGTGAGTCGTCAGAACACAGAGAGAGGCAGTATAGGCAGAGGGGAGAGGAGGATGCAATGCCATGGTGGGGGGGTATTCCGGGAAATTCTAGTCAACATCGAGCGAGGAACAGTGGCAGATGCAGTGTGGCTAGGTACCTATGCTAAATTGCTAAGCTAGCTAGGCGACAGGCTTGTGGGGCCTTTTTTTTTCCTCTCATCTAAGGCCTCTTTGATTGAAGAAATTTTTTTCTATTCCTGCGTTTTTTCTGTAAAATTAAACTGATTTTTATAAAATTCATGTACAATTCATACGAAAATCCTGCGTTCCAAAGAGCCCTAAGCTTGTACTTATTTCAGACTCATAATTCAAGTGGCTTTGAATAATGTTTTGACTAAATATTGAAAATAGTATAAATTATAAATAATTTTAGAAATAAAAAACACATGACTATATTTATCTTAAAAAGTACTTTCATAAATATTTACAAATATTAATTTTTAGTAAATATTTTATAAAAATATATAAATCAAAGTTATGTTTTGGAGATCATGTGACTGTCAAAACAACTTGAATTATGAGTACAAAGGGAGTACTCCAGTATCTCCCATCTAGAGGAAGATGGCAAAGATAAATTAAGAGGAGTTATTTCATAATGAAATAGAAGTAGTATTAGTGCGGACCATGAGCAAAAGAAACGAGGGGGCCAATTGTTATGATATTTCTATAAATTATAAGTTAGAATGTATTTAAGATAAAATTGTTTATATTTTGATAATGAAAGCTAATAAAATAAGATTTCCATTTACTTCTACAAGCACAACACTACAATCAAGTATTCAAACACTTCAACAACTAATTGATTTAGAGCTAAATAATTTATTTATACTACATAGTTAAGAGAATTTGCAATGAGGAAGGGGAGGCCAAGACCATGGATGGTCTCCAGGTAGCTCCGCCACTGAGTAGTATACCATCTCTCAATCCATTTGTCCCAAATAATAAGTTATTTTTCCCAATACTTTATCTATATCTCTCTCTTTCTTGTTTTTCAAATTATTAGTTGTTCTTCCCAATACTTATCTATCTCTCTCTCTTGCTTATTTTCTATACATCTCACATTTTCCACTCAACTTAATTACAGTGTCCATATATCTCCAAACGAACGACTTATAAATTGGGATGGAGGATATTGTCTATAATTTATTTATATTATGTGTGATGTGATGGGCATATGTGTGTGTCGTGTACGAAAGTAGAATAACAAATTTGACCGGTCTAAATGAGGATGGATGCAGATAGTACACAGGAGTTGGCCAACTAGTGCAGTACATTTGCGTATATAGGGTATTTAGAGCAAATTTGAGAGGTCATGCATGATGCCACCATATGTGATTAGGTAATGCGTGTCAAAAGGTGATCGATTTACTTATTCTCTTAGTATACGGCATATGCATACGTGCAGTAACTCAATCAAATATGTGACGGCCGGCTCACTCTCATGGAAGAAATATACATGCAATGGGTTTTCACACTTAGACCCCGTTTGGAACACATGAATTTCATAGGATTCAGTTTAATTTCATAGGAAAAAACACAAAAAATAGAGAAAATTCTCGTGTTCCAAACGGAGCTTTAGCCCCCACGATAAACGATGTGGTGAGCCTGGTGACCGGCAAAATCATGCAATACAGAATGACTAGATCGGAACGACGAAGGAACAAGAGGTAGAGGAAAGTGTGGAAGTAGGTAATCAGAAGAAACAGAGTTGATATTTTGTGTAGATCTTGCTTTTTTTAGGTTGGGGAAGCAGTGGTGCTCTCATCGATCAAGAAAATATTTTTACAGCAAATAATAAAGAGATAACAAAAGGGATTAAGAAAAAGATGTGCTGGTACATCCAAGGGCAGTCACTAGGTAGGAGGAGCTGCTGCACATGCACAGTTCCCTACGAGTTGGGATGCCCCACCACCCAAGCATAATGTTTCTATGGCTGGTACTAGCTCACCGTTAGCCTCCAAAAGGAAGAACATAGATCTTTCATGAACAATTAAAAGCATCGCAAACATATTTATGAAAATACTATACCAAAGTGTCCTTCTACATTCTGTTCCATGTGTACTAGTATTTACGCCCTTGTCGACTTTGACTTGTTCTGTTATTTTTCCAGGACAAATGTGATCAAATGAGAGAGTGAAAACAAAACAACATTGACCCATGCAATTAAAAATACATGTAATTTCATTTGCTTGAAATGAGCAGTCAAAGAAGAAGGGGAAGAAGTTCCAAGCTCAGGTTAAGGGGACTAACTTCTTTCCCTCCCTCTCTCTCTCCTCCAGCCTGAAAAAATAAACAAGGGCACTAACATCTTCTGCCTCCCTCTCTCTTCCCCGTCTGAAAAAATAATCAACATGGTATGCTACAAACAAAAAACATAGTGTTGATATGCATAGACCTAATCATAGCATGCGGTGTGTGAAGCCATTAGCGAACGGTGCCACTTAGATAAATATCACAAAATTACATATAGTATGACAAAACTATATATTTAATTTATAATTTCTCGAAACTATAGATTTTATACCTAATTTATCAAAAAAAACTCCAATTAATGCTCTCCCCACAGCCATTTCACACAACACAAGCATGTTGGAATCAGATCGTAAGCGCGTGCCTTGTGCACCAGTAACATTAACCGAAATCTAGATGAAAGTGAAACCATGCACGGAGGACAAAACAGCAGGTCTGTCGCTGCAGTGTCTTTACACCCTCGACGTCGAGGACCCCATCCCATATTCCTCTTCGTCGACACGAGAGATACCCCCTATACGTCGTAGGCGCCTGTAGCGCTATACGTGACGGTAGTACCTCTGATGCCTGACCATTCAGTCTCACTCACCCAGAGCGTACGAGTCATGGCAGACAAGGAGCGGCCGGCCGGTCGGCGACGTCGAGCGCGCGGCATCCGCTCGATCGATCGCCCGGTCACGACGAGCTCGGCAATCAAAATCAGTTTTGCCAGGTTCGTCGTCGCCGCCCTGTGCCGTGTCACCAGTCACTACTGTAGCAGCTGTCAGCTGAGAGGCGCCGCTCGGCGACCGGCGCTTGCCGGCCGGCCGCTGCGCCGCTTCTTCGTCGTACGAGCCGCGACGGCGACCTCCGCCGGATCGATCCTGCATCTGCATGACGTGAGTACCTACGTGCAGAGCAGAGCCAAGCTGCTGAGACGGTGCACTTTTCCATGGCCGTGTGTACGCTTGTGTGGACCTGATCGAGACCTCGATCGCACAGGCAGGCAAGCAAGACGGAACAAGGCGAAGCCGCAGAAAGGTCAGCTGCATGCCGCGCGCCGCTAGGGTTTAGGGACCAGCCGTGTCGCGTCGAGCCAGGTTGCCCGAAGGCTCCGGCAACCGGGCGACCAGGTTGGCTGGCCGGACGAAGGTCGCGCCTGCCGGGACCCACGCCGGCGGTCGATCGACCGGTGGATCGCGTGGTGATAAGGACTATCTGACCGCACGGTCGCTTTCGGCCCTGCCGACCCGGCTCTGCGCGCACGGAACGAAGGCCGGCCACAGGTCGACGCTCTCACCAGATGTCGCGTGATGCCCACCTGCCCACCACATGTTGCTCGAGTGGAGTAGTACTACTACCAAGTTGAGTTTTGCTCCCACGGATCTGATCGATCGACCATTTTTTCTTCTCTTCAGGACCATTCAAATGGCCTTTAGGCTAACGCGAGTGCAGAGTAGTGTTGTCGATCCGCTGAGTAGTCACCACTTTCGTGAATTATTGCCGCGGTGCTAAGCCTGATGATTTCCTTTTTTTTAGGGGGGGCGGTGTCTCTAGGAGTGTAAAAATGAGGTATCTCCCCACCTCAATTGATCTTAGTCACTCATATTAAAAATTAGTAACAGGTCCATCACTTTTAGTAACAGTTCACAACTTAAATTACTGGATACCTTTCTATTTTAACCATTAGATATAATCAAATGAACAATTCTTATCAACTTCAAGCACCGTAACAAACCTCGTGTAAAATAGTAACAATAAGGCACTGCACTATTTTCTAGTTTTCTCAAAACTTTTATACGGTTGACAAATGCCATCTCTACCTCTTTCAAAACTGTCAGTAAATGCTTTGCCGACATTAATTTATAAACAACCATGCTATAAGCCATCAAGAAAACTTTAACGATAACTAGTTAATTGAATTACCGACAGTATTTTTGTTGCCCAAAATCAAAACTTTGGCAACAGTTGATATCTTCACGATAGTTACCTTTGCTAACAGATGAAACCTATTCCAACACTTTATTGGTGACTCTATCGTGTTTGTAGCATGCTTGCGCATATAAATTTCCATGAGTAATTTCTATTAGCAAAATTAGTTTATATGTAATACTAATTTAATTATAAATGAATCTACAATATTTAAACCATGATAGATAAATGACATAATTACTGCACAACTAAAACTTGCACAGCTTATTGAAATCTTCACAGATATTACATATGTTGCTAAATCTTCACATAGTTCTACCTCATTTTTGTAGGTGGGCATCATAGGTGAACCCGGTCTCCAGAGCAGCGAACCATACCTGAACACGCACATATTCGCTATGTGCTCCCCCACCTCTCAAGCGGATGAGATCGATGATGAATACATTGGCGATGACGGTGATGGATTGGGGACAGTTGGCTCAAGTGGTTGGTGTGGCGGCGCAGTCGGGATTAGGAGAGGCTGGGCGATGGCACTGTAGTTCAGAGTAGGGAGGAAGGGGAACAAATGAAATTCAATTTAGGGATGGGGAAGGTGAAAGCTAGCGCCGAGTCGAAAAATTGGGTTGTGGGCCTATGGCGTGCTCATGCGCGTGGGTTGGCAGCCGGCCCAAATCTGACTGAAATTTTGGCCAAAATTTTTTTTATCGAGACCCACTGATTAATATGAAATTTCTAAAATTTTAGTGAAATTTCACTATTTTTTTACTAGGGAGGAGCCAGTAGGGGGTGGCAGCCCTGGTCACTCTACGATTTACCGACACACGAATAATTGTTGAATCATGCCAACGCTTTTATCTATTGGATGGATCAATGCCGAACTTGATATGTTGCGTAATAAAACTATTACCGACAGATCAAATGAAGGTAAATTTTTTACCATTAGCAACAATTTATTAGGCATGAATAAGTCATTTTTGTCTAGCACAATTCATGGTGGGGAAGTGTGTCATGGTATAGTGATACCATCTAAACCTATCTAATAGTTCAAACAATAGTTTGCCTCGTATCAAAATTTTGCCTAGTGCATTCGATCGACCAGGTTTTGCTTAATTATATGGGGCCACGGAAAAAAAAAAAGGAGACTGCCTTCCGCTCCACACACTCTCGCTTTGGAGAAAACTTCACTCTCAGAAGCTCAAAAGCACAAGGAAAAAGTGAGATAATAGGCTAGCTAGGTAGAGAGGATCGAGAGGGAGAGGTGATGCACCACAAAGCAGCAGCTTTAAAAAGAGAAAACGCCGAGAGCCGGCGAGCCGGAGCGTGCGTAGCTCGGTAGTATGGGCGCCGTGCCGCCCTGCTGCCGCATACGTACGTACCCTCCCGTCCCCTGCATCTCTACTGCTCGACGAGGCAGGGGACAACATATACAAGCATGCATGCGCGCCGTCCCATCCCTTTGTTGCCACATCCATGCACGCCGCGCGCGGCACGCCGCAACAGACCAAGCACGCACGCAGGCACTCGAGGATCGATCTACGACTAGTTGGCGCGCGCGCGCGCGCGGCGTGCAGGCGCCACCATGCATGGCCATGCGTCCAACAAAAACTCCTGTGCCGGAATAGTAAAGTAGATCGAGCAAAAAGGGTGTTTTCTGAGAGACCGAGGCCGGCTCGATCGCGCAGCATGCATGCAATGTCGCCTGCCGGCGACCGGCCTGGCCTGCTGCCTCTCGATCGTTCTTTTCTCATCATGTTCCATCCATCCACCAGTCTCTCTGCTCGAGGGAATGATTGTGTGTGTATGATCCTCGTTTCTTCGTGGACTACCACGTCTGTACGTAAAGCCACATATATAATGGGTGCCCTATGCTTAGGCCACTGTTTTTTTTTTCTACGTTTGAGAAAGTTGATAAGTCATGAATGTAATCAGGCCACATTCCACAAGTTTGGCTAGTTTTCGACACGAACCGTCAATTAAGAATCATGCAATGTTGCAAAGAGGAAGCAGAAATAAACATTCATTGACGGTGGTAAATTTGGCTATATTACTATATGCATATATCATCACAATACGTCCACAACGCAATAACTGTAAACATTGGTACTCTCTACTCTACACGCTGGGCGACCGTTTGGACCATCACTTGCATATATATATATATATATATATGTAGTATCTATATATAGTACAAATATTGCCTGCAAAACATATGCAGGCAAGCCCTAGTGGTCACAGGAAAGATAGAGTATGAGAAAAGGCCAATTGTTTCCAGCAGTTTAGCTACTAGGGCTAACTCGCCGCAAGTGCGACCTACGCATGCACGATAACACGCTTGGTCTACCGGTCCCGGTATAGAGAGAGAGAGAGAGAGAGAGAGAGAGAGAGGCGTGCTCTATTCATCTGCATTACAGAGTACTGAAGCGTATGTGTCCAAAAATAATGCCGTGGACCCTCATCAGGCAGATTTACTCTTCAAAACGAGTGCAGAGAGGGAGGAGAGAGAGAAGGGCATGGAGAAATGAAAAACAAAGGCGCCATTCACTTTTCGTGATTTGACCTCACCATGCAGGCAGGAGTAACAGAAGGGCAGCATGCAGGGCGGTGGCAGGGATCCACCATCTTCTCTCTGCCGACCCCCCCC
>BCLF01000092.1:955303-978807 GCA_001602275.1 Zoysia japonica
AACCCCCCCCCCCCCCCCCCTCTCCGTGCAATACTGGAGTCTCTCTCCTCGCTGTGGAGCGCTTATTCAGTCAGATTCACGGATGCACGCCCCATATACGCACCGATCTCGGAAATCACCGCGTGAGAAATTCTGCTCGAATTTACCGCAAGAATGTCGCGCGTGCCTAAGGTGTACAGTAATTTTCAGATGCAATTGCTCCTCTCTCTCAGTAGTACACTACACCTCACGTACAAGCTCTCTACTGTAGATCGAACATTTTATCTTCTTGACATAGATGCTTGTTGAGTATAGAAAAGGTAAGCAAATGAACTGTTTCAGTACCAAAGAACAACATTAGCAATGTTTTATGGAGGGATTGTTGAGCTTACTCACAGTGACGCACACCGCAATGGGTATGCTTGGTAATTATTCTACCCCTAGTCCCAAGTGCTGGGTATCCGAAGCTTGGCGGATTTTGTCGTTGCTCTACTAGTAGTACTGTTTATTGCTTTCTTGTTTCTCTCACATCTTTCATGCACGCCGTCCCTCTCCCATTCTCTTCGTCCTGCAAGGCTGCAATAACACTGGGGTTAGATTACTTGAGGCCAGTCCTGGTCCCTCGGCCCTTCTGCCTGCACCATATCCCAGCGCCCTTGCCATTTTCACACTACAGCACAAATTATCGTAGTATAGTTTCTAGCTAGGGCACGCATGCAATTCAACCGTTCATGAGCATGGCTCAGGGTATGGACATCATTTTTTGACTGCACTGGGTGCCTTGCGTTGCGTTTGTTCGTGCCTTTTGAGTGTGGAAACTTAAACAGTGCTCCGTCGATCAATGCGTCTACGAGCGTAGCATATATACTTCAGTGTCAATTATAGTGTTTTAGGATTTGCTTGGCGCGTGGAAGAAATTGAGCATCATGCATGTCAGGACTGTGGCTGTGCTCCAGTAAGGCCCATTCCATTCATCTTCAAGTCTCCTCGGAATACATTTCCCAGTGTTGGTTTTGCCGGTTGGGAAAGATTGTGGCATATATAGTACTACTACTCTTGTAGGTTACTATAGATCATGCTTGATTTTTCGCGACCGAGTTCTGTTGGCAGTAAGCCTTTTCCATATAGGATTATAATACTAGTCAACATAGATGAGCCCGACAAGAAAATACGATATAGGTTTGTTCAGAACATAGGAATGTACCACCTCTAGAAATTAACTTTGTTAGATCAGTATGTGACTTATGAATTGCGCCTTTGAATTTTCCTCAAGTATCTAAGCCACATATTGGGAGTTCTGAATCAAACTTAAACAACGAGTTAGACATATTCTTCTAAAAGGAAAACGCGACGCATACAGCCTTTTCTTTATCAGATTTGTCTGGTCCCGGTCCCAGTCCTAATTCCCACAAACCGTTGATGGAAGAGAAGTTCTAATAAGTGTTCACTCACCCAACACGTAGGACGATGGGGACCAATAATTCTCCCGATTTCGAGGCCTGCAAAAGACTCCTGCTCCTACATTTCCCTGCGGAAAAAAAAGTCAAGGCTTCTCGATCATCCTCTCTGCTTAGCAGAGGCATGATGTTACATCTGGCGATGTGACCGAGAGTAGCGTCGACACACGGACAGATTCAGATCGGGACCGATGATGATTGCTACTCGCACTAATGCTATGCTAACCCGACCTTTCCTTCCATCAGCAGATCTCTGGATCACGACACCTAGCTCGCTAATTTCAACGTTTGTTATGCTAGCTAGTGGTACTGTTGTAATCGCATGCTGCGCGGCAGGACGAGCTAGCTAGAAGAAGATCGATGATCGATCGATCTCGTGGCTGTGGTGTCTGTATGCTCGGGCACCGGCATTTACTGGTTTTGCTCGGACCAAGAAAGAAAGGCTGTGGCCTGACTGGCCCCGGCAGGCAGTCATCAGCAGCAGTGGCCACGGGTTGGGGAGCCCAAATCTAACAAGAGCCCACATGGAACCCGAGCATTCCTCCCCCTGACTTTCCAGTCTCTCTCTCTCTCTCTCTCTCTCTGTCTGTCTGTCCGCTGGTGTCTGCCTCTCTCCATTGAATCCGTTGATGCGCCCGAGGAGAGGAGGCCTCGAATGGCAGCTGCGGCAGCCGGCCGGCAGGCACTGACTGACTTGGTGGCTGCCTGGCATTCACGCCGGCCGGGCCGTGCCGTGCGTAAGCGGAGACTGCTGATGAGTGATGACCATACGCCTTGTGCGGTTGTGCCCGGACTGGGGCTCCTGCTACTGCGTGCATGCGTTACCCGCGAGGGCACCACGCTACCACACGGCGTGACCAGGCTCTTTACCAGGAACAGGAAGGGAGGAGTAGGAGGAGATCATCGACGATGAGCCGCCGGCCGGTCCGTGTCGTTGCGTCCGCTGTCGTATGCAGCTTGTCGGGGCTTCCCTCCCCGTTGAATTCGCGGCCGGGCCGGGCCCCGTTTGTGGTAACTGATCAGGACGGTCCTCACGGGGCCCGTGCTTACGTCGGGTAAGTAGCTAGTAGGCCAGGCCCGTGTCAATAGAAAAGCCAAGGTCCATATGCGGCTGCATCATGCATGCTACTCCTACTACTGCACTGCTACTAAGAAAGAAAGCAAGCAAAGCAGCCATGTTAAAATTATAATATTAACACTCCAACGCGCATCATTAGTAAATAATTTCTGCAAGGAGCTGCTGACCTGCGTGCGTGCTCGATCTGTTTCACAAACTTGTCAAAGAGAAGTATGGCACGTCATGCGCCGAGTAATACTGACATGCAAGAGCCTGTCGCCTGTAGAAGAGACCCATGCTTTTGTTTGCTCGCTGCAGACTACAGAACGCGCGGCGTCTGGTGTGGATCTGGTAGGAGTATCAGTTATCGACGGTCAGAAGAGGTTTCCTGTATGGAATGCTGAGTTTCCAACTCCACACTTGTGATGGTACGTACGAATGTGAATTAGCCAGCTCTAGCTTCATATGAGCTAATTTAGAGCTTGCAACACGCAAAACAACAGCAATTAGCATAATCGCAATTTGGGGGGCAAACATTTTGTTGCCTCGTCTGCCAAAAATATCCAAAAGCAACAAAAGTCCCGTTGCAATTACACTAGCAGTTCTAAATCCTACTGTATAATTTCAGTTGTTACAGCAAGCAACAAGCTTGGAAAGTGAACAGTTTTACAACGAAAACTAGCTGAGTAATGGAGAATACGAGCAAATTTAAACATGCTTCTGCCTCCAATACCGCACCTGAAATCTAGTCCTCTCACCTCCCACATATCCCTAAAATGCAACACCTATTTCATCTATTTTCTACTCCATATATATAGCAGAAATCACAAAATGACATGTTCTTTAGGACGCAGTACGTATATGTACTTGGTGGGTAAGTGGGCTAGGTGGACAGCCCGGCCCACTTAACTCGCGCGACCGAGCAATATCGGCCCACTTAAAACCATCCCAGGCCCAGCACGCGCTGACCTTCCTCTCCGTCTTTCACCGCCGCCACAATAAAAACCCACTGCCCAAGCAATCCATTCCCTGTCCGTCTCCCCGCCGGCTTGACTCGTTTGTCCATCTCGCGCCCGCCACAGGCGCCGCGGAACCCTAGTATCCGCCGCCGCCGGTGAGTAAGGCGGGGACGCCGCCGCGCGTCTCTTCTGATCTCGCGCTGCTCCTCCCCGGTCTCTATTTCCTTACTGATTCATCTGATCCAATCGACAAGCCTGCGCCGCTGGGAACCTGGGATGGAGAAGGAACCCCCGGAGCCGTCAATCCCCTGTGCGCGCTGCGGCAAGCCTGCTGTCCTTCAGTACGTATTCCTTGCATCAGGCATATAGCTATTTTCGAACTCTTGGGCGGTTCCCGCTGGGCGTTTCTTCAGCGCATTTGTCACTCAATCTAGCTATAGAAATTGATTATATGGACGATCTTTGTGGCGAGGCTATTCCTTAGGTCGTAATAAGGATCTTTTCTTTTTTTTTTCTTTTTGCAAGCAGGATTGATTTCCTTTCTGACTGTAATACGTGTCTGGTGGAAAAGCAAAAATATTTAGTAGATATGTTACTCTCATTATGTCATTGATTACCCCCCATTTTGTTTTCAGATGCCCCAAATGCGTAGAACTGAAGCTTCCTCGTGAGGATGCATCTTTCTGGTCAGTTGCTAGCAACCCGTCTTTTTTTATTTCAACATTGCTATGATGACAAGTAAAAGGGGACGGAGGGAGTACAACTTATAAGCTACTATCCTGGAGCCTGAGTCAAATATATGAATAGCCAATACTGAATATATATGAGTGAAAAACCGGACTTATTAGCGAAACGTGTTGGTAAAACCTTCTGGTGAAAAACGGCATCAATGATGAGTATGAAGTTATTTCCTTGAATTATATATTTATTGATGGAATAATGGTTTCATTAGCTTGCATTTTTCTTTGTTGAACAAACACATCTTTTGATATTGAAGCATCAATTGGATCTGGCAGCATGCTAGTGCAGGGTAGAATTATGATCCATGCTTTATATTTTCCTTTAGCATGGACTAACAAAAACCTTTATTCTTTTTCTATGCACGACTTTTTCTGGCAGTACACAGGACTGTTTTAAGGCGGCATGGAGCACTCACAAATCTGTGCACAAAAAACTAGATCCTGAGCAGCCACCAGAAGGTTGGGGATATTGTTGGAGAAAGGGACGGGAGCGGAAAATGAAGCGTCCTACTTATCCTTGGACAGGGTGAATATTGCTTCCATATAATTGCATATGTTTTATTGGGTGTGGTGTGCTTCTCATATCCAATGACACATTTACCTACAGTGAGGTTCCTTAAATTTGTTTGGGTTGATTCCATTTTAGAATTTATACCAGTTTGCAGCTGGACACTCCATAAATATTGGCATCTTAGTAAAAAGAAAACATTCAAAAGAATACTGGGTTTGTTTGGTTCTTGCTATGAAATCGACCCCAGAGCCATGTATCAGTCATTTTGGATGCCTGTGTCCGGCGTTGTTGCCTGATGAGCTGCGTGGCTGGGAGGGCACAGTCCAAACACACCCCTAGTCACCGCCATGCAGAAAGTTTTAAGTGACCAGTAATTTCCTTTGTTGTTGTCTTTTTGCATAAACCTAAAGCTAACTATCATAAAAAAAATCCAATTAGTCATCTAACCAATGCCTTTGGGAAAAGGCTAGCCCACTCGGTTGTACTCCATGTATGCATGCAGCATGCCCTTTAGTGATAAATGCTCAAACAAAATTTCTGGTAGATATAACAATTTTCTCCATACATAACATCTAAAATCATCCTATATTTTGCATCATCTAAGCTAATTATGTTAATATATTACATCATCTAAGCTATATATGTTAACTTTTGATCAGCTGAGATACGTACTTCCATCTGTCCTAGTCAATAAATAAAAAAAAGTAACAATTGGAGATTCATATTTAGTTCATATTTTGTGTTAATTCTCCTGGGCAGTTTGCTAATCCTGCCTATATCTGACGAGAAACTGTCTGACCAGTAGAACAAGACTGGAAAACAAGATTCCAGTCCCTGCATATGTTTACTTACAATAAGTAAATTCTTGTTTGTGCATAGTCAGGACTACACTTTTAACAGCATTTTCAATACAAATGTCAGGACTACTCTTCTGCTATTCCTTTCTGTCGGATGCAGTCCACTAAACTATGTCTATCAAAAAGCACGGGGCACTTTTTGAATAACTGAATTTGCTGGTTGCTTTTACTAGGTGGTTTTGTGTACCAAATGTCAGCCGGATCTTGTTTGCTGTTAAATTCTGTGGCAAACATTTTTATGCAATTCTAATTACTACAGAGCGGGTGGGATAACAGACAAGTTTGGTAGTATATTTGACATCGCTCGCCTTTTTGAATTGCTTCGACTTGCAGTCCACTGAGACCGTACCCAATATCAAAGATGCGTGTGGTACCAGACGAAATTGAGAAGCCGGATTGGGCGCTTGATGTAAGTGCTTACTGGGATTGTCTTTTCTTACTCTGTCTGCATGCCTTGTTGTCCTTGCCACTTGAACTGATATATTTCTCCAAAAACATAGTCATTATTTTTTATGTGTGTATTCTATACTTTTTCATATGCTGTTTCTAACCCAGGACATTGTCATGCATTTTTAGGGAATCCCCAAGATTGAACCAGATAGTGATCTGCAAAAAAGAGTAGAGGTATAGTTCTTCATAAATTTTTGAGCATTGCATATATTGTCACAATCAGAATCTGATTATTACTGCTGTTCATGTGGCTCAGATTAAGACCCCTGAGCAAATAGAAAGGATGAGAGAAACTTGTCGGGTAGGCTCCTTGCGTCATAAATTTTGTCAAAAAAATTATTCACTTTAATAATCATTCCACTCTTGTATTTTAGATTGCAAGAGAGGTTTTAGATGCAGGTGCCCGTATAATCAAACCTGGAATTACGACAGATGAGATTGATAGAGTCATCCATGAGGAGACAATTGCTAGAGGTCAGATTATCTTTTTTTATGAATTTATATGCAACATAATGATCTTCAGTAGATTATTTGATAAAAATGTAATAATTTAAACTATTAGAAAATCTTGCTTGGGACTAAAGGCTTTGTTGTTGTTGTTGATGATGATAACTATCATGCTTGACTGTCAGGTGCATACCCATCTCCATTGAATTACCACTTTTTCCCCAAGTCGTGTTGCACGTACGTTATTTTTGTTTATATATTTGTAAGGGTCAATACTATGAAACTGGATATTGACATTAGTCATATTGATTTTACTTGTTTCCAGGTCAATAAATGAAGTCATTTGCCATGGAATTCCAGATGCCAGGTCCTCTTGAAATTCACACAGCTCAACTATATTTTTATTAACATGTACAGAATCGTTTCTACTCATAGGTTTAGATTTGGATGATTTAGGATAATAGTTGTATCAACATAATTTTCTAAATACTACGGAGTATGTTGTAAGTATGTGGCACAGAACCTTATATATTTGAATTAAGTTCTGGGTCTACCACTTTGCAACATGGGAATTAGGAATATGTACTTTATTTCATTTTGCTCGGATGTTGGTGGTGACAGTTTTTTAGGGATTAGTTTGCAAAGATCTCTTAGAGCGAAACCGGGTTAGAGATAGTTGTACGTTAAGTGGGTGAGTAATATCCTCTACTTCCTCCGTCCCAATTTATAAATTGTTTTGGGACTGGGCACGGGAGTTATGGAAAGTGTAAAAGGTGGGATGTACTGAAAACGAGGAGAGATAGAGATGGAGAAGTATTGGGAAAAGAGAGATGCATCGGGAAATGAGAACGACTTATAATTTAGGAAAACTGAAGGAGTCCAAAATTACTTATGATTTGGGGCAGAGGGAGTAGTTTCTTTCATTAGGGTTTTTGTTTGGGTCTACGACCCTTATAAACTATACATTTCCTTTTAATAGAAAGAAAAAGAGGTAGGGACTCCCCTACAATTCTGTTAAAAAATGGGTACATTTAGATGTGGTTGCTTAGTAGGCACAAAATGGTTGCATTTGCGAATGCCAGAAGCTTTTTATTTCATGTGGAGATCAAGCAGAGCTTTGCTTTGGTGCATTGTCAGTTACCTTTTGATATCTGATTACCATTGATCTCTCTAGTTATATCTCATTATTTGTAACAGGAAACTTGAGGACGGTGACATTATAAACATTGATGTAACTGTAAATTATAAAGGTGTTCATGGTAAGTTTTCTTAGCCTGATATTTTTAGCTGTTGCATACTTTCTTATGTCTTTGACTCAAGACTATAACTCAACTTTAGGTGATTTGAACGAGACATATTTTGTTGGGAATGTCGATGAAGCTTCCAAACAACTTGTTCGTTGCGCCTATGAGTGCTTGGACAAAGCTATTGCAATAGGTGATATTCTTGTAATCTGATCTTGTTTTGGTCCTTGGATGTGCTTATCTTTCATTTATTATGTAACTTCTAGAAATGTTCATTCCTTTGAAGTTCCCTTCTACATTTCAAATAACATGAAGTTATTACATTTAAAGGAGATATGACCTTTTAATTTATCGTATATTCATGTTCATGCACAGTTAAACCTGGAGTTAGGTTTCGGGAGGTCGGAGAAATCATAAATAGGCACACATTGTTGTCAGGTTTCTCTGTGGTTAGTACCAGATTGGCATTGGATTATAGCTTCATTAATTTGCTGGCTGTATATTGCACCCCTGTTGTATTGAATATATTTCTTTCAGGTGAAATCTTATTGTGGCCATGGCATTGGAGAACTATTCCACTGTGCCCCAAACATCCCTCATTATTCAAGTATGTTCGTGCAACTTTGTTATTTGCATTTCTTCTTACGCTAGTGCTGCAGTACAAGTAGTATTTCATTTGTACATACTGTTACTCAATAACTTGATTTAGGAAACAAGGCTGTTGGTATTATGAAACCCGGGCAGACATTTACAATTGAGCCAATGATTAATGCAGGCAAGTCAACATCATATCACACTGGCATATTCCAAAGATTATACTCTCTCTTCAAGAATGTTTCTTACTTAAACCTGAGCTTTTGGCCTTGTCAAAAATTTTGTTTTGCAGGAGTGTGGCAGGATCGTTTATGGCCTGACGAATGGACTGCGGTGACTGCAGATGGTAAACGGAGTGCTCAATTTGAGCACACACTTCTGGTGAGTTAAAAAAAAAAACTTGTCACCTTTGACTTTTCTTTACAGGAATAAATGGGCCTTTTTAAGTGTAAAAATCTTTTATCATGCATTCATTTTTGTTACATTAAAGGTCCAAAGCATGCATGTGCACTCTTTTTAGTTTGCTTCTGTTTGATTCTTGTTCTGCTCTCCTTGTTTATTGTTTAGCAAGAAAACTTAATCGTTTGTTCTGTATGCTCCAGGTCACGGAGACGGGATGTGAAGTTTTGACGGCACGGTTACGCTCATCACCAGACGTCTTCCCGTGGTTGAAGCCGTGATTTGGATGCTTCAGGCATAAGCTACAACAGATACCGATACGTGGGACTGGATGATTTTCGTCAGTCAGGAGCCACCGAGTGACAGTGTTCAGTGGATTATTTGATAAGTTGTCCTTTAACAATCTTGATTCTCTACACGGGCCAATTATTCGAGAAATATGTACAAGTTTTTGTGCTGCGTGCTGCGTCGTATTAATAGATTAAAAAATTTTCCGATACCTTGGAAGCAGTTAACGCATGCATTACATTTCCAACCAAAGCTTTTTCTGGGCAAGGTATGGAGTTGGAAGCAGTAGGCAAAAGAATGAGTAAGGCTCCATTTGAAACGCAGAGGAAGAATAGAAAATTTTTCTCTGTTCCAAACGGAGCTTAAGAATAATATTGAGTAAATTTCAAAGAACTATATTACTTTAAAAATATTATCCGAGAATTACAAATTTAACATCTAATTTTAAAAAATTACATATTTAAGCTATAGTTTATTTCAAAATTATAGATTTAACATTAAATGTGTTTATCACACTGCAGTTGCAGTTGGGGCTCACCTATCAGGTTCACGAGGCAAGTTAAAACTTATAGTTTTGTGATAAATTATAGTTTAAATATGTAGTTTTTTTAAATTAAATGTTAAATTTATAATTCTTTGATAATATTTTTAAAATACTAGTTCTTTGAAATTTACTCAATAATACTATAGCCCTAAATGGCGATGGCCATTCCTCGAAAATGAAAACTGGCGACGGTCATAAGGGCGCCTCTGGCGTCTCCAGGCAACAGTGCGACAAAGCTTCTCGCCACGGTGGGCGTTCTCACCAGGCATCATTAGCTGGTTTGGAACATCATTAGCGGTCACTAAACAGAGATACATCCTCACATGTCAGATGCAGCTCATGCATGGGCAGAGTGAAGTCATTGCATGCGCATCTATGCTTCGAAGCACAGGTTGATGTTCTTAACAAAACTGTTAATGGCCAAGCATTCCCACTCACGCAATTACATAGGCAGTACAATACTTGCCCCAAGCATTCCCACTCACGCAATTACATATAGGCAGTACAATACTTGCCACACAAAAACTAAATTCCCAAATCAGCTCATATTTAAATTTTCAAGCAGGAACGACTTGATCTAAACTATTGTACAAATGCACAACTTCAACTGCTGCCTTTCGCAAACCAAAATTGAAGGCACAGAGTAACTAGGTTCTGCCTAGTATCCACTGAAATCAACCAACGATGAATAGGACATGTTCTCATCGGTCGACACAGCATTCTGCGCACCAGCTTTTCTCCTTGTTTCTTGATTTTCAGACTTCTGGGAAGTAGTGACGCTGAAACCAGCCAACTCGTTCAATTCAGCCCTCTTGCGCCTTGCTTCCTCCACATCTCCATCCCAGCACGTGTCTGAGAGTAGTTCCTGGGCTTTATCCATATTTTCCAATGGAACTAGGTCACTGTTTTGCAGCAATACAAGATACACCTGGTCAGCCGCAGCCTTCCGAATCTGCAAGTAAGCAGTATTTAGCTGAGCTGATGATACTATGGCGTCATACAACTCAAGAAGCTGTAAATGTTACCTTGGGGTATCTGTGACCTAAGAATATGACGAGCTCAGAGAATGCCTTGATGCAGGTTGCATCCAGTTGTGAAGAAATATATCCAAGTAATGCTAGGCCTGCACATAACTTTGTGAAATCCTTGGACCCCTTCAACTCAGAGACCACCGAATGTATCAGTCTACTGTAGAACTCGCTGTAACCCTGCTTGAGTGACCCAAAATCAGTATACATGCACGCATCAATATAAATAGAAAAGCAAAATGGTTCTTTTTGCTACAATAGCATTTGATCAACATAAGATACTAAGTTTCTAGATATGTTACTATTTCATATACAGTGAAATGTGAATTTTAAATTGTTTTCTAATCTATGGGTTTCAAATTACAGAAATTTATAACAATAAACCATTTTAATAATTTGTAATTTTGGTGTGATCAGATCGTTCCCAACTTAGAGCACATTTGGATAGGTTTCAGTTTCAGTTTCTCTAAGGGTAGCCTCGGTGCAGTGGTAAAGCTAATGTCTTGTAGCCTTGAGGTCACGGGTTCGAGTTACAATGCTGCTCAACATGTGCATATTTTTCACACATCTTTTTATAACTACTTAACACACTCCACTCCTGAAATACACTCACCTTCTTCAAAAAGAACCTTTTACTGAAGAGAGCCTCAATAGTCTGCAATACAATGCTCATGTTAGATTGAAAGAGTAAACAAAAGATAAATAACATCAAATGTAGGGAGTAATAATGCAGAATGACTTGAAATTTTACTACTTATAAATTAATAAATCAAAAATAAATTAGTTACACAAGTGATCATGACATTACAATATAAATGTAAGCAGGTTTAGATTAGGCATATTGTTAGATAAATAACAGTAAAAATTCAAATCCCCCTAAGTAAACTATAACGTCAGCAATGATATTCATAGCATTTTCATGTTCTTTTCTTCAGAAAAAAAGTACATATGTTTGATTTAGGAGTATGGTGCTATCAACAATGTGGATAAACTTCACTACCTTAAGTGTGGGTGTAATTACACGATCACACTTCTGATAATGCTCAAGGACCCATAAAAGGTCATAACTCAATAGATATTCTTTACTTTTTCCTTCACAATTTGTATTTATATCTGAATCTTGAAGATACCCTACTAAAGCTGATGTTGAAGCTTTCTTCAAAGACTCCAGCAATCCACCTGTGGAAATCACAAGCCCTGAAAGCACAGGCTTGCTGTAACAGCTAACCTGAAGAAGCTTCACCAATCGCGGATATGATACTGCAGGAACCTTTAATAATATAAAATATTTATCAGTTAATTTCAAGAAACAACACCAACAAGTCAAATATCATGCATAAATTGGAGACAGAACAATCTGCATTTAATCATTATGAAGGCAGTATGGTCATAAGGCACATTCAAAGACAAAATCAATTAATATAGAAAGCATATATGAAGGATATTCTGTTATTGTAGATCAAGAACACTGACACTTCATTTCCAACATGACTGATATCGAGAGCAAGAAAAGTAATACAGTGAAATATTGGGCATTAAAAGACTGATGTTAATGGAAGGAAACCTAATTCTGATAAGTCACGACAAAACACAATACCAAAACAAGATATGCATTTGGGGCAAGTTTTTGCAATCAAATGAAGAGAAACTGGTGAACCATCACTTACTGCCCACTCCATATCTGAGCGGTTGGGAACAATTTCTTCCAGCAGTTCCCTGTGAGGTATAAATGGGACAAACTGTTCCTCGCTGTACAAAATTCTCTGTAGAGTCTTGATGGCTATTTCTCTCATCTTATCTAGTTTCTCAACTGCCTGTTTTGCGATGCCTGCAACAAGATCCTGGGCAATGCCAGAATCAAATAGCTGATGTGTGTTACTAGCATTTACTTCCATATCACTCAGTTCAGACTCTTGACCAGAAGTTGGGACTGTTCTTGATGCAACACTATCTCTCTTGCAAAGGATGAATGTGCACCTTTCTAGAGCATCCATTGCTGCTTCACGTACCCAAGAACCCACATCTCCTCGGTTATCTACAGCATAGTCATCAAGTGCTTTAAGTAAAGCTTGTATGACATGATCTTTTATGTATGTATATATAGAGTCTCCACTTTTTGAGCTCTGATCAAAAGATTCTGTCACTGTTTCACAAACAGAAATCAGCCCCCTAACAGAGTTGACACGTGCTTCAACATCAGGGTCATCAGGCTTGTCCTATAAATCAGATCAAGCTAGAGTTTTAATTCCAGTAACCCAGAACTGAAGCAACAAGTATCAATAGGTAATTTTGCTACCTCAATTGTGCATGAGCTACAGAGCTTACTCATGACAGGCATCCATTTCACTATCAAGAACTTGTATGGTAATACTCCAAGGGCCAGTGCCGCACCTCGCCTTGCTGCTACATTTGGGTCATCTAGAAGTGCCAAATACTTTGAAATGATATCATTGGCAATCTTTTCACCAGAAGAAACCAGATATGTTGGAATAAAATGCTTCAATGCATCAACAGCAGCACACTGGACAAAAAATGATAAAAGAAAAAAGAAACTCAGGCAGATGACTAGCATCATGCTTGTACACTATTACAAAAGTGCAAGTGGTGACACATCAAACAAAAGAACTAGAATGACAAAAGTAATAAGGGCAATTTTTTTATTGAGTGTACATCAAAGAAAAAGAATGTCCACCTGTATTTGAGAATTGGGATGCCTCAAATTCTCATTAAGGGTTTCTAATAAACTTTTCTTTGTCTTCTCATTCAAGGGTACCCCAGCCATAGAAATACATGAAATGAATCGGGAAACAGCAGAACGCATGATCTCTCCTCCTTTGCCACGATAAAGGCGTGCTTTTTCAATTGCTGGAACAATACCTGACAAAGCCTTTTGCATGTCTACACAGTAAAAGCATAAATGCGAGATCAATTTTCTGGTAAGTATTCAAAAACTCCAAAAGTGATATATATTGCTGACAAGAAATCCTATGGGCAATTTCCACATACCAGTGGTAAAGGTAAAACCAAGTTGGTATAACTTTAAAGCAACCTCGCCGGCAGCTAGTGTGGCACCATGACGAGTAGACAAGTCCGATGACAAAGTGCAAGGAACTAACTTTTCAAGGACATGTCCTCCAAAGTAATCAGTATCATATTGTACAAGCAAAGAAAGGGCCTGAGCTGCCAGTTCTCTCAAGCCTTTTTCCTAGAAAGAAGCAAAAAGTCAGCCTAAACAATGTATTGAAATACCACAGCTTATCTGCATTAATCTGTGAAAGGAAAATCTAAACCAATTGACCAAGATATTAATGTCGTGAAAGTAACACCCATGAAAAATCTAAACCAATAGAGCAAGCAAATAAATGTCATCACAGTAGCCCTCCTTGAAAAATTTGATTGGCATTTTGATGAACTGCAATGTTAAAATAAAAGAAGAAAAAGGTCCAAATATGCAAAAAGCAAAAAAAAAAAAATGCCTGATTGAAGGTATAGGACAGAAAAACTTGAAAATGGTGAATTAAAGAAACTCAGGAGGTGCAGAAGAATTGTCCTCACGGCATTTTCATCTAAGAGGACCATATGGCTGCAGTTGAGAATACCCCCCAAACCCTGGCCCATACCCCTTACAAGGCCAAACTACCTTGTAATGAGTTGATGTGACAATGATATTCAGGAGTAACTTACATTGATAAATGAATATGTTTTAACTTTCCCAAATTAGCTACCAATTCAAGTTAAGAAGCGCAGACATTGATACTAATTCAAGCATAAGACAAAATTATAGAAATAAGCAACAACAAAATGCAGTCTCACTTAAACCAAAAAAAAAAAGAACTGCAGAGTACCACGATACCCAGTGAGTTATTTTATTGCAAAGCAGCTCTTCTGCAAAGGGATAAAGATACTCCTTATACTGAGCAACAGAAACAGCAACACATAGATAAGAATTCGATCGGGAAGCCAGTGCAAAGTAGTCTGTTGTATTCACAATATCAATGCCATGGGGGAACGTCCCCTGTCTTCCAACATTCTCTTGAAATGCAGCAGAAGCAGCTCTTCTACAATTAACCTACAATCACATAGACAAAAAGTAATGAAACTATAGTCTAATAGTGCACGATCAGAGAGAAGAAAAACATCACGATGCTCCAAATGTACAATGGAATCAGAAATAAGCTTGCCTCTCGATCATAACAAGCAACTGTTAGAAGATGGGGAGCAAGTTGTTCCAAGACAGTCTTCATGTCATTATTGGTATAAGCTCGACCAAATGCCCAACAAACATATGCTGCAGCATCTCTTACATGTGAGCCAATGCTATGCGGACCTCTTCGTACATCATAGTGTAAAGCCTGCAAAGCATCAATTCAGGCACCATTTTCTTACTGAATCAGCACCAAACAAGGTACCAAAACATAAAATTATCAAATAGAAGAACCATATAAGACATGAGCAGATTGCAACAATTGCCATGAAATGAACTTGTGCCGACCATTCAGAAATATTCTGATTAAGCAAAATTGAAAAAGAAAAAGGGAACTTTCTTTCAATAGCACTCGAATATTATTTACCTTTATTATAACAGGGATAACATCAGGGAAGCTAGAAGGAAGCAACAACCCCCTCCGAGCAAGTTCAGCCAAAGCCAAACAACCACCATGCCAGGAACCATCACCCTTCAGAATTGAATAGTATAACATGAGTGAGATACTGACTGAGTTACTAGCAGCTTTGTTAAGATGAAGATAAACTGATATGTATCTTCGAACAAATGAAAGAACTTTTCGAGGTTCATAGGTTATAAACAGACCTCCCCAGGAGAAAAAAGTTGCAAGATTGATGATATAACTTCTTCTGACAATGCAGGTGTTAAACGTGCAGTTATCCTACCAATTCCTTTGGCAGCAGACCACCTTACAATTGTACCCTGACAAGGAATCAAGAAAGTTTTCCTTTATTTCAGGTACGAAATCTTTTTTAGGTCACATGAAAACAATGAACAATTAACAAAATTACTCCCCTGGTACAGCATTATTTGGGATGATGATTCTAAAAACTGGGCAGCCTGTGCACGTAGCTCCCACTTGCGCAGGGTCTGAGCAAGGGTTCGACAGGTCTTTTTGTACGCAGCCTTTCCCCACATTTCTGCAAGAGGCTGTTTCCACGACTCGAATCCGTGAACTCATTGTCACAAAGCAACAGCTTTACCGCTGCGCTAGGACTCCCCTTCTTGGGATGACGATAAGATTAAATGCATTTTATACTGGTACAGGTCTTCAGTGACTTTTGTGCATGCAAAGAAACATAATGGAAAGTACGTTGAGAAGTCCCTACCGTTCTACCTGAAACATATATATAGCAGTGAAGAATTGTGGCTCCAACTGCTTGAATAGTTTCTTGCAATATTAACTATGACAACTTGTCCATTTCAAATACAGCCATTTTGGCAGAGTTTAAGTAAGAGTAAAAGCATGTCTTCTTGATTGTTTAACGCAATCAAGTTTGTAACTCATGGAAACATGCCTGAATGCGCCATAGAAAAAATTCATCATAACCCACCAACAACTTATAATAAATGAATTTGGAGTTTCAGATGTGTTCCATGTCAACAATTTAACAGGCTCAATTAATAAATGATTGTGTGCCTTTTTTTCTCCTAAAACACAGGGAAATCTGCAATTTGCTACATATTTATTTTAGGAGATGCAGTTGAGGTAATATTAGCAAGCATGTAAAGGATAGTAGTAATATTCATGCACAAACAACGAGCCCACAAAACATGAATGAGAAGACATCATGTAATAGGTAAATGTTACAAGCACATTACAGACAATTAAGTCAAAACTTAGATATCAGGATGAGAACATACTGAATCCCTCAAACCAGTCAACAGTAAGTCGATAACCTCTTCCACAATTTCTGGAACATCCATATCTTCTTCCACAAAACATTCGTCTGTCTGAATAATATTCACTTGATTGTTAGGTCCACAAGAATTCCCTTTTCTGGCAGTATGACTTGAAAGATTTGCACCCAGCAAACTACTAACAGACTGCACAAAGAAAAATAAATAAATGTGGGCATTATGTTACAAACATCACCTTACATCATGAAGGAAAGAAGACCAAAAATTTCTCAAGATAGGATCTCATAAAAGAAAGATGTAAAACATGACTTGAATTCCAGATTTGATTCATTTTGTGGAAACTGATGTCAAGAATATTAAAAAGCAGCTGACGTAGTTAAGTTCATCATTTTGTTTCGGGGATACATGATATATTTTTTTTGCAGTAGTTAACAAGCTTTACTGTCACTTAACTGATCCCTTTATGTTTCTGGCAACATGCCTACATTTTTTTTGGTCATACATTCAGATTTTCGCTGATTCTAGCGATACCAAAAGCACTGTATGTTAGAATAGGAAATCTGGGATATGCATGAACTTCCTTCTAGAGATACATCCCAAATATGTAACAAGATGAGTTCCTTCCATGCAAATGAAAAAATATGAACAAATGTTCATCCAGAATTTACTTCAGTCATATTCCAGCTGAAAACAACTTCCAATATAAATCACAAGAAGCACTTCTGTACTTCTGTGCAACCAAGGTGATTCTCCATGAAAGCCCACTGTTGAGTTAGAAGATCCCCACGAACACTAGTAGAGTCATACATGGGCCAGCCAGTACTCCCGTCCCTAAGCCCTAATGACCAACAACTGAGCACGAGCCCATCTTCAAACCCCTTGCTATGAAATATCTGCTCCATTGTTGTTTTGCTTCGTCTTGATAACTGGCCCATACACTCGTTGTGTCATGATCTTGGAACATGTATGCTGCAACAAATTGGGGACCTTGAGCATGGGAGCCGGTGAGTCCAGCTGCATGAAAGGGACCTGAGCTAGGAGGCAGCAAGCACAAGCCCAATACAGCAGCGGGCATAGTCAACCACCACAAGAAACCCTAAGATGTGCCACCCCATCCACACTTGCTTCACCGGCCTTTAACCTCCCAGACTGCTGTGATATCTAGTCCCTGTAACCCTGTTCATCCCTCGCCACCTTGTCATGTTTGCTCAGTCCGTCGGCCTCCTTAGCAGTTTGCTGCTGGCTCGGCCACTGCCCATGAAAGGTTGTGCTATCAAACTATTGTCATGCCTTAAGCAACGAATGATTCCTGAGCTAAATATTTAAGTTGCAATATAGAACATAAAAGTCCAGGATATGCATGAACTTCCTTTTAACCCAAAATATGTAACAAGATGAAAATATCTCCATGTGAAAGTTCATATACAAATATCACTAAAAATTACTTCTAGATATTTCAGATCAAAACAATTTTCAAGGAAGAAATAGTGCTTTGCATTGTAAGAATTAATCGAGGTGTTTCCCTATGAAAGTTTGCTGTTACGAGTTAAAAGATTCCATTAAAAGTTGTGTTACAAAACTAGTGGCATGCCTTAAGCTACAACATTTCTGAAACTGATCGATGATTGAGTTATAACATAGTAGTACAGAATCTCTTCACCAACATGCACTATATTGAGTTAATGAAGAATTTCCAAGATTTGAAGTCTGCATGGCACATACAATATAATCAGATTGCAAGCACATGTCAGTGAGATATCCTGATGAAATTTTATAGTTACTTACTCCCTTTGCAAATTTAAATGTCATTCTAGGATTCAAAATTTGTTCCCAAATAAATGCCATTCTCACTTCCCAATACAGCTTTCTCTCTTCCCAATACATCTATATCTTTATCTCTATCTCTTTCCTCCATATTTTCTCTACACCACACCCTTTTCACTTTTCCTTAATTCATGTGCCCAGAGCTACAATGCCAAATAAAAGTGAAAAAATGATTGTGAAATACTCAATATGTTGACAACAGTAAGAGATTTACAACCTTATACTGCCATGACGGCGAACGTGGAGGCAAACTAATAAGTGCAACTCGCTGGGCCAGTTTCACAAGAAATTTTCTAAGAAGCGGATTTCTGGATGAAACATCATACTTCATCACAACTGAACAATCATTCCAAGTAGCAGAAACAGCATGATATAGCACCCTTCTATTACCAATCTGCAACAAAAGGAACAAAAAAGACAGCATCAATGTATATTGGCCGGTTGTGATTGTATAAGCAAAAATGCATGTTCAGTCCCTGTTGTCATAAATTAAAATAATCATAGATGTAGAGTAAACCACAGATTAAGAAATAGATTTCATTTTCCCAAAAAAAAAATTAGCTCCAAGGGAAAAGATGGTCTAATATATGTACTCAATGCTAGTTATGCACTTATGCAATAAGATATATAAACCAACCTTAAAAATAGATGTTAAAGCTTCCACTATACCAATGGACCTAAATTGATTAACAAAGTCATCTGTGACAGACAACAACATCTCGTGCGCCCATTCCATAAAACTGAAAAAAGAAAAAGGAATCAGGGCAACTAACAACACTGTCCGATACAAGGTAGTGCAATTTTGCAGAGAAATCATTAATGGAATTTGAAATTTCACAAACAACTAATTTTCATTTCAGTGGTAATTATAATTCCCCAGCGATAGGGTATTCTGAAGGAACTGGAGCAATTGGATACATAAATGCATGAGTTGCACACAAAAAATAATCATAAGAATTACCTGCTGAAAGGCTTTGCCATGTCAGGACGAGTCAAGAGCCTAGCAAGTAGTAACCCTGAAATCCTTCTCATTGGACCAGAACTGGAGAGGTAATCTTTACAGATGTCCAATATCCTTATCACAAGTGGACTAGCCTCAATCCCATCCATGTTATCAGCAGTAGCAATGCTTGTATCCACAGTCGAAATATCAAATGGGATCAGAACCAGAATATAAAGCCACAATAGAACAACACACTTAGTCTCCATTTCCCCTGTGCTCTCTACCCTAAGAGCTGTTGTCGAGCTCATTGAATGACACTTCTCAAGGAGAGCAACTGCAGGCTCTAGATCCGAAACCTGGTGAGGGAAGAAGTTGATGACACTCTTGTACCCACACACAGTGACCAAAGAGTATATGATAATGCACAGAGGCTTGATAGTGTCAAGTAGCTCATTAGTGCCAGCACCGAGTTCCATTGTCTTTGATTGAACCAATGACATAAGCGGTGAGACAATGCTCTCCAGGTATGGCTCTAGTAGTTGTCCCTCTTCTTGATATTTGTCCATCTATTGCTCACAGAAAACATAACATTACTAAAAATGCTCTGAAGCATGACAGTTTTACACATTTACATATTTATACTCCCACGATAGGAAGGAAAGTATTGCATAGAAAGTTTTTAACATTAGTTATCACTTCATATGTAAATATTGAGGCTGGGTACATAAAAATGATGTGTAGATTTATCCAAAAAACTGTATTCTGGGGACCATGTCGAGTCGAAATTTCATCACAAATTAATAAAAGTAAAATCTAAATATAAACTCAAGTTCGAAACTGTTACTATCTGTTTGTTTCCAAATGCTTACAGTTTCTACATCATGTGGACCGGCGACTGACATTTTTCACCAGGAAAAAGCAAAATGTAGTTGCTCAGTAACTGCATGTTACAGGAATCTTCTGTAGTTCAGTTTTCCTATGTGCTGAAGCTGCAATATGAATATAACAACATATTGTAGACACACTGCAGTTTTACAGTTACATAAAATTTACCTCCAATATTAAATTGCATTATTTATTGCACAAAAAATATCATAGTTGAATTTAGACATCCTCCAAAGACCTAGGATTGATTTGTATGAATCATTAGTATCCCAGCTCAGCTCACTTCAGTTTTGCTATCACTATGCTGCATTAGCAATAAACTGTGCACCCTCAGCCCATTCTCAATCAAATAGTTTAAATTGCATCACATACAACTCACATCTAGTGTTAGGAAAACAAAAAAAAAGGATGGGGTTTGTGGAAAAGTTGCTTCAAATTCAATACGATCTTTCAAAATTTGTCAACAGACATAGTATCAGATTATTTCATCATATATTTCAGCTAATTAAGCGATCAAAATCTAGACTAAAATGTCAGAGCCTCAGAGACATGCTTTTGCCCCAGAGATCCATGGTTTAACGACAGGGGGCACACGAGGGGGAAGAGCTTACGATGGAGCGGATCCTGCTGACGTCTCCGGGATCGACCACGCCTCCAGCGGATACGATGCGGCGAAGAATGGAGGAGACAAGCTCCCACTCCTGGAGGAAGTACCTGCGCAGGACGACCTCCTTCGAGTCGTGCTCATCGTCGACGGCGGCGGCGGGATCAGCGGCTGCGCCACCGTCCGGAGCAGTTCTAGAGGGCTCGAATGGGGCGGCATTAGGCGCCGAAACGGCGCCTGCTTCTTCCATCCCCGGACCGGGGTGGCCGTCGGCTGGTAGGCGAGGCGAGGCGACGCGGTTGCGCGGTGCGCCGTCGAGTTCGAGTGTGTTTCGCTCGTCACTGGGCCGTGCTCCCCGATATGCGCGAAACCAGTCTATAAGCGGAAATAGTTTTCCCATTTTACGCTTCCGTTGTTAAGAAACGGAAACAGGGTGCTCCTTGCATTTGCCTACAAGCGGCCGGGCTGGCAGCCTGGCACGAACACGAGCAAAACGCCTTCCTAACTGATCTCATTCTCTCCGCGAGGCTAGGAATCAGCTCCGTCGCCGTCGGTTCCGAGGATGCAGCAGCGGCGCGCCGCCTCCGGCCGGCCCTCGGGCACGGATGGCTCCGACTTCTCCTACCGTATGGTCGTCGATTCCCGTAAGCACTCACGGCCCGAATCCCCCAAACTCTCCTCCCACGCTTCGTTCACACCCCTTCCCTGACTGATCTCTGCGAGCACCCCTTCCCTGACTGATCTCTGCGATTTTTTGCGATCCTGCGCAGGGTACCAGAGGGTCGCCGAGGGTAGATCCCGGCTCGCCCGCCTCATCCTCATTCAGGTGAAGGAAATGCTTGAGCTCTAATCCATTTTGGCCGTCCTTGGGGATTCGCGATCTGATTAGTGTTAATGGTTTGCTCCTGCAGGCGCTGCACCAGTTGGTGGGGGGCGCGCTTCTGTTACTCTCGTTGTCCAAGGGGGCGGAGCCGAACAAGTTCGCTGTATTGTCTGTGGCTGCAGGACTGCTGGCTATATTGGTGGGAGAATTGGGTGATTTTCTACTTCCAGGGTTAATTCGGTTGTTTCTTATTTGAGATGTAATTACAAGTCTAACTTCCACATCTGATTTCAGTTAAAATATCTCGTAGTATGCTATATGTGAAGATGAATAGACTGGACTCTTTAGTAGAGGAAATCTCATCAGCATTAACTTTCATTAACGCATTTGATCACGTAGGAGTTAGAGAGATGAGATGATCTGTAGACCATGCCGATCATCTATTGAATATCTTATATTTTATATCCATGTTTCCAGAACAGCAAGCTGGGTGGTTCTTATTTCAATCCACAGCATGAAACCTTGTCTGGAGTAGTAACAACTGGTTGCATGTTTTGAACTTATAACGTTAGAATCGGCTCGAAGTCATTGAAATGTGCTTCAGTATGAACCTTCATGCCAAGCTGTAAATCGTATCAATGTTAACAGATAGTGTCTGTCCATTTCTTTGAAAAACCTCAACAACACATAAGATAAAACGTATGGAAGTGTTTTCCCAGTTAGGAGTCAGGACATATGGAGAAAATCTTCCAGTACTTACCATTCATATTTTGTTTTTCAACATACTTTTTTCCACTACCGTCTTATGAGTATTCTTTGCTGGATTGTTTATTGTGTTTGGCCTGATGTTGTTTTGTGCTTCACAGGACGGCGGAGAACCATGGCAGCGCTGCTTCGGATGTACACAAGCATGTCATCAATTGCTGTTGCATTCTCTGTGACGTGCATTATTCGGTCAGAATTATTCATGAAGGTATGAACTGTGAAATTTAGAGTTCCTTTTTCTTTTGCAAATGATGCACGTGCAAGTTTCTTTTTATTTTATTTTGTGTTTATGCAAGCCTTTTAATGCTATACAGTAAGATAGTGCTAGCTTTCACCATCTTTTGGACAAAGTGACCTGTGTGGCTATGATTTGTTTCTAAGACCATTTTTTTTTGTAGATGGCACTATTTGTGTGGGATTGATTTGAGCAACAATTTATATATTCTATTTGGATAAAGTCCAAATTACTACCCTCAAGTATAGCCAAAGTCCAAATAACCCCTTAAACTAATTTTTGGTTCATTTTATCCCCATAGGTTTGCCATTTGGCCCAATTTACCCCTACTACAATTTGTCTTTTTTGTTTCTCCATATATAAGAGTGATCTTAAGCTAAAAGTTTACGAGATGATAGAGCACATATATTTAAAAAATACTTAATAAATTATTTTCATACGGAAGGATATTTAATAGTAAATTAATTCTTAAAATATAAAACTATATGAAAATAATGATAAAAAAATTTGATGCATTGTTCTAACTTGTATTATGATATGTTCTACCATCTTGTGAATTTTTAGTTTAAGATTAAACTTATAAATGGAGAAACAAAAAAGACAAATTGTAGTAGGGGGTAAGTTGAGCCAAATGGCAAAGTTGTGGGGACATAATGAACCAAACAATAGTTTAGGGGGTTACTTGGACTTTGCCTATACTTGAGGGTAGTAATTTGGACTTTATCCATTCTATTATTATGCTGGCGCCGCTGGCCTTATATCCTGTCAATGCAGCCCATGGCCCTTTTTTTAAATATAAACGTGACCTTTGTGCTCTGAAACAAACGCAAACTGGGTCCTCTGTAGGTAGTCCAGTTGTATGTTTTTCCTTTCAAAGGTACATAGTTCAACTGTGAATTGACTAAACATCAAATCAAATTGAATATGATGATAGCTACTCGCTTTCTGAACTGCATGGGTTCACAAGAATGGAACTCAGGGGGGGGGGGGGGGGGGGGGGGAAAA
>BCLF01000092.1:979348-990606 GCA_001602275.1 Zoysia japonica
AAGAGGTAAAATATAAGCCTTGAGGAAGTTTGGTAGTCAAAAGAAATATAAGCCTGAGGGTGCTATTTTAAGATTTATATACAAATACATATGATAGCAACATTAGGTTTGAGGAAGTTTGGTAATCAGAAGAAATATAAGCCTGAGAGTGTTATTCTAAATGTTATAAACGGACGTTTAAACGGTGTAGACGGAGGGTACCTGTGTTGGCCTAAACATCTGTTTAAACCATATAAACCAGTTGCTAGCTTGATTAAACTGTTTAAATGGCTGTTTAAACTGTTTAAAATGGCCATTTAAACTGAAAGCTAAACAGTGGGTTACCAACTGTCTGCCATTTACCATTTAGGAAACCACTGAGCCTGACTGGTTGAAGAAAAATATCTGCAGGTAGGGCCACAAATTGTTTTATGAGAAAATGTAGATATTATCATGGCTACTGTGAAAGATGGCTGTATCTTTCAGTTTTACTGCCCACATGGTTGAGATAGCTGACTGGTGCTACCTCCTTTTCTAAATATATGATGCTTAGGATAATAAATGTAGTTCAAACTGAACTAGATTGGAACTTCGTGATGCATAACCTGTATGTTTTGTGATTCACTTTTTGCTTTTGTGTACGAATTCATAAGATATTTGCATCGTTGTTTGTGTAGGTCACAAAACAAAACATGGCAGCCATAACAAGCTATGAAATGATTGATGCAGTTCGTGTTGCTCTTGGTCAGGTCTTCTAGGAAACCCCCTAAAATTCTAATCAAAGTATTGCCGTTAACTTACATGGTCAACTTCATTATGTCAGGTTTACTGCTGCAATTGGTGGTTATAGCTACAACTACGAGAATCCTCCAAAATATGTCTCCTCCCAAAAGAGCATCATGAATGTTATAACATTATAGCCATGTTTTACCTTCAATCATTTTGACTTGTAATGAAGTGACGACCAGTCTACAAGGGTATCATGATGCCTTTTTCTCTATTTATTTTGTTCCTTGTTCTATGGTTCCAAGTCATGGAAACAACCTCTTGTAGAAATGCGAGTAAAGTCTGTGTACAAAAGGTCCAAAGTGGTCAGATCCTTTTACCCTGCACATGCAGGAGCTATTCACGCCGGGCTGCCTTTTTTTTTTATTTTGTTCCTTGTTTGAGGGATCTGACAAAACAATGGTGGTAAGTGGTGCTATGAAGTATTTTGAAGTTAAAAAGCTAAGCAAGCATGTTTTAGCTCTCATCTCAGCATACATTCTTTTCTTTGGAACCGAACAGGAGAGGAAGCTCAACAATGGTTTTCATTAATGAAAGAATATTTTTCACAAGGATAAATTTGAGAGGCGTAGATTAGAAACAACCAATCATGCATATCAGTTTTGAAGGGTTGTTTTTCTTTGTACCATGTATTTCGCTATCATGTTTAATTTCGTAGTAGTTGCTACTCCTTATATGCTATACTTACAAATTCAGAGAGGGGGGGAGGGGGTGTCCTGTTCACTGCTGCCGCGGTGAAGATACAAAATCGCCATCAGATGCCATCTAGGCAACTGGAATTTGATTTGAGCGAACTAAAGATAAGGATGCTAATAATCCCACGACAGCTTGATATGGCTCTTTAGATATTGGAAACCAAATAGGATCCAGCCTTGGTCCGACTTGTAATGATCTTGTCCATTTGTTGTGTCTCTTGCCTGTCTCTTGCCTTGTGAATGAGCAGTTCATAGGTTACATACTTCGCTTTAGAGTCCTTAGAAATTCTCCTTTCTCTGGTTCCTCTTATCAGTGCTACGACATGGGAAGAGGTCCAATCGTTTTGCATAACTGTGTCCAGACGTCTCATGCAATGGAAGAACTAAGAGTGTTTTAATTTTTGGATGCCAAAGTTTGTTTGGCCTAACTGTACTTCTACCGTTCTTTAATTGTTGTCTCGTCATTGATTTATAATTTCAACTTTGACTCATTTGATTAAAAGTTAATAGCGACACGTTTGATTAAAAGTCAATAGCGATAATAATAATAATTAAAGAACGAAGAGAGTAAGTGTTAACAGCAGAATGACAAGGCATTGTGCAGAATGCCGCACTCAGTTAAATTGTGCGTCTTTCCTTCTTTTTATATTTTTTTTAACAGGTAAGCTTCCTTTGGAACACAGAAATTTCACAGAAATTAATTTTAATTTTATAAAAAAAACACAAGAAACGGAAAAAATACTCGCATTCCAAAGGTGGCCGTAGTGTCTTTCTTTTTTAAAAAAATTGGCAGTGCCTGTCTTTCAAATTAATATATTTCCAAAACTCACATGCAACCTACATAGGATTATTACGTTCTTGGCATTCGAGGTATTTGGTACAGATATCTTAGGCCTCCTTTGAAATGTTGGAATTTTTTTTTATTTTCTATTCTCTCTGTTCTTTAATTGTTGTCATCGTTGACTTTTAATTTCAACTTTGACCGTTTGTCTTATTCAAAAATTTTAATAAATATCAATATACTTTGTTATAGTTTGATTTATCATTAGAGATATTTGAATTATAACTTAAAAAATTTCACATTTAAACTAATTTTTTGAATAAGATAAATAGTCAAAGTTGAAATTAAAAATCTAACGGCGATATCAATTTAAAAACAGAGAGTATGTTTTTCGTGTGAGATTAAACTGATTTCTATGTAATTTTTATGAAATTCATGCGTTTAATCTTAGTTTAATAATAATCTAGGTGTTCCAAGCACTGGTTTTTATATTGCTGCTAGTAGATGCCTAGATATAACCTTATTTGGTACGATCCTTTTCCTGTCGCGACAGTATCACGAATGCGCCTGGCACGTACTAACCCGCCATTTTTCTCTGAGCCAAGACTGTCTCCGGACACGGGTGCGCTACGTACAAACCCGTGATTCTCTCCCTCCCAAATTCCGAGCCGGAGAGAGAGGAAACGCCAAGATGGCGGACATTTCTCTCTCTCTCTCTCTCTGGCATTCGGCGTGGCATCAGGCGGCCCACGTCGGCCTCCAAAGTCTAACACACACCAAACCCAAAAATGACAGCGTCAAATAAAATTTTAAAAACCCCGATCAGGGGCGTCGTGTCGAATCGGATCAATCACACCGACGGGAAAAAAGCATAATCTAGAAAGAGAAAACCTATGGGGGGCGTCGGGTTGGGTCGCGTATAAGCCTGCTAATGAGGTGAAACCCAACCTATTTTCAACCCAAACCAAAGAAAATATTTTTCATCTCTCAACCCAACCCAACTCACAAAATCAAATAATTCACCCAATCCAATCCAACTCATTTGTTTTAATTAAACCAAACCAACCCACTGACGGGTTCAACCCATGGGTTAAACCCATTTATCCCCACGCCACTACCACTCCTTTCTTCTTTGGATGCAAACTTAATCAGGTCAACGCATACAGAAAGGAGGCCAATGATCCAGAACTCAGGGGACTCGTGTGCGAGGCTCTCAAACTCAGCCAGTCTGTGATTTAGTTGGGGAAATTTCCACGGCCGGATGGCTACAACGCGGCCGAGCTCCATGCCTTGCCATGGTGGCACTAGCGCGCTGGACAACCATTGTTTGTGGATGCGAAAGATCAGTAATGGAAGACAAAGAAGTTGTACCAATTAACTTGCTTTCGTGATGCCATGCATCAGCGGCCGCGTGTTGTCAGCTGCTGTCGTTTGCCGCGCATGCATTAGCGATTGAAGCTCCTCCGTGTACGCGTATTGCATTGCATGCTGCCGGCGGCGACCGGAGCTCCTCCATTTACAAGAAATCACGTCTTTGCGGCACCAGAGCTCCTTCGTGTTTGTGCCGCGTGTGTAGGCGGTTGAACTCCTTCGCATTAGTTGCCTGAGCTCCTCTGCATCCGCAATATCGCGCGTCGATCTCCGCATCCGCCATGCCGCTTGCAGGTGGCCAGCACTCGAGCTCCGACGCCTCACGGAGCAGCTTCTCCGCATCCGCAATCTAGACCGTGAACGGTTCTCCTGCTTCATGCGGAAATACTGCCTGTACCTCCGTCGTCGGTGTCCAAAACGTGTCGCCACCGCCTCTAGCTATCTACGAGATGTAAATTTATCCTTGTCACTTGGAAACTCAGCGGCACAAGACAAACGTGAGCCATGTATTTTCAACCCGCACTTAATACCCATTCCGACCCCTCCCAACCCGTTTTACAACAAACCCGAACCAAACCAACCCAATAGCTAAAAAATACCCATCCCCAACCATCCAAAGCAAATCCATATAATAACCCACCCATTAAACCCATTTCCACCCAACCCATTAGCAGCCTAGTCGAGTCAGGTCAGACTACTATAAAAACGATTATTCTTCACAGAAAGCCCCTCTCGCTGGAAAATCTGTGTGTGAAATATGAGTCTCCAGTTGGTTTTCGAGCAGATGTTTGCTGCACTGGGCAATACCCACAAGGTCCCCCGTGAGTCTTACTGCAGTTGGTGCGACAATGGCTTCAACAGCACTTTCACCGGTAGCTGTTAGAGTTGACCCAACAGTTTAAATAGACTCTTGACTTAAACGCACTTTGATCGGGGCACCTAGCCTATTATGGCTGATGAACTCATGTCGTCAGCGCCACAATAAATAGAGATGAGGACCAGCCGATACTTACATCGAGTTCGTCCGTACCGCCACACGCCACCAACAAACCCTAATCCGATCTGTGAGAGGGCGCTGTGCCGACGGGAAGCACCACCGCCGTCACCGCCACGACGACCGCAGTCACCGGGAGATCGACGACGTCGCCGTGACTTCTACGCCACTGCCCTCGCCACCGACCGACGCTACGCTAGCGCAAAGGACCGCATCGACAAAGGGCAGATGGCCAGATCGTCTTCCACGACTCCGGCAACCGGATCCGAAGGTATTGACCACCTCTAAACCACATATTTATTCCTCAACACGAGGCTCTCAGATCTGCACTCTTAGATACCGAAAAAAAAAACAATATTAGTATCGGAGCCTACCCTAGAACTAGATTCCGACGAGTATGGAAAAAGCTCACCGAAACCCTACCTACGAGCAAATCACAGAAAAGTGAAAAAAACAAAAGAATGTAGCCGGTGGCGTAACCCGACTGGACTTCACTGTGGCGGAGCCCTCGAACTCCGCGAAAGATCTGTGAAAAAAAAGAGAGAAACCGCACGGCTCACGGCACCCCCCTCCCACGACAGCACATCGCATGGCCGACGAGTGACCACACGGCCACGCAGACGCGCAGCACACGAGGCCAGAAAGAGCGGCGCAGAACACGGAGGCCAAAACAGCCATAACACAGCGCGGCCGCAGGCCATCGCTAAGCCCCGAGGCGAGCACGCGTGTCGACCCGAGGCAGCCCGATGGAGCGATCGAGGCGCGCAGAACGGCCGAGTGCAACGGCCGCGCGGGGCTGCCGCCGCCGCCTGAGCCGCGTAAGGACTGGGGTGGAGTGGCTAGGTTTAGGTTTAGCCAGTCGGCCACCCCTTTTTATCTCGCGAAAATGGGCCGTGTGGGCCAAAATAGGCTGGCCCGTTAAGAGAAAAAAAAGGAAAGAAACGCGCATGCTGGGCCGCACGCGCGATACTGTTACAGTGGGCCGAAATTCCAGTTTGGGCCCATTTCGAAGGAATTTTCCTTTTTTCTTTTTTCAGAAGCCATTTTAATTGATTAATTGGGTAATTTTTTACCTAATTAAATCTGTTCAAAATTTGAACCAACGAGATAATTTTGACATAACAAAAAAATAAAGTAAATATCTCTAAAAATTAGAGAAATTTTATTTTTCGCTGCGTACTGAAAGAAATTATTTTCATTATTAAATTCGAACCAACGGGAGAATTTAATTTTGAAAAATTAGTAAGAAATTCCAGATAATTATGATATTGTTATTTTCTGACCAACGTTGATAATAACTGTATTATAATTTTTGTAATTGATATTTTATGTATTATTTCTATATCTGCCCAACGGTGACATAGATTTAATGTATAATACAAAATTGTGTGTCATATTTTTTACCAACGTTGAAAATAAGACATATAATTTTATTGTTATTATGTTCTCACTTTATTTGATTTATTTACAAGCGAATACAACTTAATGAGTTGTATCAAAAAGATCCTCACTCTCAAAGGTGACAACTATAGAGAGTGAAAGAAAAAGATAGACCTAACGTTTATATTGGCTGAGGTGGACTGGGTTCTCACCACAGCACGTCCCACTGAGCCTGAACCGCCAGTGAGAAAAGATGATGAGACTGATGCTGTTTGGCAGACTAGACAGATAGATTTTGCTCCCTTAAAGATGTCTTATAACCTTGAGTATAGAAAATAGATCACAGCCAACAAGAAATGTATGGCTGTGAGAAAGAACACGATTGAGCCTGCAATTGTGGGCTCAATCTCAGAGTGTGACACTGTCACAGAGTACCTTAAAAGAATAAAGAGTCAGTTTACTGACTCTTCAAAGATATATGCTACACAAGTGATTAAGCAGCTTGTGACAGAAAGGTACTCTAGTGGTAACGGTAGCATAAGAGAGCACATACTAAAGATGGGCAACATGGCATCCCAGCTCAAACCAATAGATCTAGGTCTCAAGGCTGAGCTCCTTATCCATCTGATTTTTGCTTCTTTGCCAAAAAAGTTTGACATCTTCGTTGTCAACTACAATATGCAACCCGAGACATAGGAGTTGAAAAAGTGCATAGCAATGTGTCTGCAAAAGGAGGACAGAATTAAAGCTTCACATGGTGGTTCTGTCAACTATGTGAAAGACAACAAAAGAAAGAATTTCAACAGTCACTCTTCAAAGAACAAGGAAAAAGACTCTGTCCATCAGCCTCAAAAGAACAAATTTACAGTAGAGAAGGACCAGTGTCTTCACTGCAAGAAGACAGAACATTACAAGAAGAACTGTCCTGATTACTTAAAGATGATCATGACAAAGAAAGGTGAGAACATTATTACCTTTATAAATAAATTCCTGTATGTGTAATATTCGAAATCTACTTGGTGGATTGACTCTAGAGCAATTGTTTATGTTGCTAATTCTTTACAGAGATTCTGTTGACGAGGACTACGCAAAGAAGAGAAAGATGCATTAAAGTTGCAAATGGAGTCCAAGCTGAAGTTGAAGTCGTTGGTGATCTTTCATTAGACCTAGTTGATGGCTTTATTCTTATACTTAGAGACATTTTCTATGGAAAATAGAAAGACTAGTTAAGAATGATATTCTTTCTCCACTAGAATTCTCAGACTTAGAACAATGTCGAGATTGCATTAAAAGAAAATATGTAAAAAAAATTTAAAAAAATGTCAAAAAAAGCACAGGAGTTCTACAAATTATTCACACAGATATTTGTGGTCTTTTTCCTGTGAAAAGTGTGGATGGTTATGACTCCACCTCCAAACCACAGATTTATTCTCCGACACGAGACTCTCGAGTCTGCACTCCTGATACCAGAAAAAGAAACAACAGTAGCATTTTTCAAGCGGCCAGGTAGGCTCTTTGTTGAGCATTGAGAGACTCTTCGTATCATATATTACGGCCTGCTACTCTTCGTCTCACTATTTGGTTTTGCGGACTATGTGGTGGGCTTCTTCGTCTATCAAGACATCGAGAGCAGGTGAGCTATCGCGGTCATTTTTCTTTGGCTCTCCATTTTCTCTTCTATTCTTGTGGTTGCTCTTGGTGGATATACGCTGTCCGAGCATTAGGTAGTTGTGCTCGATTTTGGTATGCAATAGAATGTTATAATTTCTTCACATAGAGAGTATTTATGTATTGTAGCATACTGCGTATGATAGGCAAGCATGCTCCGTTTTTGTATATAATGATTATGAATTTTCGCTGTGATTCTGATCTCTCCTGCGACATGCCCATCTCCAGCCAGGGGTGGATTTCGCCCGGGGGGGGTGTCTTTGATTTTCACTGAAAATTGAAGGTCGGAGAGAGAAGAGAAAAAATGAAGGAGAAGAAGCTGCCTAGAAGAAAAATGAGCCCCCCTCCTCCCCTGAGCTCCGCTGGCTCTGCCACAATCTCTAGCTGTGTGGGTATATCTTTTACTAAATATATAGTCCAAAAATAATTTCTAGGTATCAAATCAATATGCGCAAAAAATCTAGCATCATTCAATGGTGAATGTACTAGTCTATTTACTAAAGAATTCATATTATAAAACTCTATAAGATGGAGTAATTGATGGCCAAATCCTACCTTCAGATATCTTTTGACTTATATAGGATAAGACAGTTATTTGCAAAAATATTGACAAAATAAATCTGGAGACGGTAAGAATTTGAGTTGAACCTGCGGTGAAGGAACTGATTCTCCAAGGTCTGAATGATAAGAGTAAGATTTAGAGATATGTCTAAACAATCCCATCAACTATAAAGGTGGATACACTTCACCTCCAACCTTTAAAATCGAATACTTAACCTTTTGAAGTATTGAAAATCATCTAAATAACTTTCTATGCTATTTTAGATGTGGTTTTACTTTTTATGGACCCATATGTCAGTTTGAAATAAGTATAATTCATCCTCTCAGCTATCAATAGTAGTCTACTTCACACCTTAAACTTTAAAAATTGAATTTTTAATCCTCTGAAGTATTAAATATGTCTAGATAACCCCTGTGTTGTCTAAACAATTTGCAATACTTGGGTTAAAAGTCTAATTTTAAAATTTAAAAGGTAAAAGAGACCACCATTGATGGTTGAGAAGTAAAATAGACTTATTCCAAACTGACATTGGCTTTATAAACAGTAAAACCATTGTTGAAACTGCTTAGAGTGCTTAGAGGGTTATTTAGACGGTTTTCAATACTTTAGAGGGTTAAGTATTCGATTTTAAAGGTTGGACGGTGAAGTGGCACACATTCTCATAGTTGAGGATATATCTAGACTTATTCCTAAGATTTATATGAAGACAGGAACTGAGCGTCGTGTACGTGTACTAAGTAGATGTAGGAGATGGGTTGTAGCTCAGTTGGTTAAGGGTGTGGGTGTGCACTCTAACCAGCCAGGTCCAAATCCTACTTTATGCGAAATTGGGTATGTATATAGTTATCATACAATGTCACCTAATTCTTCATAGGATAGTCGAGTTTTTTTAAAAAAAAATTATATACAAACACATATTATGATAGCAACATTAGCTTTGAGGAAGTTTGATTGTCAGAAGAAATCAATCTTTTCAAATAACTCGGTTGCTTTGTCCTTTAGCTGGACCGATCAGGCGACTAATCGCGATTAGTCGACGACCAGGACAACTAGTAGACCTTGGTCGGTTCTGGTCATCCATATAGTCGTCCTATGTATTTCAAGATATATCTCTAACAGAGATATAGATAGACTAGAGTTAGTTATTTTATCTCTTTATTGTCTTTATTTGTGCCTATTGTATCACCACCTGTACTCAATTTATATGAGACCATTTACACTTTGGAAATACAAGATCTGTTCTCTTACCACGGTATTATAGAGCAATAGAATTTTCTTTAAGTTCCAAAACGGTCGTTGGTAGTGTTCATGTGTGTGAATAGTACATGGCGCCATCACCACCGCTTTGGGTGATGAGGACCTGTTCACCGAGGTAGTAGGTGAAGTTACAAGATCGCCATCAGGTACCATCTACGCATCCAAAATTTGATTTGAGCGGACTAAAGATAAGAACGCCAATAATCGCATTGACAGATTGATATAACTCTTAGGTGTGACATGTAATGATCTTGCCCATTGGCTGGGTCTCTTGCCTTGTGAATGAGCAGTTGATAGGTTAGAGTACAGCTTTCAAAATTCTCCTCTGCTTCTACTGATCATTGCTAGTGCTAGGACTGGCAATCATTGTGCATAACAGTATCATGGCAGTTTATCTATCTCATGCAATCGAAGAACCTAAGGTGTGTTTTGATTTTGCCTGCCAAAGTTTAGTTTGGCTTAACCATAAGTGCCGACTGCAGAATGCAAACAAAGCGTTGCAGCACTTGATTGCTCTGAGCTACTAATAAAATGGATTTTTTTTACAGCTACTAATTAAATTGGATTGGACAGGCAGTGTCTGTCTATCTGTCTCTCCTTTTTTCTTGAACAGGCAGTGTCATTCTTTCTTTCTTTTTTAACTTGCAGTGTCTATCTTTCATATTAGTATGCTCATTTTGTTCTTAAATTATTATCGTAATTGATTTCTAATATTATATCTGCTCATTCATCCAATTCAAAAATATCAGATTTTTTATAATTTGATTTATCATCAAATGGTTCGAAACATGATTTATAATTTCGCATATGTGAACTATTTTTTTAAATAAATTGAATGGTCGAAGATGTTAGAAGTTAACTGCTACAATAATTTAGTAACGAGGGACTACTAAAACTCACATGCAACCTACAATTATGTACTTGTTGATCCAGGTTGTTGGTACAAATCTCTTAGTTTAATAATAATCCAGGTGTTCAACGTACTTTTAATATAGCTGCTTGTAGATGCTCTCATTTGATACGATTCTTTTCCTGTGGCAACAGTATCTGAAAAAGCAAGGAATAATTCACATCTTGAACGAATGCGCATGATACGTAACAACCAGCCATTTTCTCTGAGCCAAGCACTGTCCGGACACGGGTGCGCAGTGCGCTACGTACAAAACGACACTAACCCGTGATTCTCTCCCTCCCAAATTTCCGCTGTAACAAATCATTTTCTAATGAGAGATGCGATCATGCTGGTATCAGTGCAATCTCACACTGCAAACAGCACACAAAGATGAAGACGATTTACGTATGCACAAACGACACCTACATGTTCTACCACACGCACGACGATGACACGAACGAAGCTGACACTTCGATTACCATGCGCTATTAATTGTGTATATCCAAGCCAAGCCTACGACTGCATCTGCTTGGCCATGGCGTTGACGATGCCGAGCGCGTTGGCCGTGAGGTGCACGACACCGACGACGTGGCCGCGCACGGCCTCCCTGGCGCCGCCGCCGCCCGCCGCCTCGCCCCTGAACCCTTCCATGCACATGTCGTCGTCGGTGAGCGCCGCGCTCGCCCACGTCTGCACGCTGTCCACCTCGAACCGCACCTTCCTGCCGCCGCCGCTGCTCTTCTGCGCGTCGTCCTCGCCGAGGCGCGCCATGGCCTCCACCGACTGGCGCAGCATCGCGACGGCGTCGCCTAGCATGCCCACGCAGTCCCGCGCCGCCTGCGCCGCCACGGGCGCCAGGTGGCCCGCCGCCGCCATCCGCTTCATCGCGGCCG
>BCLF01000092.1:991178-1033644 GCA_001602275.1 Zoysia japonica
CGCCGCCATCCGCTTCATCGCGGCCGTCGCGTTGCGCGCGCCCGCCAGCGTGACCGTCAGCGCGGCCCACGACAGACGCGCCGGGCTGGTCCCCACCTCCGCGGCGTACGGCGCCAGCGTCGCGTCGCACAGGGTGGGGTACTCCGTCCCCGCGCACCACGAACGCACGAACCCCGCCGCCGCCGCCGCGTCGGAGGACGACGCCGCGAAGACGCCGCTGCCGCACCACCAGAAGGAGAGCACGGACAGGAGAAGCAGGAGTGTGGAGCGACGAGCCATTGAACTGTCCCGGAATGAACTCGCGTAGTATTACGCAGCACGGGTCGATCGACTTACACAGGTCGCAGGACACGGGAACTCTGCTCTGCCAAGGGAGTGAAGAGTTCCGGAGGCGGGCGCTGGATTATATAGGACCGGGAAGGCGATGAAGCCTCGATATTTTCTCTGTTGTGATCGGCATGCAGAAAGGCCGACGTGTCATCGTGTTGGGAGATCGCACGCGCCTGGCAGCGGCTACCTCGCTGGTTCCCTCGGGCAGGCGGCGACGCGATTGTGCAGCGCGTGCGTGCGTGCGAAAAATGCATGGAGCGGATGGGGGCATCGACAACGGTATCCGTTGGTGGTGTGGGGAACAGGGTTTTAAAACCGTTACAGGACCGATTTTAGTTTTCAAAAAAACCTAGTCGGTTAGCTGTTTTGTTACAGTATTTTGGCACAGTTTTTTTAAAAAATTGGCGCTCCAGTAATCTAGATCGAATCGGTTTCTCTATTTTTGTGAAGGCTTTCTTTGAAACGTAGAAAATTTTTTCGTTTCTTACGTTTTTACTGTGAAATTGAACTGATTTTTATAAAATTTCTGTGAGATTTCTGTGAAATTTTTGTGTTTCAAAAAGCCCGAAAATTACCTGGGACTAAGCCCGACCGAATCAATGGCGTTGGGCGTTTGCGTCTGACGTCGCGGTCGCCGCCGGCTGGGGCGGGCGCCGCGACGAGGGGCAGACAAATCGCCGTGGTTCCCCGTCGATCCAGTCGCGCGTTGCGTAGTGTGGCACCCGAGCGACCGCTTCGTCCTCTCTGCGAAACTTCCCCTTCGTACTTAAACTGATTCTATTCAGATAAAAAGTGATGTGATCAGACTAAAATCGAGGCTTCCGAGAGTGACATATTTGGCCGCATAGTTGAACTATTAGCTAGTAATTCCAACGTCGCTGGAGCCTTGGAGCATTATATAAGAGCAGTGCCAAAATAGACTATCTCCTCTTCTTTCATTTTCATCTTATAGGAGATAAAACCTCGAATTAATTTGAACTGTCAAATTTTAAAAAGAAAAAAATAGTTTATACGATGTCTCTGACGAAATTTTCTTTTATATAACAATTTTCTTTTCGACGATGACGTTTATTTTTAAAATAGTCACTTAACTAATATATAACACATGCAACTTTTCATAATTTATTGATTTCCTTTCAATTTAAATATTATAATAATTATTAATTATTTTAATATTTTTACCTCCAAGTAAGTAAAAAAAATCATTTCTTTTTTAAAATAGACGTTTATTTAGGTCTACTGTTGAATTTGTCTTATATAATTCTGCGTTTATGTCTCGGAATGAAATCTATCGATGACCCGTCACCATAGCAGGGCCCTCGTCAATAAACTTACGTCGTCATAACGCAGAAGATTGTATGGATGCTGTTGACTGCTCTTAATATCCAGTCGGCATTTTTGGTGGGGTCCTGGGAGGCTGCGAAATTGGGATTGGACAAGTTGCCAAGTTGGAGCCGATCTCTTGATCAGGTAAGTGTCTTCTTATGATCTTATCAACACTGAACTGGCTACGGAAAGTGCCAGGTCAGGGAGCGTATCTTCAGGCGCGGGCGGCCGGATAACCGTGTTTTTGCCCTTTTTTGGGACCAACAGTAGCACTGGTCTGGGGAAAAAAAAAACAGTAGCACTGGTCACTGGACCCCTTTTTTGGGACGGAAACGGACATGTTGCTTTGTTCAGCACGGATCCGCCGCTGTGGTCTGTGGATGGTTTAGCCGGAGAGTGACTGTTATTTACTGCCTCACCGGTGCTGGCGACTGTTCTGAAATCTGCGTCACTGCGTGAGAGGATGGGCCTGTTTGAGTGTTTTCTCGCCGGGTCTTTCGTTGCCTCATCTGTTCTCCTCGGTGGCTCGGTGATTATTCGTTCTTGATCCGTTGCGGAGTTCTGGCGACATGGTATGTTTGCTCGGTTACTACTCAGCCGAGGACGACGGCGAGTCGGCAAGGACACGGAGTTGTAACCTTTTTATGCCTGACGCCGCGCCATGGATGGCTCATCAGGGCCACTCTGGCGCCTTTGCCGGCGAGTGAGTCGCAAGCAAGCCAAAGCAACAGCGGTGACGGCGTGCACTACTGTAAAAAGTATTTGTTTCGACACTTCTCTACAGCGAATACAGACGACTCACAATTAAAAACCGTTTACATTAGAGAAAAGTGGATTTTAAAAAAATAACTGTCTGTACTAAGACACAGACGAATTTTTTAAAAATCTGCCTGCATAGCATTTTATTTTCTACTGACAGAATGTTTAAAACCACCGCATAGACAAATAAGATTTTTGCGAGCGGTCAATAAAAACAGCCGCGTGCACAGATCCCTCCAGACCGAAAAATTTTGAAGTCCACGCGCGGGGTGACCTGAAAGTCGAATGCGGTGGCTTTAAAGTCTCACCCGTCCTGTGCCCTCTATTTCCGTGCTCCCTGCGCAGATTTCTCTCCTCTCTCTCTCCCTCGCGCGGGTCTCTTCCTGGAACGCCGCCCCCTCTCTCTTCTCTCTTTCTCCCCCTCGAACCACGGCGTCCAGCGCGCGGTGCGGCGGAGCGAGGGTATTTCGTAATATTTTTATATATATATAATTTGATGTAAATTTTATATAAAATTGTATAATTTATATATATTTTTATACACATCTAAAATTTTAAGTTTGCCGGCATACGTGGCCCATCCGCTAGTAATGTCATTGCATGGCGGCCAGTGCGGAATGCGTCCTTCGCGGGCGGGGCGGCGGCAGCGAGCTCGGGCCTCGACCTCGGCCTCCCCCCTCTCGTTCACGGCGCAGCAGCGGTGGTCTCGTCGACATCGACGGCGGCACTGCGCGGGGGCACGGCGTGGCGTCGGCCTGCTGGGGGCTCGGTGGTGTCGGGAGCGCGGGGCGGTGTCGACGCGCTTGTGGGCGTGGGTCGACAGCTCGACGACGCGGCGACGGCCGGAGCTGGGCACGTGTGGGGCGGCTCCCATGTGGTGGCTCCGAGCCGGGCACGACGATGATGGCGGCGGCGGTGGCTCGGACGCGCGGACGACGACGGCTCCTAGCGGGGTGCACCTAGCGGCGGGGTGCATCTACAGGGTTGCACCTACCGGGGTTTTTTAATTATTTTTTTGTCAAAATGAACTATACTAACGGTGCTCATAGTTTGTCGCTGCATTAGAAAATTTTTAACCGCCTGCATTAGAAGTTAAAAAATTTTTAACCGATCTACATTAAAAGTTCTAATACAGACGATTTTTATTTTGCCACGTGAATAAATCAGTATTTTACAGGCTTAAAAATACCGACGGATTAAAATTTCGCCTGCGCAAATGCCCTTTAGACAAGCATGCAGCGTTTTTGTAGCAGTGGTATACAGTACTGGCGCCTCTCGTCTTCACCTCCGGCTCCGGTCGAGTCCGTGTTGAAAACCTGGAGCGCGATTCTCGGAACGAGCTAACGGCGCCTCCTCGCTCATCCGCACACCTATGGCTGGTGTCGATTCGTTCACAATCCACGTTATCCTGGTGCACACGAGGCAAATTTGGGAGCATGCGATCGACGGCGAAGCTGCGACCGACATGGCACTGTCTCTTATCCACAGCTCGCGCCCTGAATTGCCGACGGAAATTGCCATATCCGCGCGCGTTTCTTCGGGTGTGGTAGACTGCATAGACAGCTCTGCCTGCAACAGTCATGGCGCAGATCAGCACTGAACCTTGTCACGGTCGTCACCGTCTAATTTCTATGGAGTACTTTTCTAGTTATGGACGGAATGCACAAGGCAGGGGGGAGGGACATATAGGGAACAAGCAGGGCCAGTAAAACACAAGAAAGGAGTTCCAAGACTACAACAATCGAAACTCTTAAAGTAAGTCAAAAATCACCTTTAATTCCTGATAACACAAACACATCGTTCGTTAAATTGACACATCTACATCATTTGGCCTAGGAGAGCCAGCGGCGCAACAACTATTCTCCATTGATAAGAACTTGTTGTTAGCCTCTTCTAACAATCCATCTCCTGTTTATGAAAGCATTAGGTTCCAATTTCCAAACCATTGGTTTGGGATATAGCAGCAAAAATAGCCTTAGCTTCTCTCTTTGCCAGCTTTAAACAAACCATCAATCATAATTTAGTAAGTACGATCCTCAAGCCAAAAGTTCATGGAAAGTAGACTTTGAAATGCAACATGTGCTTTGTCAACAGAATTGTTCTTACAAAGTCCTCGAAGATTATATTGTAATGTAATGATATTTAATTTGACTCCACTGTCGATCATCTTGCGATATTGCTCCAACGCAGCAGTAATTCTACCAGCTTCAAACGATCCATTTCCGCATAATGTTATGCTCCCTCCAATTGTTTGTTGATGCGGTGGACTTTTAATATTATCTTTAATCAATTGTTTTATTTAAAAAGTATGATAAATCATATATTTTTTATAATATTCCTTATAGTGAAATGCATTTGGAATATTATTTATAACTATACACATTTAAACTATTTTTAAAAATAATATAAACAGTAAAAATAATATTAAAAGTTAACAGCGCTAACAGTTTAAACGAAGAGTAGTATTCCAAGATAATGGCCGGTGAGAAGGAAGCCCACGAAAGACTGGGCTGAGAACTGAGCCATTGGTTAAATGGAGTGGGCTGGTCGCTGGTGCATGAACCTTGCGGCCTAACCCAACTTATTTCCAAGTACGCCGAGGCGAGAAGTCTGTATGCGTAAACCACAACTACAAAGACGTAAAATAACACAGAAGACGGAAAGCTATCTCGTTCATCCGGACCAGCTCTATCCAAAAACGGCGGGCACCTTCCTCCTCCCGCTTCGTGTCCTCCCCCAAATCACACGACCGGCCGGCAACTCGCAGCCTCCTCCTGATGCTTCGCCTGTCCACCACCGTCGTCACCTCAGCTCCCGTCCCCCCATCCGCTTCCTCCGTCCGCCTCCGCGCGCGCCGCCTCATCCGACTTCGTGTCCGCGCCTTCGCGGCCGCAGCGCCCTCGCCTTCCGCCCGCAGCCTCCGGCTGCTCGAGTGGGGCAAGGTCTGCGACGCCGTCGCTTCCTTCGCTGGTACTGCACACGGCCGCGAAGCCACTAAGGTATTGCTCCCACATCCCCTGGGGATGCCATGTATTGTTGCGCCCACATCCTCTGAAGCCTGATGCGGTTTGGTGTGTGCAGAAACAACTGTGGGAGGTGGAGGACGTGAGCTATGAGCAGAGCCGGAGGTTGCTCCAGGAGACTGAGGCGGCGGTTTGGCTACTTGACAATGCTGGTGGGGCCATGGATTTCTCGGGGTTGGATACAGTTGCGGTGAGGACTCGGGACGCTGTAAATGTTTGCTGTTTCGTGTATTTCGTAACACGCTCTCCTGGAATTCACTAATTACGGAATTGTACGCAGATGCTAAAATATTTTTGAAACCTTAGTACTCCTAGTAGCAGTATAACTGTATAATTGTAGGAGTCCATTATTGAACCAACTCATTTCCCAGTGGTGGTACTAGCTAAGTTCTATAACCGTATGTGTTCAAAGGAAATCATTTGATGCCTGTGATGCTGTGCCATTTCTTTCAAGAAGATTAGATGGATCCTTTCTTTCTATTTTCACTGTGCATTGTCCTCCTGTGAATTTGTGTGTGTGTGTCTCTCTCTCTTTTTTTTTTGGGGGGGGGGATTCATAATAATGACAGAAATTTGACGTATATCTGAATCTGTTTGCCAACCTCAGTTAATAGCTGTTGATGATGATGTTTGATAACATCACTCTGCATACCTCATTTTGCTTTATCTACTTAGATGTCAATTGCCCAATTATGACATGTGGATACACTATTGAATCTTCTGTTTTCTGTAATTCTGTATAATAACTAAAGGTAGAATCTGCAATACACTGTGTCTCTGGAGGTGCCGTGATAAAAGGTCTGGAAGCTATGGCAGTTGCTGTCCTGATGCTGTTTGTTGAATCTTTGCAAATAAATATTAAAGCTGCAATGAAGCAGGATGAAGACTCACATACCCGACTAATCCCTCTTACTGAAATGGTAAACTCCACTCAGCTTTTGCTATTTTATCTTTTAGTCACCTATTATACAATCATTCGTGCTACTATATTGTGCTGAAATATTCTTATTCTGACGTGCAGGTTTTAGATGTTGTCATTAACAAGTCACTAGTGAAGGCTATACAAGATATTGTTGATGATGATGGTTCTGTAAAAGATAATGCAGTTTAGTTTTTGCACCCTACTTTTATTTCTGTTTTCCTTCTCTTTTTTTTTCTTCAAAGGTATTCTTTCCCTTCTGGTGATGTGATTTTAATGTGATAAACATTTCATTTGCTATCTCATGAATGGTACTGCAAATTCCATTGATCAATAAACACCGAGTGTTACACATGAACAGCCAGTCATCTGTATTAGAATTTCTTTGTAACCATGCAATGTGGTATTTTAGCACTACCCAAGATACAATGTTTGTGGTTACTCACTCTTTACCTCATCATAAAACAAAGGTGATCTATTACTGTACAGATGGATGCTTGAACTTCGAGTTAACTTTAATTGGTGTATTTGTAGCAGTAGTTGATGCCCATCTATGCTAGTACTGCTGTTGCTACTACTAAGTGCATCATATTGGTTCCTCATAACTCGTATCCCTTCCCTATTGTATCTTGCTGTTCATATGCTTCTTTTCCTAGCTATTTTATTATTTTTCATATCTTTGCGGCTTTGTAATCGTTGTCACCTGCCTGGATATGCTTTTTTCTTAACTAGAATAATTCATTATTTTCAGAGCAGTGAGCTAAGACGATATCGAGAGCGAGTTCAGATCCTAGAGAGCAGGGTATGTAGTTCTAGAGATCTTTTCTTTTTTTAAAAATTGCTTTTGTACAGATCTGCGATGTGTTGCATGCGGTATAAGTTATCCTTCCTGGACTTCTTTTTGCCTTTTTTTTTTTCTATTTGCCCTGTGGCAACAGTATAATTGTTGGGTTTTCCTTGTTTGATTTAAACTGTTGTGGTACAGAAAAACTTGGTTTTATTTTATGTATCATTATACTAAGTAAGGTATCCAAGCTCAACTTCTTCACTTTTCTGTGCTTCATAATGACAACTTATACATGACCCAACCAGACCAAAAGATACAAAGCCATATTATATTCGATTAGATAATCATGATACACCATGTCACGGGGGCTTATATGATAGGAGATATATAGATGGGACTTGGAGGACAGAAACTCCATTTATGGCGTTGCATGACCTGGAGGTGTTCTGAAAGAAACAACTGTGCTCAGTAAAGAGCTAAAGAGAGGCAGAGGGACAGGCATACATGGATTGGGAAGTAATGGTAGAAAGTATACTTATTATATTTTGCTCACTCAAGGATGATGAATTATTTACTTCCATCTTAAGGGTATAGGAGGGCTTTTGTATCAAATCCTTTTCCTTCGCTGCATATGAATAGACAACAACCTCCGGGCGACAGCTCCTGGGGGGTGAAGCAAAAGAACTCAATACAAAATAACTCCTATACCCTTAACAACTCACATATGCAGGAGTCCCTAACAATTTCAAACTAGAAAAATAATATAAAAAGTGTCTGCTAATTCGTATAATTATTTTGAATCCTACTAACAACACAACAAGATAGATCCTTTCAGTTGCGAGCAAGTTGGGATGGAAAGGTTAAATAAAATGATTGTTAAGAAAATCTGCTGTGGCTATCGTGACACCATGTTTTCAGTTATGCTGTTACAGTCTTACTTAGAGATTACAAGGTCTCCAGCGAAGGCATGAGCTAATTATTGTGGAAACGCTATCCCTATGATTTTTCAAAGTTACAAGCTACATTTTATAATCAAAAACTGTATTTTGATGGAACATTGTTGTTGACAACTTTTCAGCTGTACCAGCTTATGGAGAGGTTGATGCGCAATGCAAAGAATGAAAGTTCTTTGTCGGTATTGTTTCATGTAACTCATTTACTGCTAAGGTCACATCATTTTCGATGATCTACAAACTATTAATTTGTCTAGGAAGTGTGCATTGTAAATGGGCGATGCTGCATTAGAACAACTGGGGACAATTCTTCGAAGTTTGACGGATTACTGCTCTCCAGGTGTGCCAAACTTTAGATTTAAGACTCATTATGGTTGATACATTCCCAGAATATTGGGATCTTCAATGTTATAGAAACATGTACTAAGTTCCACTCAATTTGGGATCTTTTGATCGTGAAAGATACTGGATTTTCTTTCTATATCATTTAGCACAATTGTTTTCACCAGTCAATATTAAGAAGAGTCAAGTGACCCTCGTAAAATCACTCAACAATTTGAGACCACTGATGCGTATAAATTCCTTTTTGCTAATTTGAAACTATTTTGATCAAGACTTATGTCTGCTGTAGTGGGTCAGGCACTGGAAACATGGTAGAACCAATTGCTGCTGTTCCGTTAAATGATGAGTTGCAGGAAGCAAGAGCACTTGTGGCTAAAGCTGAAATAGATGTCTTATCAAAACTGACTGATAAGGTTACAACAAAAAATAATTTGGTTTTGTGATTCTCCGTTCCCTTATGTCTGGTTTCTTAATTTTTTTCAATTTGCAGATTCTTCTTGAGCTTGAAAGTATTCAGAGCTTACTGCAGGAAACAATTAAACTTGATAAGGTGCTGTTGTTTTATTCTGTGTTAAACTTGATAAGGAGCTTACTTAACATCTTGATAGCAGATCTAAAACAATTAATATTTTCTGTACATTTGGCTAGGAATGAATGGCTTAAATTTTGCTTTGACTTTATCTGTGTCTTGGTGGCACTTTGAAATATAGTTTCCTTGAAATCCCACACTGAAAACTGGAAACTTTTAAATCATGGATCGTGTGCTATATGGTATATGAGGGACTTGAAATTAATTATTGAAATTGCAGAGAAGAATACTTGTTTTACCATATAAAATACGAAATAATAAATTGTGGATTGGAAATTATGTGCTATATGAAAAATGTACATCACTTGCTTTGCAGGTCACAGCTCGTGCAAAATACAGTATAGCACATGATGCTACATTTCCTGATTTATATCTACCAAACTGTGAGAACAAAAATGTCACAAGTGCTTCAGGTGGGTCTGCCAATACAACTTCCTCAGGTCACCACTATAAAAAGGCATGGAAACTGTACATGGCAAATGCATACCATCCACTACTGCTTCATCAGCACCAGGAAAATCTCCATGAGGCCAAAAGGGATGTTGCAAATGCCATAGCAGTGAGTTCACCTGGCTCAAACATTATGCTATCATATAACTTTTCCAAAAGGGTTTTATTAATTGATGAGATGGTATTGTTTTCTTACAACCCATTTTGTTTTTGTCAAGTGCAATTGAAGTTTTGCTTCACTATTACAGGATATTCGGAGGAGGAAAATATATGGACAAGACATGGCAGACGAATATCTACTGGCATCACACCTCGATGCCATGAAACTTAGGGTCAGTTCTAGTCATTATGAATGATGATTGATGGAGCTAGTTTGATTAGGTAATTTACGTTCCAGTTTGCAGGTTTCTCAGCTAGAAAAAGCACATCCAGTACCAGTAGATTTTATGATTGCTGAAGAAACTACTGTTTTGGTCATAACGGGTCCAAATACAGGGGGCAAAACAATTAGCTTGAAGACTGTTGGCCTGGCATCTTTGATGGCTAAGATTGGTAACGGAATAGCTATACATAATATTTCAGAGTGACAATTTTGAATTTACCTGCTTATAAAGTAGATTACATTATTCCAGATCTTATTTAAATGTTAGCCATTTTATGATTGATGCAATCACTGATGCCACATTTTATTGCAAAGGAAACCGTAGATATTGTACCTTCCACTACTGGAACATCTTGCATAACCATATCTATTCTGCTGCAGGCTTATACATTCTAGCTTCTGAACCAGTGAAAATTCCATGGGTTAATGCTGTTTATGCTGACATCGGAGATGAGCAATCTTTGACCCAGTCACTTTCTACATTTTCTGGGCACCTGAAGAATATTGGAGTATGTATTAGTATTTGTCATATTCTTCTGAAACTAGCTCCATAATAATTGCATTACTGAATGCAACTACCAATTAAATAAAAATAATTCTGCTTTCTTTCTGAACCCTAAGCTATTAAAGGCCTCTTTGGTAAAGCTCTGATTCAGATTTACCCTAACATGAAATTGGATCCTTTTTCAGGCCATTCGTGCACAGTCAACTTCAGAATCCTTGGTCCTTTTGGATGAGGTGAATTGTTTACATGCTGTCTAGATAAATATCAGATATATGTTGGTTACGAGTATGTGGCTATATTTGTAAATATGGAGGTTCCTATGCCACATTTTATTGCATGTGACAACCTGTTTGTATTTTATAAGTTCCTCAAATGAATTGGTATTCAGTTGTATTTCTTGCCCAATTTATAAAAAGGATATTGTTGCTAGCTAAGATTTTCTCATCATTGAAGATCCTTTTTCTCTGAACTTTACTTATCTGAAAAATGATGGTGGTACATTAAGGTAGGTGCTGGGACAAACCCACTTGAAGGTGCTGCTTTGGGGACGTCTCTTTTGGAATCTTTTGCTGAAGCTGGCTCTTTTCTGACTCTAGCTACAACTCATCATGGAGAACTTAAAACGCTGAAATACAGGTTCCTGCTATTCCAAGCTCAACCTTTTCTTTTATCATAGTTCATTGAAATATTGAAAGATGAGCTTGTCCTTAAATTAGGTTTACATTCTTCACGAATTAATATGAAATTCACGAATTGTGTATATGTAAAATAATATTTTTCATCTACCAAAATTTGCACTGTGGAAAAAACATCATTGGCCCCTTACTGTCAACGATGCCAAGTAATTTTTTTGGATGTGACTGAGTACCAGCACTATACAAGTCAAGATAGATTGTTTTGAAGAATTTAGTGGCTTGCTAGTTACTGGCCAGTATCACACTTGTTACTGTGAAGTTGTTACATGCCTTTTTCATTCCTTTTTTTTTCAGGTATTGACACTGTAGTAGTCAACTTTGTTATTGTTTTCAAATAGAAAGGGGCCCTCCAATTCAATAGGATTTTTTTGTGACTGGAAGAACTGAGTTGTACAAACCCACCACTGTATCTTACGAGATCTCTCTCCCCCCTATAGAAGATATTGATCTTGGCACAAGTTAGGTTCTTCTCAGAACATCACCCTTTAAAATTTATGATTTCTGAAGCAGACAATAGTTCTTTCAAAGTAAAAACACAATTCAAGGAACATTTCACTAGAAATATGACTTGAGAAGGTTGGCATTATGGCCTTGAGCATTTGCCCTGAATAGAAAATACAAATTGATTGTTACCCAGCAAACATGGCATAATATTGTTACCTAACTCATTATAGTATATACTTTCAGCAATTATTCATTTGAGAATGCATGCGTGGAATTTGATGAAGAGAATCTGAAGCCCACATTCAAGATACTTTGGGGAATACCAGGTTATGTTTTCTCCTTACAATCTGATCATTTGAAAGTTCCAATTTGTTTGTGCACTCTCAGTAGTCATTCTCCTCAGTAGTTTATATAGGATTAGTTGTGTATTTTAAATTTTAATTGATATGTGCGCTTGCATGTTCTTATTCCATTCTTGAAGTATTTTGTTCTCATTTCATCACACATTCAGGTCGCTCAAATGCAATCAATATTGCTGAAAGGCTAGGTTTACCTTTGGATATCATAGAAAGCTCACGGCATTTGCTTGGAACAGCTGGTGCGGAGATAAATGCGGTAGGTTTGGCCACATCATACCCTACTTATTAAAACATGGGTCATCATATGATCATAGCTTTTAGTTGCTTTGAAAAAGACTATTGGGACGCTCCTCAATGCTTCCATTGGAACTTCCAGTGATGCATGTTTGTTCAAAACATACATACCCTGATATAAAGTTGATTTATATGTTTTTTTAAGGTTGAGATCTTTTGCACACTGAACTTGTATGATTCTTTGCATATTGTCTAATATGGCTTGATATAATTCACAGTATCTAAATGTCATATTGCAGTTGATAATGGACATGGAAAGATTCAAACAAGAATATCGACAACACCTTCAGGAGGCACAACATCTTCTTATGTGAGGATTTCTCTACCTAGATTTTTTAGAAACAGTTCTATGATTCTACACTGTACTGTACGTTATGTGTCTGGTATCACATAACTGTGTTTTCGATATTTTATCTTTATGCTTGATTTATACTGCCTCTGGATTTGGTTACTTGTTGCAATAAGTAATCAGCTGTGGAGGGAGTACATTCTTCTGATGGAAAGGTATATCTGGCTTTTGAGGGTTATTTATTGTTCAGTCACTATTGTGTTTATCCTCTTAAGTGATCTTTATTTTTGGCCGCAAAAGAAAGGTTTTATCAAGTAAACTTAAAGTAGAACTGGTTATCCTATCACTATCGTCATGAGCCACAAGGTGAACTTCATAGATCAATTGATATCTTGTGTCCATCGATATTGTCTCAGGCAGTCCAAGGTGCTTTATGATAACTTGGAACTAGCACAAAAGAATATTGTAGACCACACTTCAGCTCAAAGAAAAAGAAAAGCAAGAGTAGTCTCAGAATATGCCGTAATGGCTCGCTCTATCATTCGTAAGAAGTTTCAGCAGCTCCAGGAAGCTGCCATAGCTGAAAGAGTGATGGAAGAAGAGAAGGCTGCACAGAATGCAAAATCTGAGAGAGTGAAGGATTCTGGACCGATGAGTACTTCTGCTGCCGTTGGAAATACACCGAAGACAGCCACCAACTTGGTCGCAGCAGCCAATGGTAGATGCAAATTTATCTCCATCATTTTCCATTGCTATGAACTATGAAATCCTTTTTGAAAACGTTCTTTACGTTTTATACTTAGGTGTGGAAGATGGAATCCCAGAAGTTGGGGACTTGGTTTATGTACCTAAGCTAAGGAACCAAGCTACTGTTGTCAAAATAGATCCGTCTAAAGATGAATTGCAAGTTCAGGCTGGCATGATGAAGCTCAAACTTAAGTTCAAAGATGTCAAGATTCAGAAGAGGAGCGTATCCAGTTAGAAAGATTGCGACAGAATTAGGAGACACTCAGATAAGTAAATGTTCTGTCCGTTCAATACGTAGCATCCGTCCGCTGCATCTGCATTTTCACTAACTGTATAAATCATCCAGGTCTGTAGATCTGTAGCCTGCAGTAATCTTAATTATTAACAAAACTGCTTGCTGCTCTCTTTTCTAAAGAAATCAGAGTTAGAAAAAGTTGAAAGTGTTCGCGGAGACGTTTCCAATTTATAAGTTATATGTAAAGCTGTACATAACATAATCTTTCTGTGATCGATCGGTGAGGATAAGAAAGCTGTTCGAGTGTTCAAAGCAGCTTTGCTATCCGATAAATTTTGCACTTGGTCTATTTATTCTTATGTTCTTTGATAATCCTAATCATTAAAATTGTATGTGCGGTATCAAATACTGAGGCGAGCCATGTGCAATTCTTGGCGGGTAACATGGTAAGTAAAGCGGGTGCCCGCAGTCGGTGGCATGTCAATTAAAAAAATGACCTGGTGAGGTGCACCTTACTGCGGAAGCTTAAAACTTGAGCTCATATATCGTGTTTCGAGAGTATTTTGTTTTTTATAATTAGGATAATAAGAAAATAAAATTGCTTCAGTTTATTTTCTTCGCCATCGTATTGTTTCAGCACTTTTTTAAAGACAAAAGGCGCCATTGGGTTTACAAGTCACATGCGGATCTCACATAAAATAAGTTACTCCATAAAAAAATCACTAAGAATCGAACGGCTAATCGGCTATGCGCCCTTGGCGCTTGATGAGGGAACAGGGATAACGTCGCTGGTTGGGTACGGAGTACTGTATGTAACTCGGACCTTGATAACGACAAGGGCCACAAGGGGAACGGGGATAGAATATGTAGCCGGTGTGGACTTTGGAGCCGAGTGCAGGCGCATCCAATGTGCGCAACGTGCTCTGCAGGTGGGCCCAGCCTGCCCTCCCAGACCAGCAGACTAAAAACCAGCGGTGCCGAGCGTTATCCGTTTACCCAACTCATCCCGTGCGTGGGCCCGCAGCGATCCGACCCAGTCTATGGCAGATGGGACCACCTCTCACCCAAACGCCCCGGCCGATCCGGCCCCACATTTGTCGCAGAGGCCAGCGCAGGAGTAGGTGCGAGGAGAGATGGTAACGATGTTAATAATCCACGGAATTTCCAATAATAACGTCGCCTGCTGCCGTCACGTGGCTCCTCGCTGTGGCGCATGGACACGTGTTGTCCGGCTCCGTTCCTGGGTGGATTATATGGATAAGCTGCGGGGCTTGGTGGCTCGGCTCCACGCTCAGCTAGGCTCGGCTCGCCTCGGCCCGGACCGTTCCGTGCAACGAAGCCACTCCGCGCTTTCCACTTGTTTGCGAGTCGCGACCGGGTGCGGTGGGGACTAAGGCTTTGTTGCTCGATAGCGAAATCTTCTTGGCTGAAACCTGGAACTGTAGAGTACAGGTTTGACTTTATCAAATCATGGAATAATTGTCCTCAGAAACACAGAAACTAATTAACCAATGCGACTTGGTTGAGAAACAAGCTTCAACGAACGAACGAACGTCGTCTACGGTCACTGACGAAGCAGATTAATTTTGCATGAGATAGCGACAACGGGAGTGTGATCCTTGACCAGCGATTTCTTTTATTTTCTTTTTTGCGTACTGCAGCTTTTGGGTCTTCTAGAAACGACAAAAGATAGTTGTATGTGCTCCGTACTGCGGAAGTGGGGGCGTTAGGTGAACTAACACTCGATTGGCCCGTGTAAGTGCAACGGGAATGATGGAGGAATAATCAAGCATTAGGAAAAGATGAAGCAAGCTGCTTTTCAGTTACTAGTAGTAGTATTTAACATTTTTCCTTGTTATCCTCGTGCAATCATTGGGATATAATTGTGCGAGGAACTGGAATACATGTCAATATTTGAGTTGTACTTCAATTTTAAATTATAAATCATTTTAGAGCTCTCAAATTTTTCTAAATTATAAGTCACTCTCACCTTTTAATATACTTTATCTCTTTTCAATACTTTTTTTTATCTTTATATCTTTTTTTCTCGTTTTTAGCACATCTTATTTTTTTTACTCTCTTTAATTTTCATACTCACACTTAAAACGACTTAATTTAAATTAAGACGGAGGGAGCACGAAATTTTTAGGCCCGTTTAGGATGCGAGAAACTTTTTCATATCTTTTATTTTTTATGTAAAATTGAATGGAACCTTCGCGTTTATGCCTGATCGCTGCAATTCGTGAGCATCTAACCCGCCGCAGCAGTCGTGTCTGGTTGCACGTGAATGAGACGCATGGATGAAATCTTTGCATTGTGACGATGCACGACGAAAGTGTAAATCAGATGCACATTGCTCTTCTCGAAACCATGACAGGGGGGAATTCAGCTCTAAGTTCTTAAGAGAGGTTTGTCTCCTCTTGTCTAAAAAAAAAAAGAAAGAGTTTCAGCAAGTAGAAGTGGTTCAAGTCCAGTAACGAAGCCAGGGTGTCATCTCACCGGTATCAGCGTGTTTAGTTAATGGAGTCAATTAGCTTACCAAACAATATTGAACCGTGATATCTCATTGATTTGCCTAATAATCATTGGTTCATCTGACCGCAATGGATGAATGTAGCTTCACCCCTATCAAATCAGCCTTGCTGGCCGCAAAATCTGCACCAAAACCATACCACAATGGATAGGCATCGTAGTTGCTCCAACCACAACCACACGAGATAGGAGTACTAGTGAGTTATCCTCAACATCAACAAAGAGTACCGAGTACTCGGCAAAGATATTTATGCTCTCGTGCGTTATACTACTCTATCCGTTTACAAATATAAGTTATTTTATCATTTAAAATTTATTTTTAATATATATTATTTTTATTTTTTTAATATATATTTTTAATATATTTTCTTTTTTTTTAATAAATTTTTATTTTTATCTTTTTTCTTCTCATTTTCTGTTTATTATTTTTTTTATTTTTTTTTAATTCTCGTGCTCAACGATGTGTAAAGTACTAAGTAGTATCGCTTGTTAAAGTTTCAGATTGTGATAGGTGGCCCCGAGCTGTCCCATCAATGCACAAACCGGCGTGTGAATAGCACGAGGAAATGGTAAACAGAGGACTGACTTTTGTGGAGACCTGAGCGGGCTCACCGAGCTGGTGGTACACCGCGCCGACCGAGCCGAGCTACCGGTGCCTGCCTATCGACGTCCGTGGTCCCACCGGTCACGAGTGGGCATTTTGGTCATTTGCAGAAACCGCAGATCCTATAAATTAGGCCCACCCCGCCTCCTCGTCCTGCGGTCCGTTGCTTCTGACGAGAGGTACCTACGGCGGAGAGAGCGGAGGAGAGGGAGAGAGAGAGAGAGAGAGAGAGGAAGTCGGGCGAGGTCTCCTTCCGCGCCGTTCCTGCTAGACCTTACTGGTATGTTTCCTTTCATCTGCTTCCACTCTAGAGATTTTTTGCTTGATATTTTGCGGGGGATTAGATTAGGGAGGAAGACCAAGGGCCTCGGGTTGGATTGTTCTCGTTTAATTGAATAAATCAGAGGAACGGCGTGCTTAGTTTCCTGTTGGGAGGTACGGAGTTGGGCGTTGAACGTCGTCACGTCAGGATTTATTGTGATTTTGTAGTGGGTGATGTTGTTAGTTGAGAGGTTTACTGTCTAGATCTGGCGGAAATCGTTGTGGTAGAGGGAAAAACGAGAGGGGCGGGGGCAGTTTGGGTCTAAGTGGTTCACCTACGCCAGTGAAAGGGATGGGTGTTAGACTTGTCAAGGTCTTTCCGCTCACTTTTGTTCGTATCTGCGAGATTTTTTTTAAAAAAAAAAGAATTCGGCGTGTGGGATTTAGTCCTTTTAAAATTCTTCTGATGTTGGATGTAATCTGTAGATGCATCGTATCCGGGCGCGGTTGGGCATTTGTGGCTCTGAAACTTAATAGATTTGGTAAAAACGGAGTGAAACTTAATAGATCCTAATCGTAATAGTCAGAAGCCTGTTGCAGCTGTACATATGCTGGTAAATTAATGGTGGAAGGGTTGAAAAAACTGCACCGTATGCTTGTTTATCCACTTGGCTAATCTATTGATACGTCTCCACTTGGCTAATCTACTGATACGTCACTGTCGATCTATTTGTTCACTTGAGTGTGCAATTTATCAGTGCACAGTATGCACCCTTTTCGCCAATTTATTTGATGTGATGGCTCTGTAGTGGCAACAAGAACTGGCTCAGTGTTAGTGCGGTCAAGTTCCGAAACAAATTTCTGAAGCAAATTCTTGTTTTGGGTTGCAGAAACTTCTGTTTACCACAAAGCTGATAAAAGGGCCTGCTGAGGTTCTAGAAGCAGTACAATGGAGGTATTTGGCAAAACTGTGATTGCTGAGCCCAACAATGTGATTTACTTGTCCACCATTCTTAACACAGAAGGGTCAGCCCCTAGTCACAAGTGTGACATGAGGTGCCAGAATGAGCATGTTTTTGGAAACATGTATCGTTGCAAACTGACTGGAATCACTCACATCTGTGACAAAAACTGTAACCAGAGGATCCTCTATGACAACCATTACTCACTCTGTCGAGTGAGTGGGCAGTTGTTCCCACTCTCACCACTGGAGCAGCAGGCAGTGAGGGGGGTCCGAAGGAAGCATGAGGTTGAAAGCAATGAAGGGTGCTCCTTTAAGCGCAGGCGCAGTACACAGCTGCATCCTTCCCCATTCGAGAGGTCCTACTCTGCTGTTTCTCCAATCCCAAGTCAGATTGGAGATGGCATGGATCTGAGCTAGAGCTAACGAGACTTCCTTTTTTCACCAGACACCTCGATCTGATCTTTCCACCCCTTTTTCCCTTCGATTGACAGGATGGAACTATAAAAGTGTCCTTTGTAGACTTTGAGGGGATGAGACTTGCTAGCACTCTAAATAAATATCTATGTAGTATCAGTTCAATTTCATGGGACTTTGTTGTAACTCATAAACTTTGGTTGAACCTTCGATTTGAAATTACGTAGTACTTTCAGATAATCGTTTGCTGCTGTTGCTTTAATTATTTTTCTAGTTATTCATTGTGTTCTTATTTATTGTATGATGCAATTTAATATGGTTGAGTTGTGTGGTGTTTGATGTTGTAAATTTTCTCAAGGATTATTTGGTCATATATCGTGGCCTCAGGGAGCTGATTTTACTACTGATTTCTGCACAATATTTATTAATGTTTTGCCTGACAGGTTTCAGATCAAGCTTGAATTATGTATGGTTTGTACTCATATAGCTTGATTCTTTCTGTTACTTGAACTTTTCTTTTTAACAAATTATGTTCTAACACCTTTTGTTTGCTCGTATTTTCCTTTGTTCTCTCTCTCCCCTTAACTTTTGTTGTATGCAGGATCCTCCAGGTGCCAATTATTTTGTGAAATATTTGTATCTTTTCCGTATAGATTTATAGTATTGACTTGATTCTATTTATTAATGAGCCTTTTTGTTTTGTTTTTGCAGGTAATGTACTGACCTCTATCTTTTCCATTGGTGGGTGGCAAGAAATTAAGGAGGCGCAATACTTTGTGTGAACTATTAGAGGCTTCTGCCTGAGCAACAAGGTTTCCAGGTAACTGCCAGCAGGCTACTACAGCAGTTTCAGAATATGATCAGTCATATGACTTTGTGCTAGGTTTGACTACTGTCAATTTATAATCCCATAAACCGTTTACTGTTGCATACATATAATTTTGATGGATATTGTCTGTATATAAAATTAGAAAGTAGTGATAATTGGTAACACGTTCTTGTCCATACAAGCTGGTTTATCTTCCTGCTCTGTATATAAAATTAGAAAGTAGTGAAAATTGGTAACATGTTCTTGTCCATACAAGCTGGTTTATCTTCCTGCTATGTCTCTTATCACTGAAAATATTGTGTTTAGCAGAAAACAGATCATTCTTGTCTTTGACTGGCAAAGTTCGATCCTCTTCTGACCTGAATTTGTTCTAGTATTCAAACATACTAAAGCATTTAGACCATCTGTACCTGAAGATTTTTGCGCTATAAATAGTGGTCTAGGTTAGGATATTAATGTCTTGGATAATTGAACAGCCTACATTTTGAACTGCGTCACTTGTCCTGTCCTTCATCCTTAAAATGTTCTTGTCCTGTACTTGACAATTGTATTCTTCTGCATATTTCGTGTAGAACATAAATCATTGGAATAAAAGTTGGATACCACATCTGAGAAGGCTTGAAACACTGGAATTTTAGGCATTCAAATTGAAGATACTGCAGCGTTAACAAACTTATGCCATCGCCCCTTGCTGCATTCAGAAAAATCAGCAACGGCACCATCAGCAGTTTGAAGATATTTTGGTCAACTTAGTGAGCTTAGGAGTTCACATTCAACAACTTTGCTGTCACCCTAAGAATACCATGTTATGACTGTACTTGATTGTTGTACCCAAAGTAGTGGGTTCTTTTTTTTGGCATGATGTTTTATTGGTACCCACCCAAGTCAAACAACTATGTGAACAAATGCTGTTTGTTAATGAAACTGAATTGGCTATTTGTTATTGTGCACAACAACAACAAAACCTTTTTGTTCCAAACAAGTTTGGTTAGACTAGAGATGAAACGACTAAGAGCTAAAGCACAATGATAAAAAACAAATGAAAGATGGAAAGGGAAAAAAGGAAGATGAAAGGCCAAATAGAAAAGTAAGCTCCTGGTACACTTCCTCGGTCATTATTGATTCCTCAGGTATATTTGAGTCCTTGACTAATTTGTGCTACTCTTTCTTCGTCACTGACAAGCATCTGTCTGTATGTAGTTCTCATTATATATTTCTTAACTCTGATAGTGTTGAGATTTGAGAACTTATTGTTCTCATAGCAGTCCACGTAACAAGCGGTGATTTATGCCCCACAAAAAGAATTATATGAAGTGAAGTTAGCATTTAACAAAATCTTTTGGACTTGTACTGTGTCTATTGTTCGCCGATTCATCTACCATCATGCAAGCGTACCATTCCAGTAATTTATTGATTTTCTTCATGTAGATGCTGCACAGCTGCAGTTTCTTAAAACTTTTCGGGCTCAAGTTTCTGTTAGTGGCCCTAAAAGGTAGATTTCTAGTCATTTTCCGCATCCCATTCCCACTCAAGTTTAACCTGTCAAACTGAACTGGATGTCAGATGATCACTTGGAGGATTATATTATATTTCTTACATTGACCATGATATGCTTTTGGGTCGTTCTGTTGGTGGTGGAGTTTTTATTTTCACAAGAGCACAACCCTTTTCATAATGGTCTTATGATTACCAAGAGTATATTACCTGAATGCAAGGAAGTTGTACTTGGGATTAACCACTTGCATACCAGTCAGGATGAATAGTAGTTCTATTGTATTACAGTGTCGTAGGGTTACTAGAAGAGTACCTGCTGAAACATGTACTTACTCGGTTCTCTAAATTGTTGCAATTAGGACAGCAAATCTAATTCATTTTAGAACTTGCAGCAATCTAAAAATAGTGAAAGTAATTATTAAATTGATTTAAATTTTGGTACAATATTGTCATTTTCTTATGCCAACCAGTGCTTCTTTTCTATCTTCTTTTTATAAATTTTTAATCACTTTTGGGTCTTCCTAGTATTACTTCTTGACCCATTTATAAATGATAAATCTAGTGTACTTTTGTTGAATATTGTTGTACAAGTTATTGATTAATTAGCTCCTAACTCCTAGAGCACTAAAGCGCTGGTATGAATGTTCAGGGAGCAGGTGGCTTTTCAGGAGTTCAGTGTTCAATAAAATGTTTGAAAATGCTTGTGTACTCTTTCCGGTTAAAAAAAAGAGTCGTTTTGACAATATTTTCGTCAAATATTAAGAATATAAATTACAAATAAGTATTAACTTGTTAAGTTTAGAAATATACAAATTATATGATTAGATTTGTTTTGAAAAGTACTTTTATAAAGTATAAATATGTTATTTTTTTAATAAATATTTTTATAGAAAATATAAATCAAAGTTATGTTTTGGATACCGTGTCATTGTCTACCAGAGCGAATACTAAACATAGGCACTGGTAATTCTCTTTGAGAATGCGATGAATTTCTAGTCAGTTGCAACAAGAGAAGATCCTCTAGGAAAGCTGGGTTTTATACTTGTTTTGAGGTGTCGACCTTTGTATAGATGTGGTGTGATTCCTGCTTCCCACGACTACTATTTTTGCATCTTTTAACACCTGGTGGACCGTCGGCCCAATTAACTTTTTTCGTGGCTTGCCGTGGGCTGTCGCCTAAGCAACCTCACGAACCTCAGAACAGTGATTTTGTGGCCAGATAACAAGGAGTTGCAATTTTGTTTCCAGGTTTGATTCATGACTTATTCACCATGCTCGTGCATGTCTGCTAGTCTGCCGCTTCGAACAGGTTTCTACACTTCTATTATATTTAAGTATATTTGACGTCACAGTGCCACGTCTAAATTTTATTTAGTTTGCAAATAATCTACAATGGATTAGGGGACGGATAATTAGCGAGAGGAAACCGACGAGTCGGCCTCAAGCTCCCTTGGAGGCTCTGGCTGTTAAATTTGGTTTCTTCTTGCTTGCCTGAACTGATCCATGCACTTGGCATACATGCATATATATCCTGGCTGACTTACTATTGTAACAACCTCAACATCTAACGAACTTGACGGCTAAACAATCAGCTCATGAAGTCATGATCTTTTATCTCTAACTCAGCAGCTAATTTGCAACCGACTAATGATTCTAATCTTCACTTGATCTGCTGCCTAGCATGTTCCATACAATGGGCCCTAGGCCCATAACTCAAGGAGAATATTCTTTCTGCCGTGCTTGGATATTCCTTTCTAGATTCTTTATCGAGACACTCATCTTACACGGTCTCAGATGAAACGATGCATTATTGGTGAGCTGCATATGGCAACTGGCTATCCCTACATCACATGCTTCTGGTCGTGGGATCTCTGGCTTGCGTACCATCCTTTCCATTCCATATTCCATAGCAATACTTGATCTCTGGAGTCTGTGAGACTCTAATCTCTCCAGAAGGAATTTTGTTCTGTTGAATTATTATTATTATTATTTTGTTGTATTTTTTTAAAAAAATCTGGGTGATTTATCTTTCTGTGTATTATCATTATCAGTCGGCTAAATTGGGCTTAAGGGCTCCGCGAACTCAAATGAGCGACTGAGCGTTGTGCCCTGCGAGGAGTTGGTCAGGCGAGACCGCATCCGGTGGGGAATTCTGCCTGGTTAATTCGCAAATCCTGACGCGCTGTTGTTGTCGTTTGCCGCTGGAGTTTCAATTCAAGGAAACTCATATGTGCACGCCATGGTGTTCGTCACAGTCACTATGTTTAATCAGCCCCCTTTGGAATGCCAAAATTTCTAACGTTTCAACGGCTTATTTCATCATCTTCTAGAATTCAATGAACGTTGCTATTTTTTGCTTAAACTGAAAGCACATGATAGCGTGTTTGAGCTTTTTTTTTTTCTAGAAGAGCTGGCTTCCATGGCTGATTTGTTCGTCATCCTCCAGCATTCTCGGAAAACTAAGCCGGTCCCAGGTCTTCTTCCTGAAATTTCTATGCTCGGCTTGACGGTCAACTAAACCGTTCTGTGTTGAACATTCATTGCTTCAGACCTTTACGCACAGTCAATTAAGTTATGTAGAGACTCGAGACATGTTAATTTAGATACCACTTTTCCATTATAGGCTGCAAACTAGAAGGATCACCGATCACTATATAATACTTACGAATTAATAAACAATTCGCAAAGCTGGATGTTATAAAATCACAAACTGTACACAGATGCCCGCGCTAAAAAACACTTGGTACAAGCTTAAACGTCGGTACTATTGACACGATCCCGAATCTCGTCATCTATTGCTCGCGACGCCGGCGGCGAAGCTTCGGAGCCCGGCCGACCCGAGCTTGCCATCAGAGAACGCGAGCCGCTCGGAGAGCGCCCTGACTCGCTCCTGATACTCGACGGCCTGCTCCATGGCCTCGGCCTCGAGCTCGCCGAGCTGCACGCACAGGCGCTCCTCGGCCTCCTCGGCCACGGCCAGCCGCGCCAGCGCCGCCTCCAGCTCCCGCCGCAGGCGCTCCTCCCTCGCCGCGGCCTCGGCCACCGCGCGCTCGAGCTCGGCGTTCCTCCTCCGGATCTCCTCGTCGGCCTCCCTGGCGTCCGTCGTCACCCTTCTCGTCATCATGACCACAAAGCGCTACTGTGGAATGTTGTGTGTATGATGTTTAAGGCTTGGTTTTGGCTTCGGTTTTTTGCTTAGCGAGTTGGCTTCGGTTCTGGACCTCGCTATATATAGGCCGGAGCGGATGCACCAGAGACCCGCGAATGACGAAATGGTCAAAAGGCGTCCAGGTTCAACGAACCGATCTGGAAAGAGAGGTGCCGTCTGTCGGTGTACCTGTGCGCCAGCGAACGGAGTACGCTGTTACACACAAGCTGAGGTCATCGCCGCCGGACCAAGAGTAAGTAATTTTTTAGCCGTGCTCCGTCTCTATCTCGCGGCCCGAGGTTATATCTCTCTTGATTCACTTAATTAGAGTCGTGCAGACGTGGCTCGACAGCGAGACGCCATTCTCCGTGATGAATTAGGATCCTCTACCTTGGTAACTTCAAAACCCTAAGGTAGGAGATGTCAATCTTGATAACGAAACAGGTCTATATATTCTTATACTCCCTCTGTTTTAAAATATAAATAATTTTAAATTTAGTTAAAATTAAATTTTTATCACTTTGATCACTAATAATATATAATTAATAATATTTTATCACATAAAAATTATTTTTTTAAGATTCATTATTAAATAAACTTTTATAAAATTATATTTTTATATTAAAAATTATGTAATTTTTTAGATATTATTGAGAGAAATTAAATTTTTTGATCTTATTCAAACCTAAAAATACTTATATTTTATATTTTAAAATGAAGGCAGTAGTCAGCATTTCACCTTTTTGTATCAGTGGAGCGAAATGAAGAATCTGCTTTACTAACACGCCTGACACGTCAAATTGAGAAAATGAAGGGAAAAGTTAGCGACTAACGCGTCGCTTCAAGATTGAGTAAGGACCAAAATCGGTGATGTGAAAAAAGGCACGGATGAGATCAATTTGAACTAGCAGACAATGGTTATGATAACATTTTTATATCATCAATATTATCTGAAAAAACAGGTGACGGGGACTGGTACTGCCCCAATATTACCCCGTTCACGCAATAATGAAAGTGAAACGATGCTTAATTTGCGCGAGGGAGCGTACGTTCTGGAGCGTGGAGCACGCATCGTGACATAAATTTATCCAAAGAACCACACGTTTCAGCATCTTCTTGCTTGATTGACGTGAGATGCCAGTGGTTTTAACAGGAATTGGATAACATTTGGATCGTATCGTATTTGCGCGGATCGAAAACACTCAAATTACCGTAACCAGCCTACCAGAGTGCAAAAACCCTGTGACTGAGAAAACACTTGACAACCGTGGGCCGAGGCACGCCGAGTGACCTCACGGGTGACGCGGATCGCCGCGTCGCGTCGAGCTCCCACGTCCGCCTCTTGCGACCGGCGCCGGGCCGTGTTCTATCGACGCGCCTCTTGGGGACCGCGCGGGTTCGCGATCTGCAGGTCACTGCCCGCGCCTGGTGTGCCCCGTGTGCTCCCTGTACACACACCCGTGAGCAGCACGGCGGCAGGTGGGTCTCCCTCCGCCGTCGCACTTTGCCGGCCCAAGCGTTCCGGCTAAAAATGATGGTGCCTGCGTATCTGTCGAGAGCTGAGCTAGAAAGTGCACATTTTCCGTAGACAAAATATTCCGGGGCCAATGCCTTGTCTGACATTCGTGTCCGAAAATGGGTGAGTGCGTAAAAAGCGTTGGTCGAAAGCACGCCAAGGTGTGACTGACACTTGACGGGTTCTCTTTTTTCTGGATGAGTGGACAAGAAGCCAGCGAAGGTGTCGGAAAATATCGTGTGGAGCCATAAACCAAGAACTATAGTTATTCGTACAGCTTTCCGGATACGCTGTCGCACTGCAATCCTTCGTCAGGGTTTAGGCGCAAGAATCGCAATTCTTTGGGTGTCCACTCGATCTGGGGACTTTCCCAATCGGGTTTCTGTTCTGGACCATCTCCTTCTATCGATCCTCTGCGGTTTGTTCCTGACCAAGCAAATTTTGGGAACAGATCAAATGGATTTATTACTTTTGGTGATACGAGTCTTTGTGGCTTGGGCTGTAACCTTGGTCATGGGTGGCATCGCGACCCAAATCGGTTCCAAAATTGAGAGCCCAATTTTGTGGACTAAACATTTGAGCCCAACTCAGTCGGCCAGAATTTCGAGCCCAATTAAGCAACCAGGCGGCAGACAGATAGCGAAGATTCACTTCCCCCCAAATCTGAGGTATCTGTGAGTTGAAATTCTAAGTACAAAAATAAAGTCAAGTAAGGCAACTAAGTTAACAAAATTATTGCAATGCCACTGACTGCGCACGGATAATCAAAGTTAAATTAAAAAGTCAACGACGACATCAAAAGAGAGTACATTTAAGATAACAGTTTCTTGTGAAGGTCCTCCGAAGGACCCAGTCAAAGCTCCGCTGGAGGGCCGGCAAGTGATGGTTCGAAGACAAGCCATGCCGCTACAGAAATGTATGGTAATGGTTTCTTGTGAATAAAAGGGGAGGCAGGGAAAGGAAGGAGACGTGAATCGGCTGCGAAAACCGTTTCTTCCCCGGAAAGGTGGCCGGCAAGAGGCGTGGTAGGCAGAAACAGAAACGCTCTGAATCGGCAAAGCATCTTTCTCACAACGTGCCGGCAGGGTTCAACTGACAACCAGTACCAATTCATCGGTGCATGTTCACATTCTAGCACTAGGCAAGGCACCAAATGAAAAAAAAAGGCCACAGCTATGGTATCCTCACAAGTCACAACCTTGCGAAACAAAGCCACGTACGCCACCAGACTGCACAACGAAGTTGTGGTCGGGACAGTTCTGTTCTTTCTTTTTTTGGGTCCAATTTTCAGGTTGCGGTGAGCGAGTTTAAGGTGATGCTTTCAGATCCTTAACCGTTCTTTTTCGCCGTGTGAGAATTCACTAGTAACCTTAACGTAGTTCACTCGATGCAATAAGATTATTTGCTTCCCATCGCATGGCTAATCACCTAGGTGCTTGACGGAACCTACTGAAAAAAAAATACTCGTGGCATGCTCACTAAAAATCTTGTGATAGTTCAACGTCATCGTGGGCATACCTGAATCTGAGCTACAATAAGAGTGTGTTTGGCTCCCGCCGCTGAACGCCATGCCGAAGTTACAGCAGTACCGCGAGTGTGGCGAGCAAATCGGCCGTTTCGGCGTTGTGCGGCGTGGAAAATGAAATGCGTCCTTCGGTGGGTGCCTAACTTCCGACGAAATATGACAATGGCGTTTGGCGGGCGCCGCACGCCGCAGGTGTGGCACGCGGTGGCCACCAAGCAAACGCGTCCTAGATCATCCATGAACAATAAAACTATTTGTTTTCAAAAAAATATTAATCTTAGTCAACATGATACTACTATTATTGCAAGATAAGTACATGCACACCAACCAAAGCACACTTTTAGTTTATTGGATGACAGTTACTAGTGCACTAAATAAAGTGACAAACAATGTATAGGTGTCAGTAGAGGTACTGGTCAATTGCATGCGGCAGTTTTTGCATGTGGTTCGAAACCAGAGCACACACTCCGCTGCCCAAGCGCCAGGCCACCTATAAATACCACGCCAGAGCGCATCACCGCTACACACCATCACAATATAGCCGCTCGCTCCCCTCGCCTTGTACGTGTGACTCGTGTCTCTCCTTGGCACCGGCCAGAGAGGAAGAAGAGAAACTAAGGATTGAAGGCGTGACGAAGGCGGTAGCAATGCTTGTGGTTGTGGCACTCGTGGTGGCGGCGATGAGCGTGGGTACGGTCTTGCAACCCCACGAAGTTGGCGGAGTGCCTGCCCGTCCTCGAAGGCGTGGCGCCGACGGCGGGGTGCTGCTCCAACCTGAGCGCGCAGCAGATTTGCCTCTGCCAGTATATGAAGGACCCTCTGTACGGCAGAATATTGGGCAGCTCGAGCGCCCGCAAGCTGCTCACCACCACCTGCGGCGTTGCCATTCCAAACTGCTAGGCACGCGGACTCGGCGACGCACCGTGCCAGACCAAGCCAGCGTGTGCGCGCCCCGCTTTCGTCGTTGTGTCTGATTTGAATGCATGGTGTTGTGAATAAAGAGTTCGTGTGGGTCAAGTGCTATGTTTTCTATACCTGAGACTCTGAGAGTCAGAGCTTCTATCGAATGTATCGAGTATTTTTAGTGCCATGGAACTCTTCTCTTCGTTTGAAAGACTTGACACTGGTCTACACTAGCCCCGTATTTTTCGTTCATCCACACCTCCGCCGGGGCAAGCCCATGGGTCAAGCGGACGGGAGGAGATCGTACTGCATCCGAAACGCTGGCTGGAAGAGATCGATCTGCAGCCTCAGCCTAGACCGGTCTCACACTCTATCGAACACACACCCTTTTGTTCCTCTAAGTGTGAAGAATTTGCCGTCTCTTCATTAAATCTAAACAGATTATCAAAGCTGATACTCCAATTTTCGAATGTGTCCAAGGCCAAGCTCGTTACCTGCATACACCCTCTCTTGTAGTGCACCACGGTTAGATGCCTGGGATAAGTGTCACTAAATTAATGATTTCTTTATCAAAACAGGAAAGTTTCCACTGTGAAGTGGAGTAACCAGGATGGTAAAAGGGGAAAAAATTAAGTATGATGGTAAGTAAGAAAGACTAAAATTCCAATGACCAGAGGTGGAGCCAGAAATTTAGATTGAGAAGGACCAAATAGTGTTATAGTTGTATTGAGGGAGGCCAAATTGAAATTTTTTACAAAATACATGGTGAAAAATTGATTTTTTATACTGTTGCTCAACCATTGGAGTGGAGGGGCCTCCGCTCCTGCCAATGACGAATAAAGAGAAAAAAAAAATTTCAGGCATAATGCCTGATGACGAATTTGCTTTAAAGAAAACTACCAACCGGACTATACCCATCAGTGAGACAGCGTGAGAATAGTAAATTTGTTATTTTAAGTTTAGATCCGTACTACTTTCTCTGTCCTAAAATAATTAATTTTTTTTTAATTTTAAAAATGATCGTTCGCTTTATTAAAAAATATTAAAATTAAAACAAACAAGTCATACTAAAAAAATCTATAATATAAAATATTTCATAATAAAATAAACAATACTTTTAGGATATGTTTGGATCTATAGAATTGGATTGAATTGAATTAGATTCCAAATCTCAACTTGTTTGGCAGCCAAAGGAATTGAAATCTCCATTTCGACCCAATTCCAATCACTTATTCGACGACTTGCTTCCAAATTCTGACCTAAACCATGGGAAACGCCTGGAATTCTCAGCCACCCCGAAGCTCTGCTCGTGAGTAATCCCTCCCTGACACTGCCACCCCCGCCGTCTAGCCTCTTCCTACCTCTCGCGCCTCCTCGCCCTGCCGTAGCGCCACTCAGGAAGGATCTCCGCCCGCCCCTCCCAGCTGGCCGCAAGTTCACACACTTAGGCCTGAGCTCTCAGCTACTAATTTTTTAATTATTCTCTTTGTGAATTGATTCTGTGACTAAGTGATTTTTTTTAATCTAAGACAAAAAAAATCATTTCACAGAATCAAAAAAAAAAACAATTTTTTTCAGCTCTCAGCCTCTTAGTTCATGCCTCTTAGTTCATTTCATGCCTCTTAGTTCATTTCAGAGAATCACTTCACAAAATCAAAACAAAATCAAAACAAGAATCATTTCTCCTGTAAAACAGCGTTTTGAGAATCAGAAACCGATAGCTCTGCAAAGAGCCCTAAGTTTTCATTCCGCTCAGGATTTCATTCCAGACCAGGATCCAGTGGATCCGTGCTGATCACTCAAACCGGGTGATTACTTATTTACGGCCAGGAATCATTCCTTTAGCAAAATATGCTCCCTTCGGTAGTGCAGGTTTCAATCCACTTCTGTCAGCAAAGGTGCCGATTGCTGCTGATGCTTCAGAGGGTTGCCCAGTATATGGCACTCTGTCAACTCATAAAAGTAGATGGAAACTCTGAATCAACGCTCAAGACTCTTAGGTGAAAAATCAAAACTGAAACACCGAACATAAAAGTTGCCAAGCTAGTGTCAATGTTCAGTTAAAGCAAAAAGCAGTAAAATTAGCTAAAGTTACTACAAAGACCAAGCTGATCTCAGACTGCCATAAATTCTAGGACATAGTATGGTTTGCAACGTGCATTGAGTCGTGCATTGAGTCGTTTTTACAGTGTAAAGAGCATCAGGAATTAGTAGTAAACATAAATGAATCGATCCAATGCAGCAACTACACAACCAATGCAGAAAGATTTCACAGCCACACCGCGCAAGAGAAGAAGAAAATATAAATCTTGTTGTAGGTGATGAAGAGCCAGCTCTATCCGCACTCCTTCAAACCTGCAACAAAATCACAGAGCTCTAAGTTTTGTATATATTGTACAAAGTGAGTGGCACAATAGCCGCTAGGTTTATATATATGAATTTTTTTTTCTTTGTTTGTCTATCCTTGTCACTATGCTCTCCTCTGTTTGAGCACTTCGTACTGCTAATTCATAAGCAACACAAGAAGTCCGATGCAGCAAAACTGGCTAATTCAAAGGTAGATCCTTAACTGACAATGCCCAGTACCGTTCAAGGAGTTTTTTGCATCTTATGAAAATAAAATGAATACTTCTTTGGCACAAAAAGAAACTATTGATAGAGTAATGCAAATAAAGAAATTTCAGACTGCAAATGTTTTATGAAGTAAGTACAATGTGTAAGCCATTTTAGATTGTCAAAAACTCAAAATGGCAAAGCAAAACACACGAAGTTCATCATAAGGAGGATACTGCAATGCTTTCATACATGTTATTTTTTTTTTCAAAGGATTATATTCGAAGTGAAAAGTAGCATCTCAATGATTTTAGATTCTTTGCATCCAGTACCTTATTCGTTGCTATAAAGAATATACTACTCTGCGCATGAAGCTATATGGGATGAAATACATGTCAGAGTAACTAACAACACCAAAAATGAGTAAGGCAATGAATTTCGATGGAGCCAAACTGCCAAAGATAGCATTAGCACTGGCATAAACTACCTCCTACTCTTTTCTCCGAAGAAAACACATGTTGCCTATTGAATTTACTTGAAATCTTGATTCTTAGCTGACCTAACAAGTCCTGGAGTGGCAGCCAATGTAAGTTCGGAAGGGGCAAGAATGCCGAGCCAGAACAAAACCTACATAATCCTAGAGCGGAAACCATCCCCGGCAGGCCGACTCAGCCCGGCGTGCTGCTGATGGGCTCAGCTCCACTGCTTCAGATCCTAACACAGCTGTGCTTTCGCTCCTCCCAATCCCCACGGCCGGCAACCATGACAAGCTAGACCAAGAAACCTGCAGTGCGATGGAGAGAAGAAGGGAATGAAGATGAGGGCAACTCACCAGCGAGAACCACATAGGAGAGGGAGACGACCTCGCCACCGTCGTAGCCGAGTCGCACCGCCTCGCCGTCGCCGTACACGCCGCCGCCAGTTCGTCTGGGTAGCGGGATAGGTTTTGTTCTGGGAGGTAACGGGCTTCGGCTTGCTGGCTCGCCCGACTTTTTTCCCGAGGGTAGAAGGCTAGGATTTGTTCCGGACTGTAGACGGGACGGAAAGGTCCGGATCGACTGGGTTTCAAGTCAGGCCTGGTCTAACCGAACGCGTTTTCTGGGTCCCGCCCGGTTTGAAACCTGCTTGGACCGTTCCAACTGGAATAGGCGATGCCGCGCCAACCGAACGAGGCCTTAGTGGACGACGACGAGGGGGACCTGTTCCGGCTGTTGCCGTAGCCGTCTGCCAGGTTCGCGGCCATGTGAACTCCAGCTGCTGGCCGTCGTCCGCGCAGACCCGTGCAGCAGTTCGCAAATGGTGGCCGCCGTCCATGGGGAGATGCGCCTACTGCTGTTTTCTATCTCAGCCTGCTCATTTTTTCGTTCTTCGATTCAATTGCTGTTGGAGCTGTAAGATTCTGTTGTTTCGTGGTCCAAAAAATAGTATCATTTGTAGTTTTGATGTATACTGTTAATTTTGATTCTGACAAGCACAATTTGATTATTCGTCGATTCGTGTTGTTGACACAAAAATGGTTTTACCGAAGTGTTCTGTACAATGACGGAGCCTCCAATTAGGCTATCGGGTTTGGACACTTTCGCTCACCGGAGTATTCGACATAGTGCCAGACTGTTCGGTAAGCTCTCTCGAGTTTGGGTACTTTCGCCAATCGAAGTATCTGATATGGTGTCGAACTATTTGGTAGGTCTTCTCAGGTCTGGGGCACTCGGCCCACCGGAGTGTCCGATAAGCCTTCTCGGGTTTGGGCACTCGACCCACCGAAATATCCGGCACTGTACCGGACAGTCCGATAAGCCCTCTCAGGTTTCGGTATTTTGTACACCAGAATGTTCGGTACAGTACCGGAGGATTCAGCAGGCCCTCTCGGGTTCTCGGATTTACACGACGGAACCTCCGGCATCATACCAGAGACTCCGGTTACGGGAGTGTCCGGCACTTTACCGGAAACTCCGGTAGTATCGATTTAAGAAAGTTTTTATCAGATCAATTCCAAATTCTTTCTTAACTTAAGCGATCTGTTACTTTGCGAGACAAGACCATCACACCTCTATAAATCAAACACCCATGGCCGGTTGAGGGGCATTCTAATCGATCAAATCATTTGCCGTTACACTTTGCGTTTCTCTAACCCTAATCCCCTCACTCGACCTCCGTTTGCTGTTTTTTCTTTGTCCCGACGACGTTTGAGGACGATCTGGCTGGCCTGATCGAGCCCGGATCAACCCTAGGACAATCCTCCTCCGACGGGGTCCCTCCTGAGGTGGGATTTTTTAGATGCTGCCCCAACCTGACGTTGAAGAGACGTCGGCGTTCTCGCACACGGACGTGCGAGCGGTGTGTCGGCCCGGACTTGATTCGGCGTCAACACACTTTTTGGTGACTCCGCTGGGGACGAGCAATTCCGGTTGCACAAATCGAATCGTCATTTCCATGACCTCCGAGATCTCCACGATAAACATCGTCATGCCATCCTCAGAGAAGTTGCCCGAAGAGGCGCGCAAGGCGTTCTTAAAACGTCCGAGAGCCTCTGAAGAGGCGTGCAAAGCGCGCGAGGAGCGAGAGCTGCAAGAGTACTTGTCGTGCTTCAAGAAAGACCGCCAAAACGCGATCTCTCAAGTGAAGGAGCCCGTTCTTCCGGCCGTCGACAACGACGCGGCCATGGGCGCTGCCAATATAAGAACATCTTCGCGCCCTCCCATTATTTTTGAAGACCTTTCATATTATCTTGACGACATGAAAAGGGTCTTAAAAAATGATATGCAATACATGATCCAAGAAAAGTTGTCTAAAGCTAAAAATGTTAGTATTGCATCATCGTCTCATGTTGCACGTGTAGTTAGTACATCGGCGACTACTATTTCTAATGTAGAACATTATACGTATGGCATGCCGTCAAATTTGTTTAGTGAACAGACTAGTTTTTCACCACCCGTGCAAACTAATGCTTTAGTGATGTCTCCCACTAGCGTAGAGCCAATTACTAGCATCCCCAGTCCGGCAGCAAATCGATTGAGTGAATTGACTAATTTTGTTCCTCCTTACCACACAGTTGCATACAGCATATCGTCTATTCCACCAAACGGTATGGGAATTCCTCATGGCCCTGTCTCTAATGAAACATTTAGCGTCATGAGAGCAAGCGCACATCCTACAACATCGAGTATGTCTACTAGAGCTCCCACTGCCAACATAGAGGAGTGTATGGCGCGCGTTAAGGATGACTTAAATAAACAATTTTGTGAGATGCTAGGAGTGGATCTTAAGAGGAGGGACCAAGTTTATCAAAAATAATACCCCGCATATTTTGACTCGGTCCCATATCCCGTAGGATGGCGTGTTCCTGACTTCGTCAAATTCAATAGCGAAGATAGCAAAACCACTTGGAAGCACATTAGTCAATATGTAGCATAATTAGGAGAAGTGGGTTTTAGTAAATCTTTAAAAGTACGTTTGATTTCATTATCGCTAACTGGAACCGCTTTCTCTTGGTTTTCGTCATTGTCTTCAGGCTCTATTTACACTTGGGAGTCATTAGAGCGTAAGTTCCATGATTATTTTTACTCCGGAGAGGTTCGACAAGGAAAAGAGGAACCTGTCGCTGATTATCTTCGGCGGTTTAGAGACGTCAAGAACCGATGCTTTAATTTGACCATTTCTGAAAAAGACGTAGCCGACCTAGCTTTTAATGGTTTACAGTCGCATATTAGGAAAAAGTTGGAGGGCTACGATTTTTTCACACTCACTCATCTCCAACAAAGGGCTTCGGCTCATGAGAGCCGAAGTAAAGAAATAAAACATGATTATAAGACCCGTCATAACATGCACGTCGTAGAATATGATTCGGATAGCTCCGATGATGATTCTAATTATATTTTGGCTGCCGAGTTCGTTTAGCCATCTAAGGCCAAATCGTTTGCTTGTGATTCGGTCAAACCGGTTCACAAGAATCGGAAAGACTAGGTAAAATACACATTTGATGTAGCAAAGTGTGACAGAATATTTGACGAGCTGCATAAAGGTGGATACATCAGAATCGCATATACTTTACCTTCGGCGGATGAGATTAAGCGCAGGGCATATCGTAAATGGCATAACTCTTGTTCTCACGCTACTAACGATTGCAATGTTTTCCGTCGACAGATCTAATCGGCCCTTAATGAGGGACGATTAAGTCTTAAAGAGATGCAGATCGACAAGCACCCCTTCCCTGTCAACACTCTAGAGTTCAATCCCAAGGTGTTGATTCGGCCTCATCAAGCCGATACCACCAAGGAGAAGAACGTGGTCATCAGGGAGGAGATGCCTGTTTCTCCGGGGGAGAAAGGGGCTTCTAAGAAGGTGATATTTGAGAAATCCTCCGATGGTCAAAAATTTCTCAAGGTCACCATTCCAGGCTCTAGACCCGAGGGGCAAGTTCCACGACTCAAGATGATAAAGCTAAAGAAACCGAAGGTGGGTAAGTGGAAGGTAAACCAAGGTAAAGTCATGGATCGGACGATGGGGCCCTAAAGTGCCTTCGACCGTCGCATGGCTAAATACAAGAGTCAAAAGACCGATTTAAATAATCGGTCTATGAAGCGACCAACGTCGCTACCTAGGAGAGGCAGCCCACCTAGGAAGGAGAAGAGGCCAATCTTGAAAGCGCATGGGCCCCCTCCCCCTTTTCCTTCACATGGCCTCGGAGCGCCGCCACCATGGTTCCGTCCTATGTCTTGTCCACCATTTTCGGTGTGGCATCCATACATGGGACTATAAATGCACGTGCCATCGATGCCCATACCACTGATGCCCGTTCCGCCAGTGCCATACCCGTCGTTTCATGCGGGGTGAAACGGGCCAAGAGAAGATATCTTCATGAGGCTCTCCAACCCTGTCCTAAATCGAACGGATTCTCGACCGATCAAGGCTCAAGGAGGGAGCGCAACCACCGCGTCTAAGCAAGAATGACGCCCAAAGCATGGTAATGAACCTGCTCTCTCCACTGTTGTTTATCAAGAGAATGCATCCGAAGGTATCGTGAAAATCGACACGACCGATGTCAAGATCGAAGAGGTTTTCACAGGACGGATCACTGTGGGTGATCCGGTCAGAAAGACTTCCCATGACTATGAAGCTGGCAGCAGCAAGAGCTCCTCCAAATACACGCAACTGCGGTGGTGTCCGCCTGGCTTGACCCATACTCAAAAGAGAAAGCTCCAAAGGCTGCGCCTCCGAAAGATGTGAGAGGAGGAGACGGAGAAAAAGAGGGACGAGGTCTTCAACGAGGTCAAGCCGATAGTCTCTCAAGGTAAGCAGTGGAGGGTTAAGGAGCCTGAACCTCCTACTTCACCGGTGACAGAGGAAGCAAAGGCTACTCCAAAGCCACTTGGTTTGGTCGATGCCGTCTTGGGAGAGGACTCCACAGCACCCTCACCCACGAGAGACGTTGACATGTCCGAGTTCGATGACGACGACCTATTGGACTACGAGCCTATGCCGCCTCGGAAAGGCATGGACATTAACATCATTTGCTTATTCCTTTTCGATTATTCGCTTATAGAGGAAGAAGAAGTCATGGCACAATTTGACTTGGGGCCGAAAAGTGCTATCTTCAAAAAGCCCGAGGAATCGGAGAACCATTTAAAACTCCTCTATGTGAGAGGTCATATTAATGGTTAACCGATTTCTCACATGCTTATGGACGGCAGTGCTACTGTTAATCTAATGCCGTATTCTTTGTTTAAGAAGCTAGATGAGGCCGATGACGAGCTCATCTGGACCAACATGACTTTCAATGGTGTGGGAGGAGGAGACCCTATCAAGGCTAAAGGGGTCGCTTCTATGGAACTCACCGTTGAAAGCAAGACCATGACTACTGCTTTCTTTGTCGCTGATGTGCGCGATAGTTATAGCTTCATCTTAGGGTGTGATTGGATTCATGCCAATAGATGTGTTCCTTCATCTTACACCAATTTTTTATACAATGGGTTGGTGATGCTGTAGAGGTGGTTCATGCGGATGCATCGGCCTGTGTTGCTATGGCCGAATCATCTTCTTTGCCGTATGACGCCGTCAAGTGCTTGACCGGTTTAGACTTGACGGATTATGATTTTTTTAGTATAACTAGTGATGATTTTGCACCGGTCAATGTAAAGCCGATGGAGAATCGGCTCAACCATATAATATGATTTAATGGATTCCAATCTCGATTGGTTGCAAAAAAGTGTGGAACACTATCAGTCCAATACGAACGATATGTGCGAAGCTATCGAGGAAATAGAGGATATGGATAAGTTAGGACAAGGATTCACATCGGCCGATCCTCTTGAAGAGGTAAACCTTAGCAGTGATGATAATCCGAGACTAACTTATATAAATAAAAATCTGAAAGCCGATTATAAGTTGAAGCTAATCGGTTTATAAAAAAATATATTTGACTGTTCTGCATGGTCCTATAATGAAATATCTGGGTTGAGCCGTGAATTAGTCGAACATCGACTTCCAATAAAATCTGGTTTTAGACCTTTTAAGCAACCGATGAGGAGGTTTAACCCGAATATGCATGATCGGATTAAAGAAGAAATTAACCGATTACTTGATGCGAAATTCATAATACCTTGCAGGTATGCAGAATGGATATCCAAAATCGTGCCGGTGGAAAAGAAGAACACCGGTAAGATTAGAGTTTGCATTGATTTCAAAAATTTAAATAGAGCTACTCCGAAAGATGAATATCCTATGCCCACAGCTGATATATTAATTAATTATGCCTCCGGTCATAGAGTTATTAGTTTTCTTGATGGTAATGCGAGATACAACCAAATCTTCATGGTTGAAGAGGATATGTCTAAAACTGCTTTTAGATGTCCAGGTTTTGTAGGATTGTTTGAGTGGGTTGTTATGACTTTTGGTTTAAAGAATGCGGGCGTCACATATCAAAGAGCTATGAACTTTATCTTTCATGATTTACTTGGTGTTGTCATAGAGATTTACATAGATGATGTGGTGATCAAATCGGCCGCTTTAGATTCTCACTTGGCCGATTTGCAACTTGCCTTAGACCCAATGCGTCGTTTCGGTTTGAAAATAAATCAACTCAAATGTGCTTTTGGTGTATCAGCCGAAAAGTTTTTAGGCTTCATAATTCACGAAAAGGGCATAGAGGTAGATCTTAAGAAGATAGAGACAATTAAGAATGTGCAAGCGCCTACTTGCAAGAGAGAGTTGCATAGCTTCTTAAGAAAAGTGAATTCTTTAAGACGATTCATTTTCAACTTGTCGAAAAAAATTAATTCATTTACTTCTATTCTTCGGCTAAAAAATGAGGCCGAATTTACTTGGGGAGCAAAACAGCAAGAAGTTTTTGAAAAGATCAAAAAATACTTGTCTTCGCCGCCGGTGCTTAGGGCGCCTAAGGGAGGAGTCCCTTTCCGTCTTTACGTAGCGGCGAAAGACGATGTAATTGGTGCTGTTTTGACATAAGAAGCCGAAGGAAAAGAGTATGTGATCACGTATGTGAGCCGACGGTTGATTGGTGCGGAAGCAAGGTACACTCTCATTGAGAAACTATATTTTTTTTTATATCATGCTTGCACCAAGTTGAGACACTATTTGTTATCAAGTACTTGTGTAGTTGCTTGTCAAACCGATGGTATTAAACATATGTTGCATAGACCAATTTTTAGTGGTAGGCTTGATAAATGGGTTTATACATTGATTGAGTATGATTTGGCTTATGAGTCATTGAAATCTATGAAAGACCAAATCGTCGCTAATTTCATTGTTGAACATCGGTTTGATCTAGAACATGATCTGGATGTTGCTTACATTACTTTTACCCCTTGGAAGTTATATTTTGATGGATCGGTTTGTAAAGAGGGTTAAGGTGTTGGTGTGGTTTTAATATCTCCTCAAAATGCACGCTTTGAATTCTCGAACCGATTAGAATATGATTGCACCAATAACCAAGCCGAATATGAAGCATTGTTGTTCGGTTTAGAGATGTTGGAGTCCATGGGGTTAAGCATGTAGAGGCTTTCTGTGATTCGTTGTTAGTAGTGCAACAAATTTTTGAAAATTTTCAATGCTTAGGCGGATCATTGAATGTCATCTTAAATAAGTGCCTAGACATCATTAGAAGAATAGATGAATTCAACATACATCATGTGCCTAGGCTAGAAAACAGTAAGGCCAATGAGTTGGCTCAACAAGCATCGGGTTACAATGTTAGTAAAGAAAGATTTTTAGTCAATAAGAAACCGATGCTTGAGGTATTGGAACTAAACTATTCGGATACTAGCACATCAAGCTGTGATGGTGCCGAATCGCTTGATTGGAGATCATCCATAATTTCATATATCCGTAGTCCAACCCAAAGTGTGGATAGAAAGGTTCGGCATACGGCTTTTAAATATATACTTTGATTGATGGTGATTTATACCGCTGAACGGAAGATGATTTACTGTTGAAATGTTTGGGTGAAGATGAAGCTAAAGTGACTATGGGAGAAGTTCATGAGGGCATTTGTGGTACGCATCAATCGGCTCCGAAAATGAAATGGTTGCTAAGAAGAGCTGGGTTCTATTGGCCAACCATGATTGCCGATTGTTATCGTTACTACAAGGGGTGTGAAGAGTGTCAAAAGTTTGACAATGTTCAATTGGCACCCGCTACCATGATGAACCTCATTATAAAACTGTGGCCATTCCGAGGATGGGGATTGGATTCCATAGGGCAAATACATCCTTCGTCTTAGAAGGGACACCGCTTCGTGTTAGTAGCAACGGATTACTTTACCAAATGGACCGAAGCAGTGGCTCTCAAGAACATGGCGCACAAAAAGGTAATCAAGTTTCTTACCGAGCATATTATTCATAGATTCGTCGTACCGCAAACTTTGGCTACCGACCAAGCTACTTCCTTTACATCCGGTCATGTCAAAGAATTTGCCGAATCCTACGGGATTAAAATACTCAATTCATCTTTATATTATGCTCAGGCCAATGGTCAGGCCGAGTCTAGTAATAAGACATTAATTAGACTCATTAAAAAAGATAGAAGACCATCCCAAGAGGTGGCATGAAGTCTTATCAGAAGCTTTGTGGTCTCATCGGATATCTAGGCACGGGGCAACTAAGGTAACACCTTATAAACTTATGTATGGGCAAGAGGCCGCCTTACCCATCGAGGTAAATCTAAGGTCTCTAAGATTAGCCAAACAAAATGATTTATTCACCGATGAGTATAGAGCTCTAATGCTAAACAGTATCGATGAAATCACCGATAAGCGTTTGAATGCCTTGAAAGAAATTGAGAGAGACGAGATTAGAGTTGCTAGAGCCTACAATAAGAAAGTGAAAGTCAAAACTTTTCAAGTGGACGAATTAGTTTGGAAAACTATTCTGCCCGTAAGTTCAAGAAGCAACAAGTTCAGAAAATAGTTTCCTAATTGAGAAGGACCATATTGAATAGTGAAAATCATCACTGAAAATGCATACATAGGGGAAAATATGAGTGGAGAATCATTGTCTATGGCTCTTAATGGCCGGTACTTGAAAAAGTATCACCAAGTGTATGACAGGAAGCTTAGAGAAAGAATGGCCAATATAAAGGATATCATCGCCAAAAACGATGCAATGGCGGATGAGTTGAAAAAACCATCGCTCTTAGGTGTTTTTGGGTGCTTAGAATGCTTTATGGTGTAGAGACTTCAACAAAAAGCAGAAGGGCATATGTTGACACCCAAAAATGGCCTCACTGGAGTGTCCGGTACAATACCGAAGCCTTTGGTAAGCTCTCTCAGGTTTGGACACTTTCGCTCACCGGAGTATCCGGCATGGTGTCGGACTGTCTAGTAAGCCCTCTCGAGTTTGGGCACTTTCGCCCACCGGAGTATTCGGCATGGTGCCGGACTATCTAGTAGGCATTCTCGAGTTTGGGGCACTCGGCCCACCGAAGTGTCCGGCACGTTGTCGGATTGTCCGGTAAGCCCTCTCAGGTTTGGGCACTCGACCCACCGAAGTATCCGGCACTGTACGAGACTGTCCGATAAGCCCTCTCGGGTTCCGGTGTTTTGTACACCGGAATGTCTGGTACAGTACCGGAGGGTCCGACAGGCCCTCTCGGGTTTCTGAATTTACACAATGGAAACTCCGGCATCATACTGGAGAATCCAGTTACCAGAGTGTCCGACACTTTACCGAAAACTTCAGTAGTATCGATTTAGAAAAGTTTTTAGCAGATCAATTCCAAATTCTTTCCTAACTTAGGCGATCTGTTATCTTGCGGGAGAAGACCATCTCACCTCTATAAATCAGAGGCCCATGGCCTGTTGAGAGGCATCCCAATCGATCAAACCATTTGCCTTTACACTTTGCGTTTCTTTAACCCTAATCCCCTCACTCGACCTCTGTTTGCTGTTCTTCCTTCGTCTCGACGACGTTTGAGGACGATCCGGCTGGTCTGACCGAGCCCGGATCAACCTAGGACAATCCTCCTCCGATGGAGTCTCTTTCGAGGTGAGATTTTTTAGGTGCTGCCCCATCCGGCATTGAAGAGACGCCAACGTTCCCGCACACGAACGTGCGAGCGGTGTGTCGGCCCGGATCCGATTCGGTGTCAACACGTGTTTCGTTCCCGTAATACATTGGTATATGTTTCGTTTTGTGATGGAAATCATTCGTCTTCTACGTTCATTTTGATTTTGATTCCAAGACAAAAATCAGATTTTTGGAATGTCACGTTTGATGATGGTAGTGCCTTTTTTTGGAGAATGATTGTAGCGCGTTTTAATAGTTAATCAAAATCATATGTCAATTCTGTACAGATTGTTCCAAACAACAGTTTGATTTTGATTCTTAGATTTTAATTCCGAAGACATCCAAACAGGAAAAATGGAATTAAATCCATTTCCAGCTGATTCAATTATAAACAATTCAATTTCATAGAATTTAATTTCTAAAAATTGATTCAACTCTAAAGAGCCAAACAACCCCTTACAAATTTTGAATAAAACAAATGGTTATGTCTAAGGCCTTTTTAAAATGCGGGATTTTTTTTTATTCCTGTGAGATTTTTATGAAATTGCTGTGTTCTAAAAGAGGCCAAAAGTTTTAAAAAGACACTATTTTAAACTTGTGCGTTCCTGCGGCGTGGAGACCAGTGGGCTTTTTTGGGGTGTTCTGGCTCGCTTCTTTAGACGTGCAGGCTCGGCGAGTGCGTGCTCGTGCCGACGCGCGCGGCCAGTAGTCCCACCCCCGGTTGCCGGGTCGTAGCAGTCGGCCAACGATTGCTGCCAGTTCTACGCGCGCGGCTGTCTCCGTATTGTCGCCTCTCCTTCAACGCACTGTTACCCGTCGCCGGCGACTAGCTCTACGGCCCCCGTCCACGGCCGCACGAGCCTCGGTTGTTTATTTGCCAAGATGACTTGCTCGCGCTCAGCTGGCTCATCGGATCCTGCTTTTGGCCAGCCGAACGGTTGTTGGCCCGGAGGGATAGAGGCTTGGAACGAACGGGTACTGGTTTCTTGTCTGAGGAAGCTGGTTTCAGCCGCCAAAACCGAGGCTCTCCAGTCTCCAAGCCCCCGGCAAACCGGAACCAGAGCGCGGGTGACAGTTCACTCGCACCTTATCCCCACCGAACTCCCTTGTCACAGTTGTCAGCGTTGCCCCATTTGCTCCTTGGAAAGAAGAATATGTTTGTCCACTGGCAGAGCTGTTCGCCTGTTCCCTGTCCGACGTGCCAAGAGTCAACTCCATGGTGCTACCAGCCTACCACTGGATACCAAAAGTATTCCACTTGTTTCGCTCGTACGCCGGGATGCCAAAAACAGCAGCGCGGCGCCAGCTCCAACCCACGGCCGCTCACTCTCCCCCGGCGAACCGGACCATTTCTTCGCTGCAACTTGCACCCACCGCCTCCGCGGCTCGCCTCGGCAACGCGATATAACCTCACGTCCTTGTCACAAGAACCCGAACAAACCACAAGAATCAACCAAGGTCTCTCGCCACAAGATGCACTTGACACTCAGCCCTGGGAGGAAGGCCGCGGTGCACGCGCGGTCGGCGAGCCAGCCGTGCAAGACCTCGCACCCCGCGCTCGACCGCCTGGACGGCACCGTCCGCGCGCTCCGGTCGTGGTCCGCCTCGAGCGCGTCCTCCTCCTCCTTCGAGGGCCTCGCGAGCGTGGAGGCCGCGCTGGCCGTCCTCGGCGAGCTGCTCGCGACGCCGCGGGCCGCGGCAGCGCTCCGCGGCGCCGGCACCGACGACAGCGTCCTCCTGGAGGCGTTCCTCGCGCTGGCGGACGCGTACGGCAC
>BCLF01000092.1:1050756-1065069 GCA_001602275.1 Zoysia japonica
CAACGTAAATGAACAGTCGATAATATTTTGGGTCAATTTTAGAATCTATCTTATATTATCTGCTTGTGGATGTAAATTAATGGTAGCATTTATATTTGCTGACCTTTTAGTGGCCTGTAGTTATGCTCTGTTGTTCTGAATCTTCTAATGTTTGAATATGTGGAAATGATTTATTTGTATTTCATATTCAGTTGCTCAAAGTAGCTCAAATCATGTTTCAGATACACTATGATTCTAGCAACGTCCACAGTATCAAACATTCCTAAAGTATGTATTCTATGTCAGTGATATGGTACTAGAAGCTCATCACTTCATCAGTGACACTTATCCTTATATATGCTGTTCTTCATAGCTATCTTTCAGCAAGTTTTCTTGATATGACCCTATCCCTATAGATATTGTAGCATGAACTATGACGGTTGATTGCTTGTCCTAATATCAGGAATTATGGTATCCTTTTACACTTGATCCGTGTTTTGTAGTAAGACCTTCCGCAACTTCACAATTCGCATTGCAAATTATGTACACTACAGATGGAACTTAATGCATGAGTGATGAGTGATATTTTCTCAATTGGTTCAATCATAAAAAATTATCTAAATGACGGCCATCCGACAATAAGATAAGGGGAAGCGCGGCAATGCCGCGCCATATTTCTAGTTTCTTTCTCTAAGGGACACACCAACTTACTTCAATCAGAATAAATTTTTGTTGCTTATGATTCTGGGAAGATATTTTTGAGTTAGTTCAGTAAAACTTACTTTTAGTAATGCACCAACCTACTTTTATCAAAAGAAAGCATATCATTTTATAGTGGCAATCCTAGAGTGAAGATTGTACTAGACAGCTCAGTGCAACATGTTTCACCACATAATAAATGTGTGAGGAGGGAGGGAGTGGCAGAAACTTACAGTAAATGAAAGGTTAATGTCTTTAGTCCTTCAGTCCTTGCTGGCTCATTACTGTTCCCAGTTTGATGAATATATGCTGTGTCGTACATTTTATAGTTGATATCACATAAAACCAAGGCTGTAATGTAACTTCTGTCCCACTATATATGTCTGGAAGCACATTTTTATATTTTTACCGGTGGTCATTAAAAAAAGGATGTCAGCAAATGCAGAAATAATGGTCCTGCACTAAATATCCATAATACCTAATAAGACAATTCAATATGGACAGGCTCTAATAGTGTTGATTTCCTGAACCTTGCAGGTGTGATATAACCGATATCCTCTTGGAGATGGATAGGATATTGAGGCCTGAGGGCACAGCTATCATCCGTGACACGGTTGACGTCCTCACCAAAGTCCAGGCAATAACCAAACGAATGCGATGGAAGAGCCGCATCATGGACCATGAGGATGGCCCCTTCAACTCGGAGAAGATTCTCATGGCGGTCAAGACATACTGGACTGCTAATGCATCAGAGCAGCATTAGCACAAGCCATATTACTGAGCCTGAGCTGACATGTTTTAGCAGCTTCAATGATGGTAGCAGGGTTTGGCCATCTCGTATGAGCAGACCACTTGGCACTTTTCTTACCTTTTTTGAACTCGGTCGTAGTTCCAATCAAATGAATAGGTTCAGGAAATATTTTTGGGGTTCTGGTTAGGCCACTGGCGATACCAGGTTGGTACTGGAGGAGGATCTGCATATCTTGCAGCACGAGAGGCAGATCATAGATTTTAGTCTGTAATATGCTGGCACCGCAAGAACAGGTAGTGAAATATGTATTCGTTCAGTATGCTTCCAACCCCTGGAGTGCAGTTGATGCAAGTGGTCGCTGTTGTGTGTTTCCAGTTTCCTTTAAACTCGGTTGTTGAAGTTTATTGTTGTTCCGCTGTCTGGATACCAATCGATGGTGGTTGTCACTGTAGCTTCGATTTGCAGACTCGAGCTTGTCCGTTCTGAGATCCTCCGGACTAATGCACCGCAGCATGAGTGTTCAGTTTGGTAATCTGTGAAACCTATTGTAGATTTAGTCTAGGCCCAAAAAATGCTTTTTACCATCTAACATATCATCTTCCGCTCCTACTCTCGAAGTGATTTTAGTATTAGTAACTAGTTAGTGTATATGAAAACTGCAGCTTAAAATCCTACGACATTAGATCTTAAAAAACACCATTAGCAGTGATTCAATCTATGTTTTGATGTTTTTTCAGCATAACTATTGGTACAATAAAAAATATTACATATGGCCTCTTTGCTCAGGAGCCTCCATGCTTTCGGCGTACTCGTGCGCATATGGCTTAACAACTACGGAGTAATCTAGATCCTAGCGGATGGATTTCATCAGAATAGATAAGCCTAATGCCTGCTTCCTTATCCCTTTTTTTTCCCTTGCGTGTCGTGGTTGCATCTTTATCGTTTTTATCCACTTCACTAAAGCTGTGGTTCCCCGATTGCAGAATCTCTTAGCCAAAAGTGGAAAGCCAGTGTTTGTCATTCTACCGTCCGTCCTTGAAAGCTACGGCTAACAGAGAACCAGCTTCGTTTTGTTTGTGCTCTCGATTTTAAATTATTTACATTGTTTACTTTTTAATATCAACTTTAATTATTTGTTTTATTTAAAAAATTTATTTTAATATGTAAAATTATTAGTCGTGATCTAAATTTCACCAATGATAAATCAAACAATAATAAAATTTTACAGATTTGAATAAATTTTTTAATAAAATGAATAATCAAAATTGTCAATAATTTAAAACCGAAGAGAGTAAGTCAATTCGGAGAAGCAAAGTCATACAGCGATTTGCCAACATCATCAATGCTGGGACGTTTTTATCAACCCACGGCCGAGGGAGATTGATTTTTTGGAAATAATTAATCGGCGAATCAGCCAGTGCGAAAACTGGTTATTTTGAGATGTACTTTCTCTGTTTTAAAATTGTTGTTGCGCGTTAATTTAAATTTGAACTAGCGGCTGAGTGACTTTTAAAAGGTTGTATCTGGATTGGAGAGAGACTCGACGCCTTGCCGTAACAGCAAGAAATGGTTTGAGTTCGATTCAAAATCATAGCGCACTCCTGTGTTCACGGGCTCCAGTGCAGGTGGATAGTGGGAAAGGGCGTCAGGTTCACGCGCTCATTGCGTGCTGTCACCTTGGTTCATTTCCAGCGAAAATTCCGGCATTTTCACCTAACACCTACACTCACAAACGATGAGCTGGCTTTGGACTTTTGGTAGGCATGCGAGATTAAAATTCAATTAACCGCCGTAATCTGCTCAACTCCAACTCCAGCTGCCAAACACACGTAGTACGCCAACTATCAACAACCCCGGTTCTCTCAAAAGGGAAAAAAAAAAACTATCAACCACGCAACTAGCAAAGTTAAGAGGATTTCCAGTATTCATGGACGGCAAACTATTAAGCCGAGTTGTTTCGTGTGCTGAACATCTGGTGCTTGCTTCAAGTTTTGCGGCAGGTTTGGACGGTGGTGAACTTTTAAATTTTGAAATCGTGATAACTATATGACCAAATTTGTCTTTAAAAAAATTTTCATAAAAAAATACTTATTATTTTTAAATAAAAAATATAGAAAAACTAGCAATCAAACTTGCAGTTTGAAGACCGTGTCCAAAACGACAAAAATTATGAAACCGGAGGGAGTAAGCCATATCCATTCGAGTATGGATCAACTGTCGGCATACACATAAGATCATTACTACACCATGTCATCATGAAGTGTCTGAAGAAAGGAATGATGGACCATTCATGGTCTTTAGGTGATTAGAATTATATGTTCTTTTTCGTTATATTTACTGAAAATGTAAGCCATGTTGACTACTGAAAATATCCACCGTAATTGAAGTAACTTCGCCTACTTTAAGCAACTTGTCCAATTTGATATGCACGAAGATGGGCACATGAATGTATATGCTTCGGATATTACAGCAGAATATGCTAGAGGCGGTGGAGAGGGGAATAAACTGGACGCGTGACAATTTTGCGTATTATGCCGTCCAGTGAATCTAGAAACACTAATAAAACAATGTAACTGCAGATCCCTTTCTAATTTTATCTCAATTCACCAACCGGGAGATCCAATCTTATAGCCTACTTTTGTCGCAAAATCTCTCGCAGCAGCCTAAAATAATAAAAAAATCGCTAATGTATCAGCTGTACGCGTTCATGATGCCAGCAGTATCATGTATGTGTGGCAAAGCGATTCAGACTGATTTTTTGTGTACAAAAAGTAATTTACACGAACAAATCACTTTATGAAGAGAATATTAGCGAAGTATATTGACGTATGTATACAGACTAAAGCTAAAGTTTAATAACAGCATCCTCTAAATCTTTACACTTGAGCTCATCTCAATTTTTCATCATCATCAGTATCTAGAATTCTAGATTAATTTGTCGTCCTCCATATCTGTCACCACAAGCAAGCTAGCTCCAAACCAATCGTGTCATGGATTCAACAACCTCTCATCACAAACTGAACCAACAACAGAACGGAGGACGACCCAACCAACACAAGAAACCACCTCGATGGAGGGATGAAGGACCATCAATTCATCAGGCGCGGAAGCAGCCGACGAAGCGCGGCAGGTGGAGGTGATGGTGGTCGTGGTGCGGGGCGACGCCCGCAGCGCCGTGTCCGTCGAGGTCGACGAAGTGGTGGTTCGCGCAGCTGGGCCCGTGGAGGTCCCGGTCGATGAGGCTCTGGACCTGGACGAAGCGGTCGACGCGGCAGGGGATGGCGATGGCGCCCTGGTGCCGGAAGCCGTACTCGCGCTCGGCCTCCTCCAGCAGCGCGCCGAAGAGCGGGTGCTTGAGGTGGCCCAGCGGCACCGCGAACCGGCGCTGCTCCTCTCCCTCCGCGCCCACGCGCACCGTCACGCACCCCTTCGGCGCCACCGAAGCCATCTGCTGCTGCTTGCCGTGCATGGCCGACAGGCGGTCGATTGTTGCCGCGCGGAGGCGAAGGGGCTGTGGCTGTTGGCTGTGGAAGAAGGAAGGTCAAGGAAGGAGGAGGAGGAGGAGCTACGGGCTCGCGGCTGGTGGTTAGAGGCAGGAAGAGAAGGGCCAGGGGTCGGAGCTGGAGATGGCGAGGCGGAAGACGGTGAGGGAGGAGTCGCGCAGGGAGGTGGGCACGTTGGACATGGCCTACTCCACTTTGCCTGTACTACTTCTCAACGAGTTTTCTTCTGTTCAGAGTCTGCGATGCCAAGCGAGCGGAGGATGTGGGGGAGGCCACGCCGCGGCTTTTATAGCGCCCCGCGCGGTGGTGCCGGGAACCGCCTGAGCGAGACGTGCCTACCGTATGGCCAGGTCGCCCGCGGGCCGCCGCCCGCCCGCGCTTGGGGCTGCCTGGAACCGCGGTGCGCGTTGCGTTTATTTGGTGATAAAAAGGCCGCGGCTGCGCGCAGACCAGCCGGCCGTTGCGGGGAGACCGAGGAGAGTCAGGAGACGATGACGATGAGCTGATTTGATTATCATATGAACAGAGGGCACCGCGCTCAGCACAGCGCGTCGAACGAGACGGGTTCCCTGGTTGGAACGGGTAGTCGGGGCGTAACGGAAAGGATGGGCGCGGAGTTGAGTTGACCACGACACGATCGTTGCGATTTCAACACGACGGTGTCGGTTCGTTCGTTGAGGCGTTGAAACTTGGCGGCAAAGTCTCGCCGTCGTTGATACCGGCAAACAAATACGCAACTGAAAGACAGTTGCAGTTCAATTTGAATTTTATAATGCGGCATGTTCGTGTTGGATGTGGCGTGCCTTGCTAGGATGGAACACGAACGCTTCTTCAGGTTTACAGAGTTTCACCGCAAGGGACGGCGGGGCCTCGCGCGCTCCACAATCCAGATTCCCGTCCTCTCAAGCCACGGTGCCGACGGGCAGGAGCATGTACATACAGCTAGCAGCAAGGGTTTATGCCAAACTTTATCCGGCGATCGAGTTCGGTGGAGTCGAGTTGTCGCCGCTCCCGAACATGGATGGAGGGTAGTAGTCACACGCTTGGGAAGGCGCTCGAGTGTTGGACGGGTTGCCGAGTCTCGTGGCGCGCGTCTTCCCGGGCTCTACTCGATTCCTCCGGACACGGCGCGCACGACAGCGCCGCAGAGCTAAAGCGCGCCGGTGGGTCGACGCGGACTTGACCGCATCCGATCCCCCACGCACTGTCGTCGACGTCCAGCTCCCACCGGTCGTACACCGGACCGGCGCATCAAAACCAGCCTGCCATTCTAGAAGGGGCCCGGCGCGTCAACGCGTAGCTAGCGCGCCGCGAGTGCGGCACGACGCGACGCGGGCCGGCGGGCGCACAGCTGCAAATTCTTTGCTTGGCGAGATGGGTGGGGAATCGGGGAGAGGCTGTCACCGCCAACCGACGCCGCCTTTTGGGGCCCTCGACGCGTCGCCGTCCGTCTGGTCCGGGGAATCCCATTCTCCACGGAGTCCTGGAGAGTCGTGGTGCCTTTCTCGCACCGACGGACCAACCGGGTCAGAGAACTCGGAGGTCTCAGAGACGGCCGGGGCAGGTTCTCCTGGCGTACGCGACGTGCCGACGGCTACCGACCTCGCCTACAAACTGGGACCGGACGGCGTCGGCAGGGCTTCCGAGGGAGGCAAGGCACGGGCGCGTGCAAGATGGCGCTTGCGTCGTGTGCCTGCCGGCCGGGTTCCTCTATTTTTTTTTTTTTATGAGGCTTGCTGTCTAGTGCAGAATACAGATGCAGACGGTAGGACGGGGCTGCCACCTCGTGAAGAACCTGAGTAACGATTTCTAAAAATCATCCTCCGTCGTCGACGCAACTCCTGCACAGGTAGGCATGAGCGCTGTACTACAAGCCAAAACACTGCTACGCGACAACACTACTCCGTGTCAGCGCTCCTTCGCTCCGCTTGATCTCTGCACTGGCGCACGCCAGCCTGCCTTGCCAAGAAGCGTTGACACTTGAGACGGAAAACCCGAGGGGACTGTGCGAGTATTTTATACTCCACCAACAAACGCGGGCAGATCCAAGCGAATGGCAGTTTGTTTAGGTGGTGCGCTGGTGCTGACGAAACGACTGCAAGGACAGGTCTCGTTGACGCTCCGATAAATCGGGAACAAACTTTGTTGTCCTGTTTGAGGACTGGCAGCGTCAACGGCAGCTGGCGCGGAGCAACTGGAACAAATCAAGAATTCCCAAGCCTGCTTGTTCTTTGGGTCGACATAACATGACCCATTTTACTAGTCCACTTATTTTTATGTTTATCCCTTGCCAAAAAAAATTGTGGACCTAAAACAGTTTACAGGCCAACAACGAAGGCTGTTGGACGTGCAGACCGCCTTGTTTACACTCTTCACTGTTTATACACTGCTCTTGCACCGCTGCCACACACATATGTCACCCTTGTTTGGATTGTTTACGAGTACTTTTTGGGTCCACGTAACATGCCTCATTTTATCACTCATTTTGTTTCATAAGTCGTTTTGAAAAGATGAAATATTCTGAAAACGAACAATTGAAGCTTCTTTTGCCTGTGCGAGATACGCTCCGTTTCCTCGTGCCTCGTTAGCAGGGACATCCCGTGCCCGTCAGTTCTCGATTGTATTTCTGGCGAAGGGTCGACGCGTCGTCGGGGCCGGACCAGGAGGATGCTCCCACAACCGTCCCGTGCCGTCGTTCGCACGGCTGAGGGATGACAGTGGGCCGGGGACCCGATCAGGTGGTGGAAGGCGGCCGGCACGGGCGCACGCAGAACTTGCGCTGCGTGCCCGCCGGGCGTGGTGCGCCGCATGATCGTTTCTTGCTCGCTGGCAACGAGTGTGATAATGTTGGTGTTTTGATCATCGCTACAGTAAAATTTACGTAATCGAAGAGAGAGTTTATGTGCTTTTCGTATTTGAATGGTCTAAGTCTACGAAACGAACTCAAAGTTAACCTGGTTCGAACCACCGAGAGGCGTAATAACTTACATTCAGAGATGAGAGAGATCAAATTATATTAACTCAAGAACACGAATATAATGTGAAAAAGTTTTGGCTCGATCAAAAATCCTAACACGCGTGAGCAGATGTAGTTACAATGGAATACAACTTGACTAACTTATTTTTCGCTCTTAACGTCCCTGGTACCCCTTTTATATAGGGCCGATACAGGCTTATATGATCGGATCATAGTTACTCGGTTGTACCAAACTTACGTGGCTTGCCGTCTACAGAATCGGGTGACCCTCTGATGGATGGGGTCACGGTCTTCGGTTGACATGGTATTCTGTCGTTCGTTGACGCTTGGAGAAGACGGTCGGCGTCCTTCATTCGTCCTGTTGTCCACCGTAGAGAAACAAAAGTTACTTTACTGTTTGGCTTTATCGTCCGACGGGTAACTTTACCTCCCGTCAGATTGCTTTACATGCTTCTGAAACACTTTGCCGTTTTGGTATGACTGCTTTACCATCTTAGAGTGCTGTATGTCGTCAGAAATCTCTGTGCCTGTCAGGCGTGGCCGTTGGAGCGGTGGCCGGCTGTCGGGCGGGCGGGCAAGCTTTATCGTCGTCCGATCCCGTGCTTCAGAGGTTGAGATGGTGTTGACGGTTCCAATGTAAGTGTTAGAAGTGGTCAGCTTCGGTTTCTCGACCTCTGTAGTCAGGCTGTCGTTTTTCACTTGACTAAGTACTTCGCGAGGTGTAGATAATCAGTAGGCCGTAGTTGCAGAAGTCAGATCCGTAAGTATGCGAGGGCATACTATCTCGACAGATATGATAGCGGCAAGAGCAGGTTTCTCGTACGTTCCGATCCGATCAATCGCAACCGACCGTCGTTGTCGCAACGTCACGAAGAACCCAGACAAAAGGGGCATGGATGCGTTTGACTAACTGCAAGCCTGGAAACATTTGGCTCTGGCTTTGTGGAGTCGCCAGAGGCCACGGATCGATGCCTTCGATCGGATTACGCTTTGAAGCATGCAGGCCACGTTGTTTATGTGGCGCGCAGACATCAACCCTTCTCTGTTCATATGTTGAGGACTTCCCGAACGTGAACGGTGAACACATGTGGTCGCGCCTGTCTCTGTCTATCACTAGTTCACACTTTAAACAAAAATACTCGCCTTTTACATTCTAGAATACCTGCTCCAGCTACGCAAGCACAGGTCGTGCTATAGATCTCCAAGTTTCCGTAAGAAAAGGACACATGTTCTCCAATTAGCAGTTGTGAATTGCATGGATCATGTGGCTTTCCGGAGCGGGTCTGGCTGTCCCGTCTCGTCAAAGGTCAAAGCGCTTCACACAATCACGCACCACGAATTAATCGGCTCGTGTACGCGCCGTGGACTGTTTCCTCTCGATTTAGTGTCTCCTAAATTTGCTCGGTTAACGTCGAGATCAACTTTGAGGGACTTGCGCTTCTAGTTCTAGAAGTTGGTCATTAACTCCTTGTTCTGGGCTTTCCGTTCGACCAATGCAAAAAAAAAAAGCCTTCACTTCGATGGGCCTGGCCTATAAATAACAGTTGGGCCTCACAAAGTTCTCCTCTGCAGGAGCAAGCGGACTCGTCCAGCTAAAAGTTTTGGGTCCTTTCCCGTCCATGGTCCATCTCTGTCAAATAAGCGGAGCAGGAGCGTTTACGAAGGCTTTGAAGTCAAGCAGAAGCCCACTTAAATTTGAACCAGTTGTTTTTTGTAAGGAGATACTCCCTCCGTTTTTAAATTGATATCGTACTTCAAATTTTAACTTTGATTATTCGTTTTATTCAAAAAATTGTGATAAATTTTATATATATTTGTTATAATTTGCTTTATCATCAAATATATTTGAAATACGTTCAAAATTTTACACGTTTAAACTAATTTTTTGAATAAGACGAATGGTCAAAATTGAGATTTGAAGTCAACGACGACATCATTTTAAAAACCGAGGGAGTACTATTTAATTAGGCTCCGAGCCTCCGACTATGTTTGAAACACTGAAATCATAATAAGATTTCACATGAAATAATTGACTTGTAGCATACTACTCCATTCCGAAATAAACAGCAACAACAATTTTAGGAGTAATAGCTGTGAAAAACATGTGTATATTTGCATCCAACTTTGGTGTAGTTGTCATCTACTTTGTGCTGCGGACGTGATTGTGTTGATCAAAAGGAATTGTTCAGAGAGAGAAGTTTAATGTTCAGTCTCTCCGATGCTACAAAAAAAGTCTGTCTCTCTGAACTGGGAGGGAACATTCTAACTTCTGGGTGGGCTCTCCCATGGATGAGACCCTTTAACCCTGAAGTCTTTTTGTGCGTTTTCAGAGCACCTTTTGTACTTGCATATATTGTTATTCGTCCTGAAGGCCATAAAATGCGCCGTACATCCGGAAAGGAAGGCATAGTGTTTTCTGCTGCCTACCTTTGCATTAAAATAGTTACGCTTTGGCATCTGATAAGAACATGCTGCCAAATCACAATACATCTCCCCGCAACAAATTCATCAGAATTGCTTACGGCTACCTGCGACCTAAAGGAAGTTCCCGCACCAAGTCATGACTCATGAGCAAACTGTACAATGCCCATTCATAGCCAAAACAGAAATAATGTACTACTCCACAATTGAGGCAAAAGTTAAAATAAAAAAAAAAGAGGTAAAACTTAACCTTTCTAGAACTCCATTTTAAGCTATCTCTTTCTGTTTCTTTTCTTCTCTCTCTACAAGCATTCTCTACAAGAAGCTAAGCCACCAATAAGTGAGACAAAACACCAACATCCCATGAACTAAACAAATGGAACCAATTAAAGCAGTCAAGGCAAAAAAAAATCAATGGTGCCGCCTTGCATTGCTGCTTCGCATCGTCAATCCATGCAAAAACTTGGTGTAGCCTAAAAAGCTAAGCTTGCCATCTGACGGTCTAATCCAGTCTCGAACTATAGAGTAAGCTCCTGAGGACAGATTCATCTCCTGTATGAGAGAAGAGGCAAGTAGAGTAGATCAGCAAACACGCGAAATGAAAGGTTCATTTTGTACTCAGGTATGATTCTTCCATACCTGAGCGAGCTCTTCAATACTAATTGCACGGTTGCCTTCCTGCTCAAAGTATTCAAAAGCAGTGCTGGCGATATCATCCCATCGGGTTAAAGCCTCAAGTTGGTAAGGACTGATTGTGGCTGCACGGAACTCCTCAAAGTCCATTCTCCTATACGCTAGTGGCTCCAGCTGGAGGTGATTGCACAGGGTAAAATAAAACACTGAACAATATATGTGATCTACATACAAAATTAGAAATATTGTTAGCTAGGAGTATATAGAAAGGGTTTCATACCGCATTTAAGATTTCAAGGTTTCTAGATTCTTTCATGGCATCAGTACATTTTTGTAGAAGAGCCTGCACAATTAAAAGGGTAAAGGATGTCATGAGTCCAGGTATCCCACATATGGAAAGAAATTTCATACACTATAAGACTTGTTATTTTTAGATACTTACCATCCTGAAGTTATCGATACTAATTCGGCCGTCTCTACTACTTGGTCCTAACAAGTTGTACTGTCCTCTGATGTAGATAAGCTCATCTTCTGTTATTGCTCTTGACAAAGCCTGTCAAATTATCGAGGAAACTATGATTAACCAAGTGCAATTTGGGCGATATGATTTTCAGAACAAATGATGCAACAAGAAATGACAGCAATAAGACATATAGATGTAATTTTTCAGCTCCCTTCATGTAATCTATTAAATTTAGCAAGGTAATTTTGTAAAGTAGATATTCAGACTTGGTAATTATTATTGTAAGCCTGTGAGTGCACAAAGCTACCAGATATTAAAAGAATAACGTTTAAAGTTTGATTAAATCATTAAGTAACGGGCTGCACTAAAATTTCCAACAGTTAAAGGAATTATGGTTAAATATACAATATAAAAAGGAAAACCTTCAATGCTGCCCGTTTGAGAGGTGTTGAACGAAGATATGCCTTAACCAACTTGAACACTAGCATATCTAGTGGAATCTGTCGCTGCTCATCTCTCAACCAGGGGTGAGCTACAAATACAATATGCAACATGTAGTGTAAGAAAATCACTTGCATAAATTTGAAGACTTTCAAGAATAAAGGTCAAACAGAGTTCATATGTAAAGACAAAAAAATGAGAAAAAAAATCCTGACAGTAGAGTACTTACAGAGTGCCTGGGCAGCAGTCATTCTTTTTCTATAGTCTTTGTTAAGAAGTCTTTTGACAAAATCTTTAGCTTCAGGAGATACTGATTGCCATGGTGAGTCATCAAAATTAGGATCAGCTCTCAACACTGAGCGGAAAATCCCTGATTCAGTTCGTGCCCAAAATGGTCTGCTACCACACAGCAATATATAAGTGATAACACCAATACTCCACATATCTGCTTCTGTGCTATATGACCTATGCAAGACTTCCGGTGCAACATAATATGCACTGCCAACAATATCATTAAGCCTTTCATCTGTAAAAGAAAAAGGAGTCAGGTTTTGAAAGGTGTTTTGGCAAAAAGATCCTTATGTGTTTCATTTTGGTCAACGGCTTCAGCATATTTGTCAAAGCAGAAGCCCTACTGCAATCGGAATATACTTGTATGGAAGGAATACCTGGCTTTATAAAATCTGATAGGCCAAAATCAATTATCTTCATAGGAGAATGCTCATCCTTAGTGCTGAATAGAAAATTCTGCCAAAAAAGGTGAGCTTATCAGAAGAAATAGACCACATTTTCAATAACAAGACAAATTATATTTGTTTATATACTCAACACTGAAGACAACCACAAAGCGAACAGACCTCTGGCTTCAGATCACGGTGCACAACACCTTGAAGATGGCAAAAAGCAACAACACTTAATATTTGTTCAATAATATGTTTTGCATCACCCTCTTGATATTTTCCACCCCTGCAAAGAGCAGACAAGGGGTACTGTAAAAAAACTATGCCTGTACTGGTACCCATGAAAGGTTTTTCAAAAAAATGTAATACCTGGACAAAATCCTTTCCAATAATTCTCCACCTTCACAAAGCCTAATCAATAACAGGTAAATAAAACATCAGTTATCATGCCATTTTGTATTATCTTGCAAGAAAGTGAACGCCTATCATGGCAGCTAGGAGGTCCTTTCACATATAGTGCTATGTGCTGCTAGAAAACATCTATCCTAAGATACAGTTTGAATTTTGAGCAAAAAAGTATGGTACTAAGATAATGGTTCATGCATTTATCACAGTTCAACATTTGTTAGATCAACGATATGAAGAGATAAGGGGAAAACATACTCCATGATTATGTAGACATTAAGTGCGTCCTCACAAGCATCATAAAATTTGACAAGATTGGAATGCCCAGATAAAGATAAAGCCTTTAAAATCTTCACCTCTCTGCGCACATCCTCAACAGATATTGCTGTTGTGATCTGCTAGAGATCAAAAGGTTGACATGCTTGAAGACAGGGTAAAATGTAAAAAATGAAATAAAGACATGTATTTTTTCCTGGCCTACCAAGCTGCGAAAGAAAATTTGTCTGGGAAAGAATCAGTTGAGCAAGCCTTGAATAGTTCATACATTATATGACATGAACAAAATTGCATGTAATGAGAAAACAGGACAATAAAGAAGAAATGTGATATACTCAATAAATACTGATGGTGCTTCCATCACTTAGTTAAAGCTTCTGCTGTAGAGAAAATGACAGCTGACAAAAAAAGGCAATAATCAATACAAATCATAACGATCAAGAGAAAAGGCATTACACGTGCATGGGAAAATCAACGCTGCCATGCATACCTCCGCTCCTAAGCTAACTAAGAGCGCTATCCGTTCCTACGCCGCATCGTCTATATGTACGTAGAGTTCTCCCATTCCTATATGATTCCTATATTTTCCAGGCAACGTTCTCCATAAACATTATAGATGTCAAGGGAAGCAGAAACACCAGAAATTAAAAACTGAATACTCATCTAATTCAACAATATCAACATGTTCTCAGCTTCTGCGCTCAGAATCCAGATGATATTTTTAAGTTTAACCTCCTAACCCTTTTTCCTATCTGTTCCTCTACTTCTGACGTGGGATTAGAATGCTGCAAAATGGAATAAGACACTCCTGAACTAGAATGCTGCAAAAATATCTTGGAAATACCCCAGCTATAATGCTAGTATTCTTTTCTCGTGCGATAATACGATGCTAGTATTTGATGGCAGTCTCATGCCAATTTGTTCAAAAACGTAGTATATGACAAGCTATCTGATGTCGCGATAAAGAAATCAGCTACTCACCAGCCAGTGATCCAACAAGGCATAAACTAATAACCTGTGACATGTTAAACAAGGAACAAGAGAACAAGAAACAGGTGCAGATGTGTAAACACTCAGATCATCAG
>BCLF01000092.1:1072076-1085131 GCA_001602275.1 Zoysia japonica
GGGCGGGGGAGCGAGCCTCGCGAGCGGAGCGAGCGGGGCGCGCGGCCGCACGGGCGGCGCGAGCGGGGGCGGGGCGAGCGAGCGGCGCGGAGGAACGACAGCTGAGCATGCAGCTTTCCCAGTGCTTTTCAGAACGAGAAGATAAGGGGCAATTTTGTAAATTCCGGCTGATTTCCCGCTCCCGCACTCCAAACCCACCGCGCCACCTGGGTTTAAATCGTCAGGATATGCCGACCTCTTTCCCATTTCTTTTCCCATTCCATAAATCCAAGCATGGGATAAATTATTTCTTAATCTTCATTTCCCATTCCTAGCTCTCTAAACCCAGTATCCAAACGTCATGGCAGCAGAGGAGAGCCTAGGATCATAGAAACAGGCCTCCCTCCCGAGTATGCGGGATGCGGCCTATCTTTCTGATTAAGCCGCAGCCCACTCTTCATCGTGACTAAAAAAAAAACAATTCGTGAGCTAAAAGCTTGGCCCAATATTATCCGCATCCATGTTACGACGGCTACGAAAGAGCACTTAGAGCATCTTTAATAGTTCTGATAGGTCTCTAAATAAAAATTTAGGATATGATTTAAAAAATATCTTTTCAACTAGTATTTGGTATATGAGGTTTCTAAAAGTAAGACTTCTAAAATAGTGTCTCTAGCTCCCTATATTTGAAGAGTTGATTCAAACTTTCAAAACACCGAAAACCCGACTTTCCAGTGTGTACTCTGAACGTAACGATCATAGAGAGAGAAAAAAAACAAGCTCTGACTCCTGATAGTGCACAGGCGATGCGATCGATCCTGCTACTGCCCAGGTGATAGATCGAATGAACCGACTAGGATGGAGATTAGAAAAAGTAGTGTCTGTCTTGGATTTTATTCGTTGAAGTCATGACTAGACTTTTATCTTCGTCATGATTCTATTCAGAAATCACACAAATCAATGTTGTTTATGATAACGTAGCTATATTTAAACATGTTTTTAATATAATTATTGAGAGTTGTTGGAGAGAAACAATTATTTTTCTCCTAATAATTTTTTATAGAACTTCTTAAATCTAACTTTGAGGAGAAAATATTATAAAGAACTGCTCCAAGAGTACCCAAAAATCCCAAAAGACATCTTTTGGAGCTAATAAAAAAATTAAAGATTTATTTTAATGACCTCTTCCAACAACTCTCTTAAAAATGTCCCAATAATTATTTGAATTTTGGGCCAACCCAACAACCAGCCCAGTTGCAGACCTAAAATTCTAGTTGATGTTTTAACCGCCACAAATTTTTCCTTCCCTGGTCGCTAGATACAACGAACGTCCTGCTCTGTCCGTCATCAAGAGCTGCGCGGCCCGCGCGTCAGGTTTCTAGACAAACATGGCATTGCTTTTGTACAAACATGAACTATACTACAAGTCTGTCAACAAATCAGTCCAAGAGCTCATACAGGAAACAATATAGGTCTCCAAGAGCTCATACAGGAAACAAACATGATCTATACTATGGGTCTTTTTTATAGAGGCTCTCAGATCTTGATTCTCCGAATTCACTCTTTATTCTCTTGTGAAGTGATTCTGTAGCTGAAAATGATTCACTTTGATTCTCTACAATAAACTCTTTGAATCAGAACAGAGAATCACTTTACAAAATCAGGAGAAGCTATTTTTTCAGCTCTCAGTCTCTTAGTTCATTTCAGAGAATCACTTCACAGAATCATACAAAGAATCAAACAAAAATCACTTCTTCTGAAAAACAGCGTTTGACAGAGCTCTCATAAAAATCAGGTGCTGAAAAGTCTGTCATATCAATAACTATAAGTCTCCAAAAGCTCATACAGGAATCCATATCAATAACTATGGACTGTAATCCATAAGTATGCACAAAACAAATAATTAACAGAAGTAATATCAATGCCAATGAACATGCATATACTAGCTCACCAACACACATCAAACACATCATTATTTCGTTTGGTTGGGTTTCTCTGAAACTTGACTAAAAAAAAACAGAAATAAAAAATTGTTTCTCAATGAAACAATTCTTATATTTACACTGGAGCAGACAAACCAGAGAATGTTGCACTTACAAAATGAAACCTGAACATACGGAGTGTTACAGTAGTAGACAGAGCTGATGAAAATAACAGTTAGCAAATTGGCATGTGATTTACCATGTTTTAAGATACATGAAACGGGTAACAAACAAAATGAAATGTGTCTCAGATATGAAACTTCAGAGAGCAGGTTCGCGGAGTATAGATCCCAATTAATCTACCATTAATTTAATAGCTCTTAAATGGGGTAGAAGAGAGATGGCTACCTGTGACGCCGGAGGCAGTTTGTCGAGGAGGGGCGGCACGGGGAGCCGGTTCGCGGAGGATAGTCAGCATGGTGCGGCTGAGACGAAGACGACGGAAAACGACCAAGTGCGAAGGGGCGGAGCAGATGGCCGCGGCCGGGTCATCGGCGGGCGGAGCAACTCGCCGCCGGACGTCGACGAGGCCGGTTGTGCGAGGCAGGGACGCGGGCCGGCGACAAGCGGTGGGGAAACTCGGTGCAGCGGGAGTGGCGTGAAAACTTGGGCGTGAAAAGATTTTTCAGGTGTGGGACGGCGGGAAATTGGACATGGGAGCCAAAAATCTCCCTCTTTCTATCTGCATTTGAGAGGAGTTTTGGGGGAGTATAAAAGTTGAGAGGTGTTTAGGGAGATTGTTAGAGTAGGTTTTTTTATCTATTTTTCTTATAATTTGATTTAGGGAGCATTAATGGAGATTGTTGGAGATGCTCTTACTACCCAACAAGTATTACAAGCTAGTTGATTCCTAGTTGCGTCACTCGCAAGATCAAATTTACAGTAAAAAGAAATGAGCGTTTCAGTGCTTAATTCATTCGCCGAAAGTTACTAGTAACATGTCTCTCCTTACAAAAATCTGTCTAAGTAAATAATATAGTACGTAGCATTTTTTAGAACTCAAGAAGGGAAAAAGCGGGCAGTATTTTAGTATCATTGACTCCAAAAAATGCGTGCGTGCCTGTAATTGGGTGTACGAATAAAAGTTTTTTTTGGAGAAGCCAAAAATATGGACTTTCTTTAAAAAATTGTAGGCAAAGTGCCCTTGAGAAGCAAGGTGCCTCTTTTTAGCATAGATTGCGTGGTCTTTTCTCTTCTTACACACGCAAGTAACAAGAGCATCTTTCGTTTATCCCCGCGCCAAAAGACAAAAGCCACAAAGCCGTCTCAAATCAAACGTTAGTGCACGTTATGTAACAGCCATCGTTTTCTTTCGGAGACCTTACGTTCGAAACAGAGGAACGTGGCATCTGGGACGTGGGGACTGAAGAGGCAGGTACAGTACAGAGGAAGCAAGCGATATTTTGGCGAGGCAAAACTGACAGAACGTGAAAGCGAAAAGTCACCTTTTTTCGCCCGAGGGTGCTTTCGCTTTGGGTTGTGTGGTAGTACAGTGTACTCGAGGCGTGCACGAAAAGACCGGGAAAAAAAAGATCACGCACCGGCGAGGCACACGTTGCGCGCGACTCGATCAACCGGCACCACCATTCCACGAAGTGGCGGCATCAGTCGTGGCCGGACGACGCGCCCACGTCGCCCCATGGCTTCCGCGGAAACCCGAAAACGGGGCCGCGAGAACCTGGCCGAATCCCCGCGCCGGAGACGGGAGCCGAACCCGGAGGAAATGTTTTTTTTTAAGGTATATATATATATATGGGTAAATGATATGTGCATTTATAAATGAAGTTCACTTTTTGAAAAAAAATATGTAAAATTCATTTTATTCGTTCGTCGGCTGTGATACGATGAGTGGTGAAAAAAATCCGCTCATGTCGAGCCTGCCAACCTCCGGAGTCTGCGTGAACTATCACCATGGGTCAAAAGATGGCTCGCCGCTCTCCGCGGACCTGCGGCAACCCCAATAACTGTAGCGGTCAACCTCGGGTCGAGTAAATATTTTGTATGGTGGATGTATGCGGGTGAATGATTTGTGAACTTATAAATAGAGTTCACTTTTTGAAAAAAATATAAAATTTATTTTATCTGTTTATCTATTAATTTGATAATTTTAATGGTTGAATATAAGGTGCATGTGTGTTGAAAAAATCTACTTAAAAAAGGCGGCGAACCCGGCCCGTCCCGCAAGTCGGCACGCCCCCGCAGGAGAAAAAGGTGGCGAACCCGGGCAAAACAGCTGCGATTTGCTTAAAAAAAACAGCTGCGATTTTTTTGCCGGAAGCCCAAACGATTTACGCCAGCTCGCGCACCCGCCCTCCCGTTTTCGAGCTTTTCCCTTCCGCGCTCTCTCTCTCTCTCTCCCCCCCCCCCCCCCCCCCCCCCCCCCCCCCCCCCCCCCCCCCCCCCCCCCCCCACGCGCTCGCTGTCGTACACCAACCTGCCCGCACAATCATCACTCACGGGCGCCCGCGGCCACGGCGACGGCGCGGTTGGTTGTTGTTCGGACGGCGAGCTAGGGTTAGGGTTCTGAGACTAGCCCGGGAGCCTGATCCATGGACGGGGGGACGGGCCCGGGCGCCCAGCTGCTGCAGCCCCCCACCGAGGCCGAGTGGCCCCCGGAGCTCCGCCTCCCGCCGCCGCCGCCTTCCATGCCTTCGCCGCGGCCCGAGGTGGAGCCGTCCCCGTCTCCACACCGCCCGCGTCCGCAGCTGCAGACGGAGGAGCCGCATCCGCCTCTGCCTCGCCAAGCGGAGGGTTTTGATGGCCAGAACTTCGTCGGATCGATCATGGGCGCCGCGGCGCAGCACCAGCAGCCTGTGGCCGCGGCGGTGGAGGCGCCGGTGAAGAGGAAGAGAGGGAGGCCGCCGAAGAACAGGGACGGAGCGGCGCCTGACTTCATCGGACCAATCATGGCCGCCGCGACGCAGCAACAGCAACCTGTGGCCGCGGTGCAGCACCAGCAGCCTGCGGCCGCGGCGGCAGAGGCGCCGGTGAAGAGGAAGAGAGGGAGGCCACCGAAGAACGGGGACGGAGCGGCGCCTGCGCCCGCGAAGGCGCCGCTGAAGAAGAAGGATGAGGAGATCGTGTGCTTCATATGCTTCGATGGTGGCAACCTCGTGGTTTGCGACCGGAGGTGCGGTGTTGATTATTCGCAGCTATTAGTTCCTGAACTGTAATGCAGGTTCGATTTTTGATCGGTTATTCTGAAAGCCCTCATTTCTGCCTGCAGGGGCTGTCCGAAGGTGTACCATCCCGCGTGCATCAAGCGTGATGAGTCCTTCTTCCGCGCTAAGGCAAAGTGGGATTGTGGTGAGCTATTCTTGTGGCTGTGGCTTCTCCGTGTTTAGTATCCAGTCATTGCTATCATGTACACGATGTAGTTTGAAATTGTGGAACTCAACATTGCCGATGAAAAATAGGTAATGCTTGCCATCTTAGGCTGTTAGGCATCTCCAGCAAGTAAATGGAAGTAGCATATTCTATGTTACTACTATGTACTATGTGTGGAGTTGGTTAGAGGCCCTAATATAGCATCATAACTTGTCCAAAGTGATTCTTCTTTTTCTTTATGGCCTGTTGACACTACTGGGGACTTGTGACATTCTTCCTGAAGAATGAAGTGCAAGGAATTTATTGTACATGGAGGTATGGAGGAGAAATTGGGTTTACAGCCCTTTGCCCTTTTGGTAGTATTATACTTGGATAGGAGCTTGACAACAAGATTCATATTGTTTCGATGATTTATATCATTACGAGAACATTGATGGATGTCTGCATGTGAGGATCATTAAAAATTTAAATGTGTCATTTTGATATTCAATATCTTATTTCTTGATGTCTCACATGTCAGGGTGGCACATATGCAGCATCTGTGAAAAGGCAGCACACTACATGTGCTATACTTGCACATACTCACTCTGCAAAGGATGCGTTAGTCAAGGTGATTTCTTTGGTGTTAGAGGAAGCAAGGGCTTTTGTGATGCTTGTTACGGTACTATATTGCTGATAGAGTCCAAAGATGATGGCGGTTCAAAGGTATGTCTTTTAATCATGAAACATGGTTCCATTTCTTAAACTAGGTGAACACTCTTTGTGAAAAAAGGTAAATATTTATAAAACTATACAGAGAAACTGTACGGACCGTGCTCTCAATCCTTTGTTTCACGATATAAATATTAAATAAGTATCACCTAGTGGATCCAATCTTTAACTAAGCTTATTCTGTTATTCTGGTTGATGGTGTTTCCAGTCATGCTGGAATTCTAAATCATGGTATGTGACAATTTGGCAGTTGGCCCACAATACTACAATTTACTTTGCTATTTAATATTGATCTCTTAGTTTGACGCCCTTTGTGTTTGCTGCATCTTTTACACTACTGTGCTACAATGCCTCAATCTTGTTATGTTTTAAAACAAGTTTAAAATCTTGGATGAATTATTTTGATTATAAAGTTGTAGGTTTGTAGCTTTTTTTTAAGCCAGTTTACCAAGTGTATATGCTGTAGGTTGTAGTTGCATGCCCCCTTGCTTTCTATAAGTAGTTTTAGTTTGAAGGAAGACAGTAATTGTGAAGATATATTTTTGATACTGGAATTAAGGTGCATTGATTCACATTCAAGAGGTTCGATAGTCGTATGATATCCTTAAATGTATTTTCACCGACAGTCACATGTTTGAAAGCAGTTTTAGGAACTCATACCTGTTCATCCTAACTGTAGTTGCATCTCCCTCTGTCTTGGCTACTACTAATACGTGTCATGCTGTGCCTGTTCCAGATCAGGGTTGATTTTGATGATCAGAATAGCTGGGAGTACCTTTTCAAGTTATATTGGTTGGATGTGAAAGGGAAGCACCTTTTAACATCGGAGGAATTAATTGGTGCAAAGAGTCATTGGAACATTCCTACTATTGCTGGGCGGAGAGAGAGAGAGGAGTCGTCTGATGAATCATATGATGCAAACAATGAACAAGATGCCAGTTTTGACATCTCTTCAAAAAAGCGTAGACAGGTCAATTCTTCTGGAAAAAGAGGACGGAAACGGCAAAAGAATGTGGGTGTTGCTGCAATGAAGCGTGAAATTTCAGTTAAGAGTTATGAAAGCTTACCAAACAGATTACCAATCAAAGGAGTGGACTTGCAGGGCGGCTCCAAGTGGGCCTCACCAGAGCTGTTGGACTTCATCGGGCACATGAGAAATGGTGACAGTTCTTGCATTTCCCAGTATGATGTCGAGGTTCTTTTGCTTGAATATATAAAGCAGAATAACCTCCGTGATCCATGCAAGAAAAGCCAAATTATTTGTGATGCAAGGCTTAACAGTTTGTTCCAAAAACCACGTGTTGCTCATTTTGAGATGTTAAAGCTTTTGGAGATGCATTTTGATGTGAAAGACAATCCAACAATAAATGCTGATAGACATCCAGATTCAGCTCAATTAGGTTCTGATAATAAGAGGAAGATTCATAAGAAGATTGAGAGAGAATTGACAATTAATCCAGAGGATTATGCAGCCATTGACATGCATAATATTAATTTAATTTACTTACGTCGCAGCTTGATGGAAGATCTTATTGATGATAATGCTGCATTCTCTGACAAAATAGCTGGTGCTTTTGTGAGGATCAGAATTTGTGGACTTGGCCAGAAGCAAGATATGTACCGTCTAGTTAAAGTTCTTGGTAATGTCATTACTACCAGAGAATACATACCTGAGCTGCTCAATTCTTATTATGTAACAAGGGTTTGGTTCTTTGTGCAGGAACACATAAAGTTGCAGAGCGATACAGTACTGGAAAGAATACTACAGATTATGCACTTGAGATATTAAATTTGGATAAAAAGGAGGTTATCACAATTGATACAATCTCGAATCAGGATTTCACAGAGGTAAAAGGAATTTGTACTAGTGATTGAACAATATGCAGCTCAGATTCATATTTTTCAATTCCTTAGTACTGCAGAATGAGCTTAAGTTTGGATATTATTATCTGTGGATAATTTCTTTAGGTTACTAGAGAGTACACAACTCAATGATCTTTTGTTGTTAATTGTGTTGACTATTAAGGCTATTCCCTTCTGATGTAATAAAGTGCAATATGTTGCTTGTTTGGTTGACCATTTAGTTATTCTGGTCTTGTGCCACTATGATATAGTACCCTTTTTCCATTGCTTCAAAGTTGCTAACAATTTAGAACCACTCCATTGTAAAATTAGCTTGTAGATTTTGGAGTATTTATTTTCCGTTTAATTGCAGGCTATTAAAATGCATCTTAGTATTTCTTATTATGACTATAACTTTCTAGATGGGGAGCCCTGGTGCAGCGGTAAAGCTGTTGCCTTGTGACCATGAGGTTACTGTTATGAATAGCACTTGTATTCATGAAGGAGGCCAAGGGCCTCAATATATAGACGTACAGGTGAGGAAAATATACAAAAAACCTATCAGGGAAAACAGAAAATACAGAAAGTCTATAATCTATACACATATCTCTAACACACTCTCAAACTTATGGTGGATCAACAACACTGAGTTTGGAGAGGAAAAACCTATGCTGATGTCGAGTCTGTGCCTTCGTGAAGAAATCAGTCAACTGCAACTCTGAAGACACATACCGAGGAGCAACAATCTCATCCTGAATTTGTGCCTGTGTATAATAAACATCAACACCAATATGCTTGGCGAGCTCATGCTTTATCGGGTCACGAGAGATACTGAGAGCCTCTGTACCATCGGTCGAAAGAGGAGTAGTCACTGACACTAAAACACTAACCAAAGTCCTCAAGCAACCACCGCAACCAAGTAACCTCTGCTGTCACCAGAGCCATAGCCCGCAACTCAGCCTCTGCATTCAAACAAGAAACTGCTGTCTGCTTCTTAGTCTTGCAAGATACGAGGAAACCACCAAGAAAAACACAATAGGCATAAAGAGAGTGACGATCAGAGGAATCACTAGCCCAGGTAGCATCAGAATATGGCTGGAGCTGTAAGATGCTGGAGCGAGAAAAGGATAACCTCCTAGAGATAGTTCCACGAAGATAATGTAGAACTCGAAGAAGGTGGCTATAGTGGATCTGGGTAGGAGCAGAGACAAACTGGCTCAAAATATGCAGAGTATGAAATGTCAGGACGAGTGACACTAAGATAAACGAGACTCTCAACAATATGTCTATATCGTGTGGGATCCGAAAGAGGCTCACCATAAGTGGCACTAAGATGGACATTGAGCTCCATGGGGTCTCAACAGTACGATCATCTATCAGAGAAGCACGATCAAGAAAATCCTTAATATACTTTTCTTGAGATAAATAGAAATCCTGCGAAGTGGAAGATATCTCTATCCCAAGAAAGTACCGAAGAAGACTTAGATCTAACATCAGAAATTGCTCATTGAGACGGGCCTTAACAAAGGCAATATAGGAAAGGATCATCTCCAGTGAGAATCATGTCATCAACATAAAGAAGAAGAGTCCGACCACGGGTCGAAGTGTGAACAAAGAGCGCAGGATCATAGTTACTGGCAAAAAAGCCAGCAGCCGTAATCACAGACGCAAAACGCTGAAACCAAGCACGCGGAGCTTGTTTCATGCCATAAAGAGATCAACGGAGGCGACAAACCATACTCTCAGGAACAGAATACCCAGGTGGTGGTCGCATGGAAACCTCCTCCTGCAACTCACCATTAAGAAAGGCATTCTTGAGATCAAACTGAGTGATGGACCACTAACGAATAGAGGCAACAGCAAACAAGGTGCGAACAGTGGTCATATGAGCAACTGGCGCAAACGTCTCATCATAGTCACGACTATGCTCTTGCTGAAAACCACGAGCAACAAGACGAGCCTTTATCGCTCAAGTGAACCATCAGAGCGGGTCTTGACCTTGTAAACCTACTTACACGTGATAGAACGAATGCGTGAAGGAAGTGAAATAAGATCCCAAGTACTAGTACGCTCAAGAACAGCAATCTCTTCCACCATAGCATGTTGCCATTCCTGATGAAGAACGGCAACAGTTCAAGAAAAATCGAAGCTGAATAAGCAGCCGGGGTGAAGAAGTCAGTAGGCTTCCGAATACGATGATCACGTTCAAGAGGAGTATGATCAAGATCATCAGAAGGAGGTTGCTCAGGAGCTGTCAAAGAAGATGTATCAATGAGAGAAGCCACATTAGACAAAGGCTCAGGAGGAGGTGAAGCATCAGAAGAAGAGATAACCCGCCTAGTATAAACTTGAGTCACAGGTGGGTTCACTGTATAATCAGGGGCCATAACATATGGCTCCGAAGAAGAAACCACCGAACGCTCAGTAAAGGTGGGTGTATCTCTAGAAGATGCCACAGGAAGAGGTGCCAAGGAAGAAGACACCAAAGGTGAAGACGCAATATGAGCATCAGAAAAGTGTAAAAAGGATAAAGGCTCAGCCAAGGAATTAGGAAAATCATCGGTCGAAGGACGTGGATAGAAAGGTCTAGACTCATCAAAAACGACATCCTTAGACATCCTCATTCTACGACCAACAGGATCCCAACAACGATACCCCTTATGCTCAGTGCTATACCCTAGGAAGACACACTTAACGGACTGAGCAGTCAGCTTTGTGCGCTCACGAGGAGCAAGCAACACATAGCGCACAACCAAAAAGACGAAGGTCGGAGTAGTCAGGCGTCTTGCCACAAAGACGCTTAAGAGGTATCCTACCTCGAAAAGCAGAAGAAGGCTGAATGTTGATCAAATAAGTGGCGGTGGAAACCACCTCAGCCCAAAAATGAGGAGGGACGGATGAAGCCAGCATGAGAGCACGAGCAGTCTTAAGGAGATGATGATGTTTGCGCTCAGCAGCACCATTTTGAGCATGCGCCCCTGGACAGGAAAACTGAGCAAGAGTACCCTGCTCAGAAAGAAAATGGCGAAGAGCGTCCGACAGATACTCGCCTGCAGAATCCGCGCGAAAAACACAAATAGGAGTCAGAATAGGTACGGACCATAGCTGCAAACGTCTATAGATGAATAAAACCTCGCTACGATGCTTCATAAAATAGATCCAAGTGTGGCGAGAAAAATCATATATAAAAATGATATAATATCTATGACCCCCTTTAGAGGTAAAGGGAGCCGGACCCCAAACATCTGAATGAATAAGATCAAAAGGACACTCAGACACGAACTCAATAGAATGATAGAGAAGCTGAATTTGCTTTCCCAAAAGACATCCCTAACACTGGTGTAAAGACTCACTACTAGAAACTGGACCAAAAAGACCACGACGAATCAAAGTGGACAGACGAGAACGACACAGATGTCCTAGACGATGATGCCACTGAGCAAAAGACGACGTCGATGAAGTGGCCAAGGCAGAACCAACATGACTGACAGGCGCAACGGAAGGAATACGAAGACAGTCAAGCTCTCAAAGGCGCTGAGAATCACAATGACGGCAGCCAGTACCAACCAAGCGACCCGTGTGACAATCCTGAACTAGCAAAAGTCACAGTCAAGAATAACACGACAATTATGATCAGTAATCTGGCCAGCGGACATCAGCTGCATGATCAAGGAGGGAACATGAGAAACACCGGGAATAGAAAAACTATCAACGGTATGAACATAAAGAAAACTAGAAGGAGAACAAAGAGAGGTGAGATGAGTGGTATGAAGAGTTATAGAAAGAATCACCGGTGTCAAGGATCCAAAGAGCAATACTTGAAGTGGAAGGTGGTCCCTCAACAGAATCAGCAGGCGCAGAGGTCACAAGGCGGCTGAGCAGCCTAAGAAACTCCTGTGTCTCAGAACCAGCTGAACTCCTCTGAGAACCTGCAATACCAGGACCTCCAGACCCCTGTGAAGAACGACGAGCACGTGTCTGTTCCTTCCTCCTGAAGCAGTACTCCATAACATGTCCGTCTTTACCATAGTAATCACAATGAAGACCACGTCCCTCTCCTCTAGGAGCTGAAACCCCTGACACAGTTGGGGGAGCAGTAGGAAACCGAGAGGCAGACCGCGCAACCAGAACTGAAGCTGACTGCAACAAACCAGCAGTACGAAGACATGTTTCCTCATCCCGAACAGCAGCAAGAGCCTCCATCATAGAAACACGACGAGCGAGAAGCTGAGCACGAAGACATTCAAACTCAGCACGTAGGCGGGTCAGAAAATTGTAGGTACGACGAACCTCCAATGCAGCCTGCTGTCCTCTGCACGCCTCACATGTGCTGGGTGAAAAAGGATGAGACAGACCATCAAGCTGACGCCACACAGTGGTGAGCTGAGCATAGAAGTCTTCCACTGAGGCATCTCCCTGCTGCAGAAGGTGCTCCTGACGAAGTGCAGCAATATACAGAGACTGACCTGAGGGCTCGTAGCGGCGACGAAAAAAATCCCACATCTGATGTGTAGTCTCAAAGTCCACGATCTCTGTGGCAAAACGATCCTCCATACTGGTAGTAAGAATAGCAGCAGCACGAGCATCCTCATCCAGCCATCTTGTAAGCAACGAGCTGAGACTCATAGGATGCCAAAAAATCATCATGATCATCGGACAGCTTCTTCTCAGCATCAGTGGCCTTCTTTGAAAAGGCAAGCGGCGCAACACGTGGCGGACAAGCTGGACACTTGAAGTCCTCAGTGAGAAAATCTCATAAGCGAAGACCACGCATGTGAATGCGCATTCGAGGTACCCATTCGCGGTAATTGGTGTCCTCAAAAACCACCGGACACCGCAGAACAGGAACCCCTCCTGAAAATGTCGACGACTGAGTCATAGCGACGGCAAGAGCGCAAAATGAGCAGCAGCGGGCGACGGCAAGAGCTCAAGAGAAAAGCGGCGCAAAGCAGTTTTTTTTTGCTGTTCAGAAAAGTGACAGAAACAAGTCACGTACATAGAACATTTTTTTTAGGGTTTACTCAAACCCACACCAGGCGGCCCACGACGGCCCAAGGCGAAGAGGCGGCGCCGGATCTCCTAGAGAGGAGACCAGAGGCGGCGCCGGATCCGATGCGGCAGCATAGAGCCGGGCGGACGCCGGCGCGCGGGGCGGCGTGGATGCGACGAAGCAGGTTTGCAGGAGAGGAGCCGGCGATAGCAGTCCGGGGCGGC
>BCLF01000092.1:1085599-1164871 GCA_001602275.1 Zoysia japonica
GAAGGCTGGTGTCCCGAGGCGGTGCGTGGGTGAGACGCGCGGAGCATTAGTCCGGCGCGTGGGCAGGGACTAGGCCGGGGACGACTGCTGGTGGCGGCGTCCCGAGGCGGTCGCGCGGATCAGGAAAACGGCCCGCAGATCGGGAGACCGGTACGCGAGCCCGGGAGACCGGTATGCGAGCTTAGGAGACTAGGCCAGACACGAGATCGGGGACGGCGCGCGGATCGAAGAACGTGGAGACGCGGAGCGGCAACGGGTCATGAGGGTCCTGACGGCGATGTCTAGATAGGTGGAGAAGAAAAAATGCCCTAACGAAGTGCGGAAATCAGAAACGAGGAAGGGAAGATGAACTCTAACCCTAAAAATTGGCTCTATACCATGTTATGAATAGCCTTTTTATTCATAAAGGTGGCCAAGGGCCTCAATATATAGAGGTACAGGTGAGGGAAATATACAAAGAACCCTCAGAGAAAACATAAAATACAGAAAGCCTCTAATCTACACACATATCTCTTAACAGTTACAAGCTCGAGTCTTGGAAATAGTCTTTTGCAGAAATGCAAAGAAAGGCTGCATACAAAAGGCCCAAAGTGGTCGGACCCTTCCACAGACCTTGTGCAGGCGGAAGCTACATGCACCAGGCTGCCCTTTTTTGTTACTATAACTTCCTAATATTCCTGTGCTTCTATCTAAATTTGTATATACTTGAGCAGGAAGAATGCATGCGCTTACGCCAGAGCATGAAGTTTGGTCTAGTCACTCAGCTAAAAGTGGTACTGCTGAGGTTCAATATATCAGAATATGATAACCTATCTGATTTCTGTGTCTACAAAATTACTTAGTCTGATTATCTTTTTTTCAATTCAGAGGGACATCTATGAAAAAGCTAAAGTATTCCAATCTCTGCAATTTAATGATGTAAGCAAAAACTGTTGATGGAAAATTGGCGCAATTTGGCTACGCTTTGAAACTTGATTTGTTTCAAATATCTCTAGCTTTATTTATACCTTTATGCTTTGTTAAAATCTTTTTCAGTGGTTGGAGAATGAAAAGCAGAGGCTGAGCCATCTTTGTGATCGCGCTAGTGAAACTGGACGCTGAAAAGAATATCCTTTCATTGTAGTATGATGTATTGCTATCAACCATTTCTGGATTGATATTCATGTGCACTATATGTTTTGGCTATATTATGTTGTGTTTCTCATTGTTTGATTATTCCTGTTATGCCTAGTTCCTAAAACTGTATAAACTTGTTCTGTAGCCTCAGTAATCATAAGGCTACTTTTACTATGCCAATAATGATTGGCATCAACAGCTTCCATTACTGAGCTTTTATGATTCTTAACTATGTCATACATTGAGGGAGTGTGTAGAAAAGTTGCAGCGTCTGAACACTCCTGAAGAAAGAGCACGCAAGATTAATGAAGTTCCAGAAGTACATGTTGATCCCTGTATGGCTCCTGATTATGAATCTGCTGAAGAACAGTATTACAAGAAAGCTGGTATTAATTTTATCTGAACCATTCCTATCTCAAATGATGTGTCACGCACTTAGTCGTATAGAATGAGACTAAATTTGCCTCTTGATTTTGTATGCAGCTGATTGGACCTTGAATGGAGGTGGATCAAATCTATTGTTTCCAGAAAGAAAAGTGACAAAAGCAAATCCCGTGGAGAATCATACAAAAAAGTCTTTGAATGCAAGTGGTCACATGAGTAGCCCATCAATAGAGGACATGTCCTGTAGATCAGGGGCAGTTATTAATTTAAACAATACCGCAATTGAGACTGCATCACTTCTGTCATCTGGAGCTATATTAAGTGATACAGAGCCAGAAAAAGTCTGGCACTACAAGGACCCTTCCGGAAATATTCAGGGCCCATTTACTCTTTTGCAGTTATCCAACTGGGCGAGTTATTTCCCACATGACCTTAGAATCTGGCTTACATTTGAGAGTGAAAAGAACTCGTTTCTGTTGTCCGAAGTTCTCCGAAAACAGCAGAAAGATTTCGTTCTGCCTTCAGCAGTTACAACTGATGACAAATTAATAAGGATATGCACTGAGAAAGATAGAACCATCTCTGATTTGGTTGCCAATAACTCTTCCTCCCCTACTGGTTATAATCCCACAAAAGAAGGTCCAACAGTTCTTTGTGAAACTTTGCCATCAAGATCTCTGAAGGATTCTCAGAATTTTCATGAGCAGGTCCACCACCAGATTAACTATTCACGCGCCATTCCATCTTCAACAACACCTGGTTCTCATGATGAGAGGGTCCCAAGAGAAAAGATTGGTGAATGGGAACATTGTCAGGACACAGGTGGCATGTGGAGTCCAACTGTATTGCCCATGAATAATAGTTTTAAAAGTAATGTAGAGCCACATCCACATCCTGATGGGTATACTATGAAGGATCAGTTGCAAAATGATTCTAACGATATTCTGCCAGTGGGATCTGTAGAAAGTCTGAATTCCCAAATAGATTCAGGTTTGCGGAAAGTATCTGTTCTTACTCTGCAACAATCTGATCGAGATTCTGCCGCTTCTCTCACTACTAAATGTCCATTGGAGTTCATATGTAAGGAGGAGGACACTTGCTGGCGTTCATCAACAAATGGCAACATTCATGACAATCTACAGTTGTCTATAGCTTTAGCAAAGCCAGATGTCTGTTCGCCAATAAATCCTGTTGAAGAGAGAGATTTGAGTTCAGCTTCTAGTGTGCCTAATCAGTTAGGAGTCCCTGTCTGCCTCCCACATCAAGTTCCCTCTGTGCCTACTACAAGTTCAAGCAAGACAGTGACCATAAAGCAGCATAACAAATCCCTTACTGATGCATCAAGTAAACCATTTGATCAGCATCCTGAACATAAAAATGATGCAATATTTTCCTCTAATACTCATCAAGATTCTGAGTTCGAGTACCCCAGTCCGACTCCAAAATGGGAGAGAAAGCAGACTTCCATGAACCAGTCTGGATCAACATCAGTTATACCAAAGGATTCGGGTACAAACACATGTGTCAACTCTTCAACATGTTTATCAGAATCATCTCGCATGCCTGCTGCTAAAACTTGTAGTATGCAATCACTCAACCAAACATCATGTCTAGAAGAAAAACATTTAAGCAATAGGGACACTACTGCTCAGAAGGAGCAACTAAATGAACATAAGATGGCAGTTAAGAGAGAGAACATAATGAGTAAGCCTATTTTGGATGCAGAAGGAAAAGCTGTGTCTGATGTGTTGGAATCATTGACAGAAAAGAATTGTGAAAAAAATAATGATCTTGGAGCAGAGTCTTTAGAAATCTTAGCGCCCACTTCTCCTGAGGAAGAACAGCCACAATGCTCTAGCCCGATTGCATTATCTCCTTGGGGTGAACAAAATTACTACCAGGGTGAAGCAGTAGATTCTGTACTATGGGGTGTCCAAGATGACCCTAGTAATGGCATGTGGTTGCATTCACCAAGACCTGCTCTACAAGTTTCCTCAGGTTAATTGAAATGCATATTTTGTCATTTTAATGTTTAGTTGACAGCCATCTTATATTATCTTTTACAGGTGCTGATGGAGAAGATGCCTCACACATCATAGATGAGGTGATGGCAGCCCGAGAAAGTAATACTTTTGTTGAAGCATTACTTAAACAAGGGGAGAAAAAGATGGAACAGAGAAATCCAATCACTTCCGCAGGTTCTGGAGCACTGGAAAAGGTAATACAATTCGAATATCTAAATGAAATTCCAACTTGATTAATCTTTTGAATTAATATTGTAATTACCCACTGTCCTAATGAAACCTAGTACTTCTTAGGTAAGAGGAAAACCAAGTGCTGTGCCAGATACATCTCTAGATGGCAGCACAAAAACTGCAGATCGGCAGTTGTCAGGCACATCTCGAGAGGGGAGTGCAAAGGCTTCCGGTTGGAAACCACTAGGGTTATCGCTAGAGGGGATTACTAAAGATTTGGATTGGCAACCGTCAGGTCTATCTCTGAAGGGAGATCTTGAAGGTCCATCTGATATATCTATTGTGGGTGGCGCAAAAGCATCTAGTCGCCAACCATCAGATACATCCCTAGGTGGTGCAGCAAAAGCTTCAGGTTTCCAACAATCAAGTGCATCCCCAGAAGGGAGCAGAAAAGCTTCAGGTTGGCAACGGTCAGGCTCTTATGCCCAGGGAAACACAAAAGCTTCTGGCAGGCAGCCCTCAGGTTCTGGCGAGAGGAGTGTAAAAGCTGATGCCTGGCAAACGAAAAGTTCATCTCCGGAAGAAATCAGAAAAGGCTCATGTTGGCATTCATCTAGGGTTAATTCCATGTCAGGGGCTAGTGAAACCCACAAATCATCTACTGGTCACCAAGCAACAACACCGACAGCAAAGGACTCACGGGAAGCACCAAGGAGACTGGAAAACAGTGAAAAAAACAGTGTTTGCTGGGGAGAGGCTTTAGGAAACTACAGGAACTGGCACCCATCCTCTGGTAATGGTAGTCGGGGCAGCCAGGGGGGTCACAACCATGACAGGTACTTGCACGGCAGTGAAGGTCACAACCATGACAGGTTCAATTCGCGACGGGGCAGCTCAAATCTTTCTAGGTCTGATTATTGTCAGGATCATGGCCGTGGTGGATCATCAAGGTCATTCCCAAGAGGTCAATCGTCAAGAGGTGTGTGTAAATATTACGAGAAGGGCCACTGCTTTAAGGGCGCCAAATGCCATTATCTACATCGTTAATCACCAGCGTAGCTTTACGTCGCTGCCCAATTCTCTTTGCCTCACATTTTTGTATAGCACCATATGGTTAGCTCGTAGTCAACTATCAATATAGTAGTGGGCTTATCAACCGTATTGGCACCACATGCGTGCTGGTAGTAGTAAATATTTGTCAGCAAAGAACTGATTAGTCTAGCATTCAAAGTCTTGAGAAGCACAGATGTATCCCAATTCTGCGCATTCGAAATCTGGGGCATCAGTGCATGATTTAGCTTTGCAGTTGCTTCAATCTGTGTTCTGTAAAATGGAATCCGTATTTCCTTTCTGGTCCTCATCTCATTGTCGATCGTATGTAAATGGTAAAGCTTAGCTGATGGTATGGATAATATGCAAATGGGTACCCCATGGATTGTGGGCGATGACGTAGTGATGCTGGTTTGAGTTTTTGGTCGGCTCACAACCCCAAAAATAAAAAAAACCTGCATGTAGATTTGCGTGAACAAGTAACAAAAGAATAAGCTTTTTTTTAAACAAATTTTCACGCTAAATCAACAAATTCAATCAAAATTTCTTTATTTCTACACTCCATCGCTAAATTCAGCTGCCGACTGTGCAAACTTCGAACGGGCACGTATCCTGCGGCAAAGGCTACATGGCTATCTTCACCTAGGCGTGCCCGTGTAGAACACTGGATAGTAGGCGTTCAACTCGAGCTGGTCAAGTATTTGCTGGAGAAGCGAAAGGTACGAAGTGTGCCCGACAATGAGATCAGTAACATCAACCTGAGAATTCCAACACCATAATCCAAGTAACCGGCTGCATATTGGGAAACAAGTTTACGTTTGGATGCCGAGGGAAACTTACGTTTTCAACTCCTGGGACACGGACGGCCTGGATGCCGGCCAAACCTTGCGTCAACAAGCTGCATCAGATCAGCAATTTGTGTCAGTAGTGGACCTAGTGGTAGACACCGTCACAAAGCGGCCACCATAATTCCAACCCCAAATTGGGATGTGATCAAGACCTACCTCGCGCGAAAAGCAATGCCGAGGATCCAGTCATTCATCGAGTAGACGTTCACAAACCTCCCGGCAACCATCTGCAATTTCGTAAAGCCACCCAAACAACTGAGATCATTGTCGTACGGGGCATGTAACATTAGCAGAAACGAAGGTTTCTTCAGAAATCTACGTATGCACGTTTGGTGCATACGGATGTCCAGAATTACAAAGATTGTTTCAGAGAACTGAGAAGGATGTTTGTTGCAGTTTTGCAGATGGGTTGAAAAATAAGTTCAGATTCATCATGTACCTTCCTGGCAGGCTCCCACATCTCGCCTTGAACTGAAACGGGTGCGCCTATAAGCACAACTCTTTCAACGATCCCCTCTGTTAATCAAAATCATGTCAGCACAATAAGCTGTAAACTTCCTATGTGCAGATACTTTACTGTTACCATTATTGCCCGACTGCGCTAGTTCCTGCAGGCACTTGAACACTACACGAGCGCCAAGCGAAAACCCGACCAGTGTGACAGGCCTGGAGGGGATCATGTTAGTCGCGTGGAGACACGAAGTATATATTCTGAAGGAACTTGGTTGCAGGTAGAATTTAAGTACCTGCTTCCTTGCAAACCGTTGAGCAAAACTTCAGCAAGCATTTTTCCTGCTTTATCTGACCTGGAAAGTTTTAGCAAGTTGAAGAATGTACTGGATCTACCAGATTAACAAGAACTGCTATTTGTTTTTTGATGGTACAACTAATTATAACCAGAACAACGTAAAACTAGGCGAGTCCATAGTATCACCTGTCAATAGCAACGGACCATTTACTATCGATAAAATCTGAAGCAGATACCAATGTAGCAGGCCACGCAAAAGCTGAAATAATGCCACTCAACACCGTCTGCATTGCACCTTCCCTCATCAACTCCATTGCAAATCCTGCAGAAATAAACTGAATGTTTTAATTTGATTGTCAGGTAAAGTGAAAACCTGTGTAAGAAGTATGGAAATTACTTGATGCTATCCAATCTTGCATAGCCGTGCTGAGGGCAATTATATGCTTAGACTCCCACTGCAGAATGTACCTGCCAATTATCAGTAAGAATTACAGCAACGCTCTAGCTGCGGAAAGCTAATTCTTTTCGGCATGATTATGCAGTATAATTTTTTTTACTCATAGTAACCTTGAGACACCTGTGATTCAGACTACACACATTATTTAACTGTTTGTACCTAAGAAACTTTTTATTTTTTAATTAAAAAATGTAGTATGCCTAATATTGAAGTACAGAGTATTACAAACAGTATGGACTTACGCACTTAGCAATGGATGTAATATTCAACATTCAACTGTAAGAGCCAGGTACCTCTCTAAGTTAGCTTTCCATCTTTCCCATGGCTTTGAATAATCATCAACGGTAAAAGCAAATCCAGAAACAAAGATGGCAACTGCTAGGCGCTGAAGAAAAAAAGAACAATCAATAAGTCTCTGAAGTCTGAACAAAGATGCAACTCATAGTATTTCTGTCCAAAAGGGGAAAGGGGAATATCTTTGTGTCATGTCCTCTGAACAATTTCAGAATCAATAAGTCTGCAAAGTAGGAGTAGGAGACAAATAACTCACACCCTGGTTATGGTTATCCCCAATGGTCTTGAACTCAAATTCTTTCACATTTCCAATTCTTTTGGCCATTTTGGTCCCAGTCAACCCAGCTCCAGCAGCTGATTTCAAATCATGATGGTTATTGACAAGATAACATATACTTCGGAATTCATTGCCAGTTAACATGCATGAATCAGTACTTGATTCCTGTTCCTTGCATAAGAACTGATAAAAAAATTATTTGAAACGGAGACTTCCATCACCATAACAGTAGCAGCATTACTCAGAGAGCATCCCCCGGCTCACCTCCGAACGATGCCGCAACAGCTACAGAGCCAGCAGTATGCCCAGCAGCTGTGGCGATCGCAGCAAAGCCGCTGGCACCAATAACAGGGACAAGTGCATGCAGCGTCGGAGCAATAGCAGTGAACCCTGCAGCAATTGCTGGAGCTGCTAAACCTGTCGAGATCAACAGAAACAAATATTCAGAAATCTAAAATTCTTATTAAAATCTGACACTCGAGATGCTTCATTGAATTTCATGAGGGTCAATTACATCATTTCATACCTCCGGATATAGCCATCAGTGTTCCACCGGTCAGTGCAGCTGCGCCGATGATCCCCCCACGCTTCCAGCTCTCCCATGTGCTAGTTGGTGACATGCTTTCACGCGATTGTTCTTCCTCTTTCGCTGCAGCCATAGCAGAGCAAGCAACCATTATCTCGATAGCTTCCTACAATGCAAGACGTGGATCACAAAAAACGTACTAGTTGAATATCGAATTCTCTGTTGTTTATAACAATGGAGGAGATTGGAGGAGAACGCAAGGTAATGGACTGACCATCTTGTTCCACTTGACGTCTAGCCACGTCGCGACCAGGCGAAGCGCGATGCGGTGGCGGGCGTCGTAGCCCTTCCTGACGCGCGGGGAGCCCATGCCATCCTCGGCCATGTTCACGTCCGCGACGCACGCCGAGAGAAGCATGTACAGCACCGCCATCTTCCGGTAGTCCTTGGCGCGACACGCCGGCGGCCCTCCGTCACTGGACGCGAGGCGGTCGGAGCACGCGTTCTCCGGTTTGAGCAGGTCGGCCGGCGCGACATCGGTTTCTAGACCCATGGCCATCGCGTCGACGGCCTTGGCAAGCGCCAGCTCATGGTCAAATCTCTCAGACCGGGCCTTCTCATCGTCGTCCTCGTCCTCGAACACCATCCGAAGAAACTGCACGCATGGCACGAGTGGAACTTGTGAGTCATGATACATCTTCACGACGAAATGAGGAAGATTATTCAACACGGCCTTTTCAGGCATTACGGCTCCGATGTGGTGCTTGGGGTCGGAGGAGGCGGCCGTCTTCTCCACGCCCGGCCACGCCTTGGGGTCAATCTCGAGGAACCTGAGAATAAACGAGCAGCATGTCGCGTCTCGCACGGATGGACCACGAGGTGGGCGAAGACACGCGAGGTGTGGACGATGGATGACCTGAGGACGGGGCGTAGGAGGCCACGGGAGTCATGGATCCATAGATCGCGGACGTCGGGTTCGTCGACGACGGCGGGCGGATCCGGGTCGGGCGGCTCGTCGTCGAGGTCGTGCTTGCCGAGGAGGACGGTCTGGTGGATCTGCGCCTGGCGGAGCGCGAGCGCCAGCAGCGCCCCCGCGGCGTACCTCTGCGTCTGGCTCAGCGTCGACGAGGTCGCCATCGCCGAAGCCTGCTGGGAACACCCGATCGCCGGTGCGCAGGGCTGGGTGCGCGTCAGCCGCGGCGTGGGCCGAGTGCGATAGATCACGAAAAATAATTCTATGGCACTGGCGCCACGCAGATTTTGTAGCACTTACTCTGCATGTTCGTTAAGAGAAGTTGCATGCACAGAGGTTATGAATTTTTTAAGGGAAAATAAGTTGCATATAAAAATGTTATTGCTAATTGACAATCTTGCAGAATAGATGAAATAAAATTTGTATGGCACCAATGCCATAAAAACTCTGTTTCCGCTTGGCGGGAGACAATGTCGGGGCAACATGCGGCATCCCGGAAATACTTTTAGGCTTGGTTCGGTTGTGAAAAATTGGGTGGGAATTGAATTGGAATAAGGGGGATTGAATCTTAATCCACTTGGAATGAAAAGCAACCGAACGAAGCCTTAAGGTGACTAGCTGAGTTGGATCATTATATCCCACATGGTGACACATACAGAGTGATCGAGGATCATCTTCCCTCGGTGTATGTCCGTTAGGAACTCGGTGGTATATTTCACCACTCCTGTCATGTTGATTTGGTGGTTCTTTCTGGAATTACGTAAGGATCTCACACTGATGTAATGTCACGCAAACCGTTTTCGGAACTATGAGCGCACGTGCTCCAGTGGCTAGCGCCTTCATTCCAACCTAGTTTCGACGTTTTTTGTCGGATTTTCACTAATTCTGGCGAACTGGGCCGTCAACCTTGTGGGCTAACTGGGCCGGCACGACCCATTTGAGCATGGTTAAAGAAATCGGGCTGTGCTGTGGGCCGATGGCGCAATCCGTGGCCTTTGTGGGCACGGCCCTTCGTGCCATAACAGGCTGTGCTTTTATCGGGTCGTGCCCGTTGATGGGCCGGGCTGGGCCATTTTAGGTGGCCAGTTTGCCCAGGTATACATGTGGACATGAAGAAATAAGTGTCATGCTTGAAATTTTAGCAGTTTAACTGATGCAAACTTAAGCCAAACATGTGATGATGTCTCCCTTTCATTTATCTCTGTTCATAAGATATTTCCTAAATCGCCAACAAGAAGGTTGTTGTACCAGAAAAGTTAAAGTCGATAATAATAGTTGTTCAGTATGTCACATATCCAGTTTTTAATTAGTAGTCAAAATCATGTTCCACTTTATTTAGTGATCATCACAAGCCCTAATACATAAACCAATGCAAGTTATAAAATAAAATTAAGTGTGATATGCTATGATATTTAAACAGTACCTGTACCCCTGTGTAGCAATGAAACCTAACCTAGCGAACAAGAGGAAGGTTGCAAAAATAATGACAATTTTTTGGTGGTAACTATAGTGAAAACCACCTGTTAAGAAGATTTAAACTTAACTTATAAATAGAGACCCGGATCCACCTAAAAAGACACAATCAATATGAATAAGTTTTTCAATTTCTCAACGCCTTTTGCGTTTGAGTACCTATGTGAACGACATCAACACTGGAACATAGATTTCCAATTTCTGAACACACACATATATTTTGTTGTCATGAAGACTCTGTAGGGAAAAGGTGGTGAGTCAGAGGTGTTAGCGTGACCGGTTCTCCTGGCACACGATCTCATCCTCACCGAGTATGGCTCATAGATTGTAGCTCACGTTTGTAATTCAGTTACAGCGCATGGCTATCTCCAGCGCATTTGTACAGCCAATATAGGCACATCAAGTGATGGATATACGGTGTGCATTGTGCCTCAATTGTCTCTTACATGGTATCATTAGCCTTTGATCCTGCCTCCTCGCAATGAGTGCCTCTTCCTCAACGCCGGCGCCCTCCACCACGGCGTCCGGCATCATCCCACCACCTCCCTCCATCACCACTCCTCCATCTTCTTCCTCGGCGCCAACACCTCTCTCTCAGGCCATCTATAGTGTCAACATCAAGGCCATGGTGCCCTACACCCTAGATCTGAAAGCCCACAATTACACCAAATAGCTCCGTATGTTCCTCCTCGTTCTTGGTCGTTTTCATCAGTAACATCACGTCGACGACCAAGATCCACACCACGATGATCCCGAATGGGTTCAGTAGAATGTAACCGTTCTACAGTGGATCTACAACACTATTTCGGAAGAGCTCTACGACATGACGATGGACAAGACCGATCCTACTGCCTATGGCATCTGGATCCTTCTCCGTGATCTCTTCTCTACCAACAAGCCCAGTCGTGCAGTTCATCTTGAAGCCGAATTTCACGCTCTCACTCTGGGCAAGCTGTCGGCTTCTGACTATTGTCACAAACTGCAGACCCTCGCTAATGCCCTGGCAGATTGCGATCAGCCGGTCGGCGAGCGGGCTCTCGTCCATCAGATGATTTGTGGCCTCAATCCCAAGTTCGTTGTTCTTAAGACACTGCTCCCTTTGCTGCCTACATTTCCCACATTCATGCAGGCACGGGACTGCCTTATTGCTGAAGAAGCTTCTCAAGCCAACACTATCAAGATGGCCACTGAGGCCGCACTGATGGCTGCGGGATCCACTTCCACTACTATCACGCCTCCGACGCGTACTGAGTCCGACGAGCTTTCTACCTCATCCGTAGATTGCGGCCGTGGACGTGGAAATCGCGGTGGCCGTGGTGGTCTGGTCGTGGCGGTCGATATGGCTCTTTTTCCGGTGGCTGTGGCTACTCACAACCACCCAAGGTTTCAAAAACCGGCCAAACCGGACCGGTTTTCGCGAAAACCAGTCAAACTGGTCCTGTTTGGCTGGTAGACCGGTTATTGAATTTGAATTTTTTTGAAAATTTGACGGCTTTTAAAATAAAAAATATGTAACAAAACTAGATGAAAAATGACAAATTGTGGTGGAATCTGTTTGTAAAGAATCGAAGAATTAAGTGCCAAAAAAATCCAAAGAAGATTGAATGAAGAAAATGAAAAGGAGGTCTATCCTCTCCCGTTTCCTTCTCCACTCGTCCCTCCGCTCTCTGCCGCCCGCGCTCCGCTGATCTGCTCGCCGTCCGCCGCCGCGCCAGAAGAAACCGTCGCCGAAGGCCGGCTAACCGGGTGAAATCACCGGCTAGCCGCTTGGTTGCGCGGTCCACCGCTGGCAGCGGCAAGTCGCGCGATAAGAGCGGAAAGCTGCTCGGTTTCGGCAGCTAGCCGAGCTCCAACGCGCGCCCGCGCGGGAGAAGCCGAGGCACCGACTAACCGGCCGGCTAGCACGGTAAGCCGCTCGATTAGGCCGGTTAGCCGGCCGATCTACGCGGTTAGCCGCGGCAGAGGAGGTAGGTTAGGGTTTAGTTGATTTTCCTCAAATGTTGGGTCATTTGGTTCATAGTTGTACAAAATAGTTGCTTATTTTCATTGTTTTGTTCAATGTAAGTATGGCGGATCAATCGGATTTGGTTTGGGAACACGAAGAGAACGTGTGCTCCAGGTTCCGTTGCAAGTATTGCAAGAACGTGAAGAAAGGGGGTGGTGCCACGAGATTCAAGTAACATTTGACACATCGGGGTAGCAATGTGGTGGGTTGTGCTCACGTTTCTGCCGAGGTGCGGGACTATTTCCGTCAGGAGCTTGATAGGACCGTCGAGCGGAGGAAGAAATGAGCTAGACAGGCCCTGAGACAGCAGGAGGTTGCAGGTGAGGCAATGTGAACGTGGAGAATGATGTGGAGCTGCAGATTGCCATGAGCCTATCTAGAGAGGAGGAGGAATTCTGACAGCAACAGCGTATGTATGGTGGTCAGTTCGAGCAATGTGTTGGTGGTTCGTCGGGTGCACGTGGTTTCTCTCAAGGTACAGGTGCTTTCTCTCAAGATGGTGGTGGTTTCTCTCAAGGTGGTGGGGGATTGTTTGGCATGATGAGAAGGTCAATGTCACAGAAGTCAAGTGCCAGGGAACGGGTTCAAACCAAGGAACTGGTCCATGGACGGTAAAGAGCAAGCTAGCAAAGTCAGCAATGGGAAAGGCATGATCCAAATTTTTCTACACAGAAGCCATCACTGGTAGGAAGGTTAATAATCTGTACTTCATTAGCGCAATCAAAGACATATAGATGGGGTACGCTACTTCATTTTTTTCATTATGTTCACAATATGTTTACACATATTCATGTCATGATTCATTATGTTTGCAGGTGAGGGCATTTTTAACCCAACTAGCAGAGAAATAGATGGAACATACCTTGATCAAAACAAGAAAGGCATTCAGAAGCAATTCGAGAAATTCGAGCTAGAGTGGCCGACGCACGGTATTACCATCATGTGCGACTCTTGGACTGGACCTAAAGGGATGAGCTTGATAAATTTTATTATCTATTGTAACGGTGTCATATTTTTTCACAAGTCTTCTGATGTTACAAGAAATAGTGAGTCAGCAGAGTTTATATTTAAGGTATGTCCATATGTTACTTGCATTGATCATTCAATGTATTTGCACCACTATCATATTGATCGATGGTATGTTCATTTGCAGGAAATGAATATAGTGTGCATTGATATTGGTCCAGAGCATATTGTCCAGATTATTACTGATAATGGTTCCAACTATAAAAAAGCGTACAAGCACCTAAGAAACAAGTACAATTATATTATCTGGCAACCGTGTGTGGCACATACAACCAACTTGATGCTAAAGACCATTGCTGTGATAGAATCTGCTCGCAAATTTTCTCGTTGGTTGTACAATCATAATCAACTGCACTCCATGATGATAAATGTTATTAGTGGTGAGATGGAATGCAACCCGTTTTGGCACCAACTATATGTTTCTTGAAAGTATGCATCGTCGGAGAGACAAATTCATGGCATGGATCGGTTCTCAAAATTTCTTAGAAAGTCGATGGTCCAACATCGATGAGGGAAGATATGCACACTCATGCCTAGCCAGCATGTCATAGTGGGACACACTGAAGTATGTGGTTGATGTCGTGCAACCATTGTATGCATTTCTTCAGTTTTTTGATCAAGATAAGACCTCGAACTTAAGTGAAGTTTTTATGAGGTATCATCTATTAAAAATGAGTATCAAGCTCTTTTTCGCAATGATGATGAAGAGTACGAGAGGTACATGGAGGTTATTAATCGTCGGATGCATGATATTTGCAATGACACATTTGTGAATGCATGTAAAATGTGTTTACCAATATAACCACTAATGCATTTCATTAATAATTTCTACGTATCTAATTATTGTTATATATGCAGCTGAAGCATTGAACCCAAGGGCAAACTATTCATATGGGTTCAATGCAAATACGTTGCATGATATTCGAGACGCATTTTCATATATGACACCCACCAAAATGTGTGTTCAGGCCCTGCAGGAGGAGGAAATTTGGAGAAGAAAACAAGGTGCATTCGCAACTGAGTTGGCCAGCAGGATGGCAATGGATGCAAAAACTTTACCGGCTCAATGGTGGCACATGTTTGGTGGTGAGACACCAAATCTTCAGAAGCTTGCTTTGCGCCTAGTGTCACAGTGCGCATCATCTAGTGGATGCGAGCGTAATTGGAGTACATTCGTATTGGTCCACACAAAGGTGCGCAACAGACACTCTTATGCCAAATTGCATAAGTTGATGTATGTCAACTACAATCTCAGAATACGGATACGGGATGCTGGATTTACATATAAACCACCAGAAGCTGATCCTTTTGATCGTCTCATGGAGCTATACTTTTATGATTCTTCTAATTCAATTAGAGATTGGATGGAACATGAAAGATCAAATGCTGATACTCTTCTTGATGAAGAGGACACGGAGAGTGACACTCCTCTGCCATCCCGTCTAGTGAGCAATGTTGAAGCTAGTAGACAGTTACTATGGTTGTCTTGTGCTGCAACGATGTCGGAATGGACAGAACAAAATGTGAGTGACCCTCATTTAGGAAAGAGGAAGCAACAGCGTCAAAGAAAAAAGACGGGTGCTAAAAAGAAAAGGACTACAGGCAAAGGCCAAGGAAACGGTAAAGAGAAAGGGTAAGGTAGAGAAGTGGACAACGACGACTCCACGGATTCTGGAGACACTAGACGAAGCCCACCTTACCAGGAGTCCAATGACAGCAGCTTTCGGACAGATTCTGAAGACGCACTAGACGATGCGGACGTGGTTCCTAACTCCCAGCCACCAGCAACTACGTATCATTTTACAGGCAACCATATCTTTGCATCATATAAGCAATTTTAACTCTTTTCTCTTTTGCAGGTGAGACAGACTTCATCCATGTTACATAGGATCAAGACCATGGCGCTCCACACTCACAGAGGACCACAATGGAGGGCAGTCAGCATCAATATGGTGCTTACTACTCGGGGCAGACATTGATACCTCCTACAACCAAGGTTTTGAGTACTACAATTATCGTATGGGTGATCATAGCTCACGAACAACGACTACATGGGTGTACCAATGGCAGAATCTAGAATTTTATCACATGTTGCGCTCATAATAGGAGACAACTTCTGCTTGAACGGGTCAAACTTGGAATGAATTCAAAGCGGAGTTGCTCGCCACTAGTGGAATTCAAATAATGTCAAGTGATGAGCGCGACATGGCTTATTTTGATTGGAATACAATTCCAGTGTAAAGTGTGAACTTTGTGTATAAACTTTGTGTATGAACTTTGTGTATGGACTTTATGTGTGAACTCTATGTGTGGACTCTACGTATGGACTTTATATATGGATAGACTTTGTGAATTGATGACTTTTTGTGTATGGATTTCTTTGGTATGGATATATTGTCAAATTGTGTGTTTTATTATCCATTGATGAAGTATATATTGTGTAAATGTTTTGCAAGAATTTAGGAAAAGTCATGCAAAAATTTTCTGAACTTTTCTATTTTTTCCTTATTTTACAACATTTTTCCGGGTTTTTCATTTTGTCGCTCGGTTTTTCGCTCAAACCGTCCGGTTTATCGCCAAAACCGACTGGTTTATCGCCCTACCGGTTTCCTCAGAAACCGGCCGGTTAGTCGCTGAAACCGGCCGGCTTACCGGTTTGAAAACCACCAGCCGCTGCAGAATTTAAAAAATGAATTTTGACCAGTTTTCGGACCTGTTTTTTTGGTTTTTCCGAAAACCGTCAAACCGCCGGCGGCCGGTTTCTACGGTTCAAACGGTTTCTCAAACATTGCATCCACCTCCTTCTCAGTGGACGCCGGCGTGCCCACCCTGGCCCGGTCAGTGGCGCGCGCTGTGGACTGGCACAACTGGTCCAAGTGTTCTTGGTGTACGACCACCTGCTGGTCATGCTTATGCAGCTGTTCATCAACCTCCACCTCCACCCTCGCCAACAGCTGGCGTCGTCGACACCAACAGCCTCATCAACGCTCTGCATGCTGCCTCACTGCAGCAACCATCCTCCGGTGACTGGTACTTCGACTCTGCGGCGACATCTCACATGATGGGTAACACTGGCACCCTACCTGATTATCGTTCTTCGTCTTTTGCCTTATTCTTCACATATCATTGTTGGTAATGGGCCTTTACTCCCCATTTTGGGCACTGGTGATACTTCTCTTTCCACGCCTTCTCATACTTTTTGACTCTCTGATGTGTTGCATACTCCTGCCCTTATCAAAAATCTTGTTTCCGTACGCAAGTTCACTCGTGATAATATGTGTTCTATTGAATTTGATCCTGATGGTTTTTCTGTGAAGGACCTTCGCACTCGGAAAGAGATCCTCCGCTCCAATAGTGGCGGTGATCTCTATCCTTTCTCTGGTTCTGCAGCTACCGCATCTCCTTTGGGTCTCGCCGTGAGCACTATTTCAATGACTCTATGGCATCGTCGATTGGGGCATCCTGGCCGTCCTTCACTGCATACCTTCTTCTTTATGTTGACGATATTATCCTCACTGCCAACTCGCAGCACTTACTTGATTCTATCATTGTCAAGTTGCGCTCCGAGTTTGCTATGACCGATATGGGCCATTTGCAACATTTTCTCGGCATTAATGTTACTCGCAATCAGTCTGGCCTATTCTTATCGCAACAACAGTATGCTCTTGAGATTTTGGAACGTGCCAACATGTCTCACTGTAACCCGTGCTCCACTCCCATCGACACTCAGTCCAAATTGTCTGCAACGGTTGGCACTCCGCTTTCCAATCCAACAGAATACCGCAGTTTGGCCGGCACTCTTCAGTACCTTACCTTGACACGCCCGGACATCAGCTATGCCGTGCAGCAAATCTGTCACTTCATGCATGATCCACGAGAGCCTCACTTCAATAAGCTCAAGCGCATTCTTTGATACATCAAAGGCACTGCTCATTTTGGCCTTCAATTGCATCGATCCTCTACTCATGAACTCACTGCATACTCTGATGCTGATTGGGCTAGTTGCCCAGACACTCAGCGTTCGACTTCGGGTTATTGTGTTTTTCTCGGAGACAATCTTGTTGCATGGTCTTCAAAGAGACAGCATACCGTGTCTCGTTCAAGTGCTGAAGCTGAATACAGAGGTATTGCTAATGCTGTTGCAGACTCTTGTTGGCTTCGTCAACTTCATCAGGAAATCGGCAGAACACCCAAGCACGCCACAGTTGTGTACTGTGATAACGTAAGTGCTATGTATCTTTCCACAAATCCCATTCAACATCAATGAATGAAGCACGTGGAAATTGATCTGCACTTTGTTAGAGATCAAGTGTCCCTCGGTGCTGTTAGAGTTCTTCATTTTCCCTCCTCCGTTCAGTATGCAGATATTTTTACAAAGGGTTTGCCTTCCGCTTTGTTTACGGATTTTCGTTCCAGCCTGCACTACCCACGTCCTGGCTGAGGGGGGCTGTTAGTGTGACCAGTTCTCTTGGCACACGCCTCGTCATCAGGGTTTACAAAACGGTCAAAACCGGCCGGTTTTCGCGGTTTTTTGTGAAACCGGTCCTGTCCGGTTTAGAAGATCGGCCGGTTTTGGTTTAATAAATTAAAAAAATTTAAAATTCAAAAAAATTTAAAAATCTGAAAAAAGGTCAAACCGGCCGATAAACCGGTCAAACCGATGGAAAACCGCTCGAATCGATTTGATTTCAAATTCAAAAAGGGTAAAACAGAAAAACCGGTCGGTAAACCGGAAAAACCGACCCGTAAATTGGTAAAATCGGCCGGTTTTCTATAAAAAATTTGATTTTTGAATTTGCTCGATTTTTTGATTTATTGTAGCGGTTTTTCCGGTTTTTGTGAAAACCGATCAAACCGGTGCCGGCCGGTTTTCAAGACCAACCGGTTTTTGAAACCTTGCTCGTCATCGACCGGTTCTCCTGGCACACGATCTCATCCTCACCGAGTATGGCTCTAGATTGTAGCTCACGTTTGTAATTCAGTTACAGCGCATAGCTATCTCCAGCGCATTTGTACAGCCTATATAGGTACATCAAGTGATGAATATACGGTGTGCATTGTGCCTCAATTGTCTCTTACAAGAGGGAGAGTGTGGGGGCACCCCTTAGGAGTTTTACAAGGTGTTCAAAACTTCAAATCACACATAAAAGATGTTCCATGAAAGATCAACATGAGAAAAATGGGGCACATAGAGTTTTTTTTGTCTACAAGGGACCCAGAGAAAGATGTGTTTTAAACTTACATGAAAGTTCACATACCCGTGACTCATTCTTTTATAAAGTTCTTGTTCTTTATGTCACTGTCTGATCCTTACCCTAGCTGTGCATGCAACTTGAACTAGCCATATGGGTGTCCCCTTATTGCCCTATAGCATCAGAGCGATTTTAATGAGCTGAAAAAAACACAGAATAAAAACTGGAAATGGCAGCACCACTTTCCAGTGACGCAACGCCTACGTCGCATCATCACTACAAGGGACAGTTGAGCCGGGGCGTGGGCACGGCGTAGAGCCGCGTGGCGCACGGTGCGGTGAATGCGAAGATGTCTCCCATGTCAAGCTCCGACGGCTTCATGCCGTCGGGGAGCGCCCAGTTGAATCCGTGTGCAAGCTGCGCGACGGCAAGCTCCAGCATGTACAGCCCCAGCGCCATGCCGGGGCAGGACCGGCGGCCAGACCCGAAGGGCAGGAACTCGAAGCATCCGCCCTTGAAGTCGAGCCTAGCGGCTTCCCCCTCCGGTGTGAACCGCTTCGGTCGGAACACATCGGGGTCCTTCCACGATCCGCGGTCGCGGCCGATGGCCCAGACATTGATCATGACGTGCGATCCCTTGGGCACGGAGTAACTGTCAACGATGCAATCCTCGACCGTCTCGTGGTGCAGCAAAGGGAATGGTGGGTGCAGGTGGAGCGTCTCCTTGATCACGCACTTGAGGAAGGGCAGCCTGTCGAGGTCCGACTCGTCCACATTCCGGCCGAACCCGACTACGTCGGCGAGCTCCATCTGGAGGCGTCGGAGGTCGTCGGGACTGTGCATCAGCTCCGCCATCACCCACTCGATTGCCGATGCCACTGTCTCTGTCCCACCGAACATCACATCCTGCGAACGTCATCCATGAATGTTATCAAACCGCAACATCTATGGATTTCACACTACACAGAAAACAAGATTACGTGCATGCTTAACTATTACTGGCTGTTCAAACGTTCCAAAACCCGGCAGGCTTTTTAGAGTCATTTGATCAGATTTAACGGTTAAAAATAGATAAGTAACTAATAAAAAGTTCTGGCCGGTACAAAAAATGATGAACCTAATATAAAAAATAGTAGACCTAGTACTAACTTGTAAAAATCAATGGCTTAGACTAATTGAGGAGCGGAGGTACCTTCAATACATCTCAAACATTGTAACAAATCTCTTTATATTTGGTGAAATGTTACTATTAAAGGTTCCAAAATAAGTAGGAGTAGTGGATAACATGTCTATAACCGCCTTGTGACCCTGCGTCTGCCACCAGTGCCGCCACAACGCTCGTTTGCCGTTGCCACCACTTTGACCCCTTCCTTTTTGCCTCCAGAAGATCGCCAGTGGTAGGAAGGAGAGGGGTCCTAATTTATCTAATAATATTTTAGTAGATTGAGTCTTAAATTAGGGTTGTCTTCTCCATATAAGTTATTTTGTTTCTCCATTGAGGCTACAATGAAGATGGTGCCATCAACGATGATATCAACAACATTTTGGTATGAAAACATGGAGAATTAAGTTTCCGAACGAGCATATAAAGATGGGATGATGTTGTCGTTGTAGAATAAATTTCATTTGTTTTAAGTTGGAAATATTAGGATTTGTCTTTCATTTTCTTCGGTGGCAGAATAAAGAAGAAGGAAGATAAAAGAAAGAAGATTAGAAAAAACTATAGTTTAGAAAATAGTTAGAAGTGAAGTTTTCAATACTGCAAAATGGCTGCACTTTTAGCGAGACCATAGTTTTTAAAACGATAAATTTGTTGCATCCAAATACCTCTTTACTTTCTAAACAAAGTTTGACCTGGATGGATCATGGAGGAGGGGATACGTACCATGATGACTGCCTTGATATTGTTGTCGGGTGAGGCGGAGGGTGTTCTGCAGGTCGTCCCCCGCGGCATTGGCGGCGGGCTTCGCCTCGGCAAGGAGCGTGAGCATGTCGTCGACCATGTCGGCATCGGGGTTCTTGCCCCCGCGGCATTGGGGTTCTTGCCCCGCTTCATGTGCTCATCGATGATCTTGTCGATGAACCGGTCGAGCGCGGTGCGGGCGGCACAGACGCGGGAGTAGAAGCCCTGCGGGTCTATCCAGCCCAACCACGGGAGGAAATCGTCGATGTTGAATGCGGCGAACAGCTTGGAGAACTCCGCAGGATGGCGATGAACTCGTCCTAGCCATCGCCGTCAAGGGTGCCGAACGCCGCACGGAAGGTCACGTTCTTGGTCAGGTTGAAGATGAGCTCGCCCAGGTTCACGGGCTCGCCAGCGGACCGCGCCACCGCCCGGACCAACGCCGCGGACTCCTCACGCACGGCCACCCACGTCTCGCCTCGGCGCTGGCTGAAGAGCTTCATCACGCACAGCTTGCGCATCTGGCGCCAGAACAGGCCGTAGTGCGCGAACGCCATGTCCGCGCGGTCGTATTGGTCCCTCAACAACCTTGCACCTACAGCACAAATCTAACCGACCAACTGGCCGACCCCTGGAACTCACTCCCGACCCTTGGCGTGAAGATGAACAGTGCGCAAACGGGAAAGAGGAGACAAACACACGCGAACTGGCGAGTGATCTGCCTTGCTACTTCTTTTTTTTTACATGGAGAAAAGCCTCCGGGTTTTATACACGCGCTGCAAGCGCAGCAGTAAATTCCTACAACTACCAACTACTCTACTGTACACCTTTTGACTTCGGCGTCCACTGCCACACTGCGCACGTCACCTGTCACACGTCGCCGCCTGTGCTGCTACTGTGGTGTCCCGTTGCGTTGTCTTGTCGCCTTGGGCACCGTGCCTTAGGAACCGCCGAAGGAGTAGATACGGAGCAGCAGGGTTGTTATGTCTAGCAATCTCCCCCTAACCATGCTGCTCCTCAGTCACCTTGATCATGCCAACCCGAGATCGAGCCTCCAGGAATCGGACGCGCCCAAGTGACTTGGTGAGTGCGTCCGCGAGTTGCCGACCGGTTTTGACGAACTCGAGGACGATCCGCCTTCTCTCGACGCAGTCACGGATGAAGTGATACTTCACGTCAATGTGCTTGCTGCGGTCGTGAAGGACGGGGTTCTTGCACAGGGCGATGGCGGACTTGTTGTCCCCATCAGGGTCGGTGCTTGCAGCTCTTCTCCTGAGAGCTCGCACAGTAGCCGATGGAGCCACACACCTTGACATACAGCTGTCGCTGCAACGATGTACTCCGCCTCGCACGTCGAGAGAGCCACCACTCGCTGCTTCTGGGCCTGCCAGCTGATGAGATTGTGCCCCAGGTAAAACACGACGCCGGTTGTGCTCTTCCGGTTGTCGGTGTCGCCGCTCATGTCACTGTCGCTGAACCCAGTTAGCTTCAGTGAACCTCCGCCGGTCCTGTTGTACTGGACTACATAGCCTTGTGTCCCTGCGACGTAGTGTAGGATCCTCTTGACAGCGGCGAGGTGATCCTCCCTCAGATCTCGCATGAAACGGCTCACGAACCCCATGGCGAACACCATGTCCGGCCGTGTGTTCACCAGGTAGCGCAGCCCACCGACGATGCTTCGGTACCAGAACGCATCAAAGGTCGGCGCTGTGCTCCTCTTCGACAGCTTCAGCCGATCCTCCATCGACATCTGTGCTGCCTTGCACTCCGAGAGGCATGCCCTCTCCAGGAGCTTCGCCGCGTAGGCGGATTGGGAGAGCTTGATGACTCCTCCCTCCTTTATCACCTCGATGCCCAAGTAGTAGGATAGCAATCACAGGTCGCTCATCCTAAACAGAGACGCCATCTCTTGATTGAACGTCTCGATGTCCTCCTTCTTGGCGCCGGTGATGATAAGATCATCGACGTAGACTCCGACGATCAGCGTGCTCCCCCTGGAGCGTCGTGTGTAGAGCGCATGCTCATCTACACACCTGGTGAAGCCAAGCTTATTCAAGCTTGTGTCCAGCTTGGTGTTCCACGCTCGCGGAGCCTGTTGGAGCCCGTACAGTGCCTTTCGCAGCCGGAGCACCTTGTGCTCTTCACCCTTCTCAACGAAGCCCGGCGGTTGTTCTACGAACACTTCCTCGGCTAGCTCTCAGTTGAGGAATGCTGACTTCACGTCCATGTGATGGACCTGCCAACCTTTCTCCGCCGCCAACGCCAGCATGAGTCAGACCGACTCCATCCGCGCAACCGGCGCGAATACTTCGTCGAAGTCCACTCCTTCTTGCTGCACGTACCCCTTGGCAACCAGCCTCGCCTTGTGCTTCACCAGCTTCCCATTGGCATCACGCTTCACTTTGAAGACCCACTTGAGCCCGATCGGCCGACATCGGGAAGGCGGATCCACTAGCTCCCAAGTGCGGTTCTCTTCAATTGAGCGCATCTCCTCTGCCATGGCCTTCCGCCAGCATGGGTCGCGTTCGGCATCTGCGGACGTGCTTGGTTCCTCGGCAGTCACCGTCAGCAGTTGCTGCGCGCTGCGTTCCACCTGAGTTCCTGACCTCAGGTGTTGAGGGTCGGTGATCAAATCATTGATCGACCGATACCTCAACGGCCCTTCGTCCTGCGCCGCATCAAGTTCGGGAGAGCGGTCGGGAGGTGGTGACAAAAACCTCGGTCTCGCTGTCGACCTCCTCGACCAGGAAGACCCTGAGCTTCCTGTACTCGCGGCGTCTGAGTCGCTATGCTGACCCTTAGACCCCGAGCCTCCACACTGACCCCGGCCCTCGGGCCTCGAGTCATGTTGGAGCCGACCGCCCGTCCCTTGATGGCGCCGACTTCCGCTACACCGACCGCCCAACCTTTGGTCTTGCCGACTGTCGCTGCGCCGACCGCCCGACCTCTGATCGCGCCGACTACCCGGCCTGGAGCCGCTCTGCCCAGCTGGATCCAAGTTCTCCTAACTTGCTGATCCCGGGCTCTGCCGACCTCTAGCCTCGACATCGCGCCAACCCTTAGTCGCTGCTGAGTCGCACCGACCGTCCGACCTTTGGTCGCGTCGACTGCCCGACCTTTAATCGCGCCGACCGTCGGAGTCAGAGTCCTCTCAACTCGATGACCTCCATCCTTGGTCGCGCCGACCGTCAGGTTGCTTCCTGCGTTGACCTCTGGAGTCCGGGCCTTGCCCTGCCAACTCTGAGTTGCGCGCTGCGGCCGATCCAGAATCGCGCCGACCCCAACCATCCGAGCCTTCTGGCTCTGCCGACCCCGGTTCGCGCCGACCTCTGCCATCGCCGCGCTCAACTCCCCCTGAAGTTGAGCCCACCTCCTCTATCTCCGAGGAGTGTTCGAAGGAAAAGGAGCTCCGTGAGCCTGCCTCCTCTTCATCGGCACTGGTCCCCGACCAGTTCCAGTTTGCTACCTCAACGAAGACGACATCCCGGGAGATATGCACCCTCTTCCCGACAGGGTCATATAGGCGATACACCTTGGTCCCGGCTTCGTAGCCATGGAATACCATCTTGGTGCTCCTATCCTCCAGCTTGTCGAGGTGTGGCTTCACCGTCTTCACGTGCGCCACGCAGCCGAATGTCCTGAGGAAGAACACGTCTGGCTTTCTCCCGTGCCAAGCCTCGAAGGGGGTCTTCCCGGCTACGGCTTTGGTCGGCGAGCGGTTGAGGATGAACACCGCCGTGCTCACCGCCTCACCCCAGAATACCGTCGGCATATCCTTAGCCTTCGACATGCTTCTGGCCATGCCGACGATGGTCTAGTTCCGCCTCTCCACGACACCATTCTGCTGCGGCGAGTATGGTGCCGTGAGATGCCGCTCCACGCCCTTCTCGACGCAGTACCGACCAAACTCCACCGAAGTGAACTCTCCACCCCGGTCGGTCCTCAGCACTCGCAGTTTCTGACCCGTCTCGGTCTCAACCCACGCCTGGAACTCTACGATGGCTCTGGAAGCCTCGTCTTTGGTGGTGAGCAGTCGTAACCACATGTACCGACTGCAGTCATCCACCAGTAGGAGGAAGTAGCGCCGACCCCCATGCGTCGACGGGGTGATTGGTCCACACATGTCGCCGTGCACGAGGTCCAGAAGACCCTCGGCACGGTACGTCGCCTTGCACGGAAACGACTGTCTCCGCTGCTTCCCGGCGAGGCAACTGTCACACAGTTCCCCGACATGCTCGATCGTGGGAAGGCCTCGCACCATATCATGCCGAGCTAGCCTTGCCAGCGCATCGAAGCTGATGTGGCCAAACCGCCCATGCCACAGCCACGCATCGTCACCAAGCCTCGCCGTCAGGCACACCGGCTGTGTCACCTGGAGCTTGGTGGTGTAGAGACGGTTCCTCCCGCGGTTCACCTTTAGCAGCAACTGTCGCTCTCGTTCTCTGACGCGAAGGACCCCGTCTTCGAGCAATATCTGGCACCCTCGCTCGTCCAGCTGCCCGAGGCTCACAATATTGGTCTTCAGACGTGGGATGAAGTAGACTCCGGTCAACGCGCGGTGCTCGCCACTTCGGCCTCGGAACACCACCGTGCCTTGTCCCTCAATCTTCACCACCGACCCGTCCCTGAACTTGACCGACCCTGAAATGGCGGGGTCAAGTTCTGTGAATACCGCCTTGTTGCCCGTCATGTGGCTGCTAGCCCCTGAATCGAGGTACCAGACATCTTCGATGGTGTCTTCCTCCCTTCCCCGGTGAACATGAGCCCGGACCTCGTCCAGCTCAAGTTCACGATGCTCTCCGTTCTCTAGGACGTCCCCGAGAGCACAAAGCTGCGCCAGCAGCAAAGGCGACTCTTGCTCGCCTTCTTCCGCTAGGTGGGCCTTCTTCTTCCGTCCTCCACCCTGGCGGGCGCGCCCCTGACTCCCATGGTCACGGCGCTTGGGCGCACGGCAATCACGTGCTCAGTGCCCCTTCTTGCCACAGTTGTGGCACTTGTCGTCGGAGCATGGGGAGGGTTTGCCACTCCTTGGCTTGCCTCTACCACGCCCACTCCGACCGGAGGTGGACGGCCTGCCCGCTGCTCTCTGCAGCGCGCCCTCCATTCTTCCTCCGTCAGCAGCAGCCTGCTGCTAGTACTTGTCGGCGTTGCTGCCGCGGCGCGGTCTTCGACCGCCTTCAACCTTCCGGTCACATCTTTCAACGTGAGCTCCGAGAGGTCGAGCAGAGTCTCAATCGAGAGAGCAATCTGCTCGTACTTCGTCGGCGCAACCCGCAGGTACTTCTCGATAACCCGTTGCTCAGCGATCTCGTCACCGAGTGCCGCTAGCTCCGCCACCAGTGAGGTGAGACGCAGTGCGAAATCCTCCACGGACTCGCCATCACGGAACGTGATGTTCTCATACTCCTTCCGGAGTAGCTGCGCCTTCGCCTTCTTCGCTCGGTCCGAGCCTACGCGCATCGATGCGAGTTTCTTCCACGCCTCCGCCGCCGTCTTCGCTCTCCCCAAAGTGGAGATGAGATCGGACGTCACCGCGTGGAGAATCGCCTCCAGCGCCAGCTTGTCCTCAGTGTCATCGTCGGTCTCTAACTCAACGGCAACCCACAAGCCACGCGCCTGGAGCATCACCTTCATCATCACCGCCCAGTCGGAGTAGTTCGTGCGTGTAAGCGTAGGGTAGGTGTTGGCGCCGTCGAACTTCCTCACAGTCTTGTGGACGACGACTGTGCGCGACCCGGAGCGGATCCTTCTGCCGCGCCGCTCTTCGCGGCCGCGGCACTCAGGAGAGCGCTCAGGCGTTCGCACCGATGAACCCACTGGAGAAGTCTCTGACGTGCCTGCCATCGCTGCTGGTGCTCAACCAAGCTCCGATATCACTTATTAGTCCCTCAACGACTTTGCACCTACAGCACATATCTAACCGACCAACTGGCCGACCTCTGGAACTCACTCTCGATCCTTGAGGCGTGAAGATGAACAGTGCGCAAACAGGGAAGAGGTGACAAACACACGCAAACTGGCGAGTAAACTGCCTTGCTCCTTTTTTTTACATGGAGGAAAGCTTACGGGTTTTATACACGCGCTGCAAGCGCAGCAGTAAATTTCTACAACTACCAACTACTTTACTGCACACTACTGTACACCTTTTGACTTTGGCGTCCACTGCCACACTGCGCAAGTCGTCTGTCACACGTCGCCGCCTGTGCTGCTGTTATGGTGTCACGTTGCGTCGTCTTATCGCTTTGAGAACCGTCGAAGAAGCAGATACGGAACAGCATGGTTGTTACGTGTAACAGTGATGGAGATCGTCGCCGGACGGTTCGAGAACGCGCTGTCGTGCGCCTGCAGCACCTCGCGCGCGTACTCCGGCGTCGACACCGCGAATGCGTGCAGCCGGCCCAGGCGGAGCTGGAGCAGCCCGCCGTACCGCTCCGCCAGTTTGGCCAGGCCGCGGTGGGTCGCCTGGTCCATCATGTTCATGTTGCTGATGATAGGCAGGCCCCTCGGACCTGGCGGCTGAGGCGCCTTGCCCCGCCGCCGCAGCTGCAGAAGCACCATGGCTAACGAAGCCAAAAACACCCAGCTTAGAGGGTCTTGGAGTTGGAGCCACTCCATGGTGATCTCGACCAGGCCGGCCGTCGGCAAATACCACTCTCCTACCTCGAAAAGAAATTTTTTTTCTCTTAATAACTCGTTTGGGGTTTTAGATTCAGCCGCTGTTGGAGTAGAGCTGAGGAAAAAATGGGGGAGAGTGCCGGGTTTATATACAAGTTGGAGATACTTACCTCTAGGCCTCACCTCTAAGTTTGAAGTTCGCAAGCTAGGTCACCTTGCTCTTGGATCTGTTCAGCTCGTCTGATTTTTATGCAAGTTAAGCTCATATGTTAACTCGCTTTATTTACAAGCCAAATCGAGATGGCTTGCAAGCAGCTTACAAGACAGACGAGCTCCACAAGGCTCAAGGTCCAACAACATTTCAACCATATCATCACAAAATTTATATAGAAATCAAAATTGCAGGGAAAGAAGCATATTCGTCTCCTCGTGAAATCAAGTAACATATATTCTATTTTTAATAGACACATCTCACGATATCAGGTGCCGTCGTGTCGAGACTGCTATTTTTAAAACCTTTTGAGAGTTAAAGTTTATTACAGTTTAGTTATCATTTTAGCCTTTTCAAAATTATTTATTAGATATTGTAATGATATAAACATCATGATGTAAAATATGGTTATAACTTAAAACTTCTGATGAATATTTGATAGGATTTCTATCTTTGTTTTAGTACATTATAAGCTCGCTAGCTAAACAAAGGAGTTTCATCTTGTATCAAGCCAAGATAAGCTGGTATTTTAGCTTGTTATTCTTACAAGGCTAAGCCGAACCAGTTCAAGTTGTTTTTGAGCTCACTCGAGACGACTTACTCCCTCAAAAAAGTTATTTAAATCAAAACTTATAATTTTATATATTTAAATTATTTTTTAAATAAAACAAATAATTAAAGATGGTGTTAATATAATAATTTAGAAACGGAGAGATTACATATTGTGAAAAGTATTTCTCGAAGTGGATTAGGGAGATCCACGCAAACACGCCAACACTGATATAGTAGTAATATACGGACTCTAGAGATCGGCGCGCCATGCGAGTTTCAAGAATGGATCATGGAAAGGTCCATCAATTGGAAATTAACTTGAATAAGACTAGCATCAGTGCGCACCAGATTAGTTTTGGATGGATTAGCACGAGGGTTACTGTAGCAGATTCCTGTCCAGTGGATTGGGATTTTAGATTGGTTACCAGCTGAAATGCTCCAGGTGAAACTCCTCTCGATCTGTATTGCCTCGTGGTTGCACTAGGTCGCAGACCAACAGTTAGTGCCGCCAGTGCAATATCAAAACAAGTTTGGCCCTGAATCACAAAATAACTGCTCCATACATTCTTTTTTATAAGTTGTTTGTGTTCGGACACGAAACTAAGAAAAGTGAAAAAGATAATATGTTCTGAAAACAAACATGATAGAGATATAGTGAAGATGTATTGGTAAGAAAAAGTTGTTTCAAAAAGTAAGAATAAATTATAATTTGAAAAATTTTGAGAGATCTAAAGTGACTTATAATTTTGAATGGAGGTAGGACAATCAGTGCATTCATGATAAACAAATAAGATCAGCGATGAACAATGGAGGGGATGAGATCGAAGGATTACCTCTCAAACTCCTTTGTAACACTGGAATTTCAAAGAATCACACAGAAATTTTACAAACATCAATTTAATTTTATTAAAACACACACAAAAAATAGAAAAAATTATATTGTTCCGAAGGAGAGCTAACTAACATGTAAGATAGGTATTTAGCAATGGAAGCTGAGATACCAACATATATGTGTCGCAATGTTCAGCGCCAAAAAATATCCATGTTCTTTGTGTTCTTGTGATCGTTTCATTGATCCTCGATTCCAATTGCCGCGGCGCTGGCCGGGTGTGATAGATCACTGGCCGTTTCGGCTCAGCAGGAGACGACGTCGGGGCAACGAATGCTGTGAGAAATACTTTGCGCGACTTGCTGGGTTGTGTCGTTGGTGCGATCACATCCTGCGTGGTGAATGAAACCAGTGTTTTATTTTTTTAACCGGCCGGAGGCCCATAATGAAACAAAAACTTTCGGATTAGGAACGGACGAGTTGGAAAAATTTGCGAGACATTCGCGACCCAGCCCAGTAACGTTGTTTGGGCTGCATAGCTTCGAAGGCCTAGCACCATGTTTGACAGATTTGGATTTTTTATTACTAACATATTTTTTGTTAAATTTATAAAACTAATGCTGAATCTTTTTTAAAAAAATAGTAATTTTTTTAGAGGGTGGCACATACATATTGTCCACTGGCCATTGGCAATAGGTTACCACGTGTGTAGCTATCCAACCCGTGGGCAATAGGCTGCTGTGCATGTGACAAACTATCGCTCATACAATGGACAATATGTGCATGTGGCTCTCTGAAAGAATGAGTAGATGATACTCTATCTATTTTTAAATTGATGTTGCTGTTGACTTTTATAATCAATTTTAACCATTCGTCTTATTCAAAAGATTTGCTCGAATGTGTAAAATTTTAAGTTGTGATTCAAATAACTCTAATGATAAATCAAATTATATCAAAATGTATGAAATTTATCAAAAAAATTTGAATAAGACAAACGGTCAAAGTTAAATTTAAAAGTCAACGGCGGCATCAATTAAAGAACAGAGAGAGTATTTTACAAATAAAATTGATCTATTAATTTTACAGATTTAATAAAAAAATTATGTTATTAATAACAAAGCTCGACATATTTGTCTCTTGCTTCTTTGTTCTGACTTTTCCACTGAAAGTATTACTACTAGTTTACGTGTTGGCTCCATTTGAATCGCAGAAATTTAGTAATTGTAAAACAATTTTATAGAAAATATATAGAATTTGAGAAAAATTTCTGCATTCCAAACGTGGCCTATGGATGTGACAGTCCCTCAGTTTCAATGCACCGTACGTACATCGTGGCTTGGAGAGAAAAATGACAGAGAACAACAAACCTCGAAAATCTCAGGGTCACACTCGATCGCAGACGAAACCTGACAATCACACGCGGCCAACAACAGCTACTACATTTCCCCTCTCTAATTGGCCCTCAAATTCCAATCAGCGCCTCTCAGCAGGCAGCTCTATAGATGAGCGACATTAGCTAATCTCGCTCTTTCTCTGCAAAGGGAAGCGACCACCCGGAAATTTCAAGTTCCGACGCACGGCCGAGCGCCGCCCTGCCTCCAATAGCTAAGCTGCGCGTATACTGAGCACAACCATCATCGTACAAATAACACCAGCTCTCGTACCTTTAGATAGCTGAAGCCGATCGAGTTTAGATGAACTGAGTTACCTGCGAATTGCTCAACAGCGCCTGTCTGTCTGTCGTCGTACGTTACGTTCGTCAGGAAAACTCGGTGGTGTTTGTTTAACCTCTCCTGTCCTGTCGATTGATCGGTTCCTCCTGGAATTGCGTGATCAGGATCTCGCACCGGTGTGACGTCTCGCCAATCACGACGTACGCTTCACAGGTAGCAGTAGAGGAGAAAGAGGTACCGGCCTGCTGCTTGTGGAGCCTGTCGCTGCCCGAAAAGATGGGCGAGAACTAGAGGCGATAGTTGCGTCAGCGGTTGGCTGTTTGCCTGTTTAATTGGATACGGGTTGGTGGCAAGATGACCCGCCGGATCGTGTGTTCAGACTTCAGACAAGCAGACGGACACCACGGCGACGCGGACGTCCCAGGGGATGCTGGGCCTACGGTGCGTGTCCTTCGGTTCCTCGATCGGTGCTCTAAAGAGACAGCGACTCGTAGGGATGATCGATCGATGCGGCACCGGTGTCGCCAAGGAACTAGTATATATCCGTGTCTTTGACAATTCCCTTACGAAATATAGTAGCTTCGTAACGAAGGATTAGGCTTTTTGTTGGTTTTGTTAACAATCCTACAGCTGAGACAGGTTGTGAGCCTGATATCTATAGTTATATTTTGCTACGATCATGTATAACTATAAGGGAGACCTATACAATTTTGTGGCGCTCGCTTGGTCCAAATGGAACCTCTGAGCTCCACACTTCACATTAGAGCTGAGCGGCTCTGACCATCACAATCCAATCCACCGGCAAGAAATCTGTGTGACAAGGACAGCAGGTACAGATCAGAAATCAAAACGTGTAAATAGTGTCGTAGTACTTGTATCATTTATAGAAACTTCGATCATTAATAATATAAAATGAGAGAAAATGAAACTATGGTAGCTACCGGAAGTCCGAGAGGCAAAGGCCAAATTCCGGAATCATGTAGCCAGCCCAGCTCTGGAGCAAACAAGACGCTCCACTGATCCAATATGTATAGCACGTCTGATGTCGCGCGTGTGGTCGCCGCACGTATAGCTCAGGCAAACTGCACGGCGACGGCGACCCTTGCCGGCCGATCGATGAGCACCACCGCAAAGCCGTCACATGGCGGACGGTGATCAAATCAGCCACGTATCCGTTATATATATCACACGGACAACTATTTATATTCTGTGCATGCCTCAATGATTCGCCACTTTTGAAAAATATTTGTAAGAAAATATGAGTAATCATTTCAAAAATAATCAGTCAAAGCCTGATTTTTTGCAAAAAGGATAGAGCTTTGATGTAGATTGGGGATTCTATCGAAATGACCACCTCCATTGCAGTATAACCTTTGCGGCATACACCAAGCAAGACAGGTTGTCCACATCGTTATTTCCACCACCCATGGAAAGGTCATCTTCTTCACGAAAGAATGAACTTGAAGAAATAAGTGTCATGCTTGAAATTTAGAAAAGTTCTACCAGTGCAACATTATGCCCCTTTTGGTAGGGATTATGATTATTCAAAAAGTACCTTATATTTTAGATTATTCATGAAAATCACTTATCCAACTTTTTCTTATAATCTATTTTTTATGTGAAAAGTGTTTGATAGAACAACTTATCTAAGTATGGATTATAGTTGGTGAAAAGGATAAGTGGTAAAAAGCTACAAATTGTAGATTATAACATAAGTTGTGATAATCATTGCAAAAAGCAGCTGCATAATCTCTAACAAACTCTAACAAACAAGGCTTTAAGCTGTGTATGCAATGATGTCTTCCTTTCATTTATGCAACGGTACATACCACAAGTGGAATGAGTTATGGTCCCAACATAAATTGAGGATCTACTAGCTATCTTTATAGGGCCATGTCTGAATATGGTATTTTTTCTTATTAGGGAATCACATCTATACCTGTTCATGAGACATTTCCTTCAAATCTCCAACAAGAAGGTTGTTGCACCAAAAAAATTTAAAGTAGCCAATAACATAGTTGTTCAGTACCATGTTACGTATCCAGACTTTGGTTTTCAAAACCATGTTCCATTTTATTCATTGATTCATTACAAGGCCTAATTCATAAACCGGTGCAAGTTATACAATAAAATTAAGTGTGCTATGATATTTAGGCAGTGCCACTATGTAGCAATGATACCTAATACAGCCAACAAGACGAAGGGGTGCAATATTAATGACAAATTTTTTGTGGTTACTGCAGCGAAAGCCACCTGATAAGAAGCATTCAATTTAATTTATAAATAGAGCCCCGGATCGACCCAAAAAGATGCAATGAATATGAATAAGTTTTTTCAATTTCACCACAACTTTCGTGTTTGAGTACCTATGTGAACGACATCAGCACCAGAACATAGTTTTCCGATTTCTGAACACATACCAACATTTTGTTGTCATGAAGACTGTAGGGAAAAGGAGGTAAGTCAGAGAGAGAGAGATTGTGGGGGCGTACTTTAAAGGCACCTTTGGAACGTAGAAATTTCACAGAAATCACATTAACATTTTATAGAAATTAATTTAATTTCACAATAAAAATGTAGAAAACAAAAAAAATTCACGCGTTATGGAGAGGGCCTAAGAGTTTTACAAGATGTTCAAGTCACATATAAGAGAGATGTTAAATAATGTAAAATCGACAAGAGAAAAACTTGGAATGTGTTTTACGCTCACATGAAAGTTCACATAACCTGTGACCATCATTCTTTTACACAGTTCTTGTTCTTTATGTCACAGTATGGTCCTTACCCTAACAGTGCGTGCAACTTGATCTGGCCAATATGGGCGTTCCCTTATTGTCCTACAGTATCACAGCGATTTTAATGAGCTGAAAAAAAAGAACAAAAGACAGCACCATCCACCAGTGGCGCAATGCCTAAATCAACACCACACGCGCTCAATCGTCAAGAGGAATGACAGACAGGTGTCCCGTACGCCGTGTCGCATCATCAGTACATAGGACAGTTGAGCCGGGGCGTGGGCACAGCGTAGAGTCGCGTGGCGCGCGGCGCTGTGAGCCCGAAAATGTCACCCATGTCGAGCTCCGACGGCTTCATACCATCAGGGAGCTCCCAGTTGAATCCATGCGCGAGTTGTGCAACAGCAAGCTCCAGCCCATACAGCCCCAACGCCATGCCGGGGCATGACCGGCGTCCAGACCCAAACGGCAGGAACTCAAAGCATCCACCCTTGAAGTCGAGCCCGGCGGCCTCCCCCTCCGGCATGAACCGTGCAGGCCGGAACACGTCGGGGTCCTTCCACGAGTCACGGTCGCGGCCGATGGCCCAAGCGTTGATCATGACGCGGGAGCCCTTGGGCACGGAGTAACCGCCGACCACGCAGTCCTCGGCCGTTTCGTGGAGCAGCAGCGGGATGGGCGGGTGCAGGCGGAGCGTCTCCTTGACCACGCACTTGAGGAAGGGCAGCCTGTCGAGGTCCGACTCGTCCACGTTCCGGTCCAGTCCGACCACGTCGGCGAGCTCCTTCTGGAGGCGCCGGAGGTCGTCGGGGCTGTGCATCATCTCCGCCATCGCCCACTCGATCGCCGACGCCACCGTCTCCGTCCCGCCGAACATCACGTCCTGCATAGAACATCGTCCATTTATGCACGTTGTTTAACTGCAACATCTACAGACTTCACATCGCAGGAAAAAAAAAAAACCAAGATTTCCATCATGTGTTTAGTTTTCAACACCCGAAGAGACACCAAAAAAGACCGAACTACAAAATGTCTTGCACGCATCAACCTAACAGTGATCGACGATCGAGACTAGACCACTACACGGCCATATATGGGCACCAAAGGTTCGAAGACCGAATTTTCAAAGCGTCTCACCTACCGCTCCCTACTTGTGGCGACACGTGCATACTAGAATCTCACAGGTAAACAGCACGGACTAAGATCGGTGGACACATAAATAAACCAGTAGGAAAAACGAACACATGCGACGTGCATATATAGACTGCCCGGTGGACGTCACTGTTGACGGTGAACTCTGTGCTTCATTGAGGCGCCAGTACTGTGTATTGAGAGCGTGTATACACACAGAGACACAAAGACACCCGATCGTGACAGCTGCTCGCTTTGTGATGTATGCGTGGCCACGCATGTACGTTTTTTGTGTAGATAAACTGAAACCAAGAAAAGAAAAATGGAAATGGACCTTGTGAGCTTTTGCTTGCCTACCTTGGTCCGTGTCTGCAACGTATAGGACTGAGATCATCTACCTTTATGACTTCGTAGTCACGCTATAGCTAACATGTGGATTAGTCAGCGTTGATGATTTACATATGTGATTTTGAAATATGAAGATAGAGGAGGCTGGTTCGAATGTAACGATGGGTTCGAATCCAAATCATTTTTTAAATGGGGAATCATAGAACGGTAGTTGACGGACTAAGAAGACCTCAACACGTCAGAACGGTAGTTGGTGTACGGTCACTGTTTTTTCTGGTGACGAGTATAAACAAACGCAATCTGTATACTAAGCAAGCTGGTCGTCGATGACCAATCAGCGCCTACCATTCAGCTGAGATCATGCTTTTTTTTTTAACTCGTTGTCAAAAAAATCATGCTTGCTTGGGATGCTGGGAAATGCCCAGTTATAGTAAATAATAAGCTACCTATAATGATCTTAGCATGCAGCAGCTGTCCTAATCTTTCATGCCATTTATAGAGATATCTCAGAATTAATTCTACGTTCATATTTGGGCTGGGCACAGATTGGTTATTGCTTATCTATGGTAGTAGTCAGTCCCTGGTTCCTTGCATGCCATTGTTCATGTCCGACACACCGTGCTGGTCAGGATGCACGATCTTTGCTCACGTTAAAAATTGACTAAAACGGATGAATCTGCCGTGATTCGCGTGACGGGGATGGAGCGAGAGGAAACGTACCATGATGATGGCCTTGATGTTGTCGCGGGTGAGGCGGAGGGTGTTCTGCAGGTCGTCCTCGGCGGCGTCGGCCTTGCTGGCGGGCTTCATTTCGGCGAGGAACGCGAGCATGTCGTCGACCATGTCGGCGTCGGCGTCATCGGGGTTCTTGCCGCGCTTCATGTGCTCGTCCATGATCTTGTCGATGAACCGGTCGAGCGCGGTGCGGGCGGCGCGGAGGCGGCGGTTCATGCCCTGCGGGTCCATCCAGCCCAGCCACGGGATGAAATCCCCGATGTTGAACGCGCCGAACAGCTTGGAGAACTCCTGCAGGATGGCGATGAACTCGTCCTGGCCCTCGCAGTCGCGGGTGCCGAACGCCGCGCGGAAGATCACGTTCTTCGTCAGGTTGAAGATGCGCTCGCCCAGGTTCACGGGCTCGCCGGCGGACCGCGCCACCGCGCGGACCAACGCCGCGGACTCCTCGCGCGCGGCCACCCACGTCTCGGCCCGGCGCCGGCTGAAGAGCTTCATCACGCACAGCTTGCGCATCTGGCGCCAGAACGGGCCGTAGTGCGCGAACGCCATGTCCGCGCGGTCGTACGTCAGGTACGTGATCGCGATCGTCGCCGGACGGTTCGAGAACGCGCTGTCCTGCATCTGCAGCACCTCGCGCGCGTACTCCGGCGTCGACACCGCGAACGCGTGCAACTGGCCCAGGCGGAGGTGGAGCAGCCCGCCGTACTGCTCCGCCAGCTTGGCTAGGCCGCGGTGGGTCAGCTGGTCCATCATGTTCATGTTGCCGATGATCGGCAGACCCCTCGGACCCGGCGGCAGAGGCGCCTTGCTCCGCCGCCGCAGCTGCAGGAGCAAATAGGCTAACGAAGCCAGAAACACCCAGCTTAGAGGGTCTTGGAGCCACTCCATGGCTATCTCGACCACGCCGGCCATCGGCAAACACCACTACCACAAAAAAGAAACCTTTTTTCTTTTCCTCTTAATAACTCGTTTGGGGTTTTAGATTGAGCCGCTCTTGGAGTAGAGCTGAGGAGAAATGGAGGAGGGTGCCGGGTTTATATACAAGTTTGAGGAGTAGGTGGGAGGAGATTTCAGATTAGGCTCGGACTTGGAACTAGGTGGGGCCAGATTGGAGAGAAATTAATGGTGTAGCTGATTTGCAAAAAAAAAAAACAACAAAGGAGAGAAAATTGTCCAAGGTCTTATGGGAAAAAAATTTCTCGCATCTTACATTTCTCCTCTTAAATTGAATTGATTCTTATACAATTTATATAAATTTTCTATGTTCCAAATGAGGCATAACCTTGCACAATTTTTTGTTAAAAAAATCTGAGTGCTGTTGTGTTGGAATTTACTGGATATACACATGTAATTTGCAGATCCTACACATAGACCTATGTTTGTTTCCGCATATAAGCGGTTTACCATTGAAAATAAACGAGAATTCCACCTAAAAACCTTAGTTATTTCTACGATAGTAAGAAGCAAAAAAAATAAGAATTGACAAAATCTTTATGGTGGAAATAATCAGATTTTTTGGTAGGCGCTTCTCACATAAACACGAAATATCTTTTTTTACGCCACACAGCAGACAACTGTATATCTCAGATATTTGTACATTGTTGTATGCTCTAGTTGGACTTTTGCAGGTAAACCAAAAAAAATGCTCAGTAGGTAGACATGACATCATGTGTTTAGAAACCTTATGAAGCAATCGCTGCAACAACACGCAAATGCCAAGAGGCCTTGCATAATTATATTGACCGGGACTCTTTATTTAACATCGTTAATAACCTTTCCGTGCTGTTTATGGGTAGACGACTATCCTCGCATTCCATCAGCAATTTGGCTGCGTGTGTCCATATGGCGGTGTCAGTTTCGTGTTGATCTTAGCTTGTAGGAGTAGTAAGCTAGCGACTGCATCCGAATCACGCACTTTACTGACCAGATCAAATGGTAATTAAATTACGAAGAAGAGATCAAAATTCAGTAAGCGCATGGCACTGGCCGGCGCGCAACTTGACAGCGCGAGCCACGAATTCGTTCCACGATCAACACGAGGTCTTGAAGCATTCAAAAGGTAATCGCGCTGCTGTTGGACCACGAACTGAAGAACACACCCGTTCGTGTCCGGTTTGTCCAGTCCGGGATGGTGAAAAGGGCCAAAAGACGGTTCTCGAAGTGGACTGGACCTAGGGACACCCGCGCCACCACGGCAACCAAACACTGATAGAAATACTGGTACATGCAGGCTCTCGAGATCGGCGACGGCATGCGAGCTTGAAGAAGAATGGGTCGTGGAAAGACGGCAGCGTGGGCGGCTACTCGGTCCATGGATCCCATGCACAGTGTCGCGGCCGAATCTCCGTCCACTTGGAAATTATTTTGAGTAAGACTAGCATCTGTGCATCGAGATCGATTTTGGATGCTTGCTGTAGCAGGTTCCTCTCCAATGGCTGCAAAATTCAGTGCTCCTTTGATTGGAAACGCATGAATTTTATAAAAATTAATTCAATTTAATAGAAAAAACACATGATTCAGAAAAAATTTCTACGATCCAAAGGACCTTAAAGTGGATATTTAAAAAATGATGCATGTGAGCACCTCTCAATCTGTATTTCGCCTCGTGGTTGCACTAGATCGATCGCAGATCAACAGTCAGGACCGCCTGCTGTGCAATTAATTTCAGAAACATATTTTGGTCACTGATTCACAGAATAAGTATACAATCAGTACGTTCTGAGAAACAAATAAGATCACTGATGAGAAATAGAGGAGAACGGGAAGGATTAAATCTCTTAACTGATTTGTGAGGGATTTATTAATTCGCTCCGATCCCTGATTGACCGAACACGGATTGAGACTCTGAAATTTGGCTGGCCTTGATTGATTGAACCTTATCCCACGGTCCCACCCATGGAGCGTCATTTTAAGGAAGCATATATAAACTACTGCTACTATGTAAGACCGGTTATAAATTATTGACACCGTTTATTTTTAACATCAACTTTGACTATTCGTCTTATTAAAAAAATTTATTTAAATATATAAAATTTTATTATTATTTGATTTATTATTAGTGAAATTTAAATCACGACTAATAATTTTACACATTGAAAAAAAAAATTAAATAAGACGAATGATTAAAATTGAAGTTAAAAATCAACAGTGTCAATAATTTAAAACCAGAAGGAGTATTAAGTACTGGCATGAGATATAATCGTTCCAACTCCAACGATCAGCACTAAGTCGTCTGTCCCTGGTCAAAAAAAAAAAAAATCCGTCCCGGTACTTACATGCGCCCAAGATATTTCATCGAAACAAATAACTCTACGTGCGCGAGTACTTCCTACTCCCTCCGTGACAAATTACTTTAAAAAAGAACGCTTTCTATATACGCCCGCCATGGTGGTGGTTCGGTCGACCAAACATGCCTTCCGGCAACTGATAAAGCAGCCTGCTGCACCTTCACGTATGTCCAAAAACTGAAATGATGAATGTACTACGGTGAAGCACCAAACCTGAAATTTACTACTCATATGGTGTGCACTGGAGTGAGTTAGAAGCGATGCAGACGTTTCTGCAGGGTAGAGAGTGTGTGTGAGAGCAGGGTTTAATATTTCGTTTAAACCACTAAAATAGGTCGAGACCGGTTTAACGAAAACCGCGAAAATCAAAAAAATTGATCAAAAACTGCTCTAAATCGAAAATTCAAAATTTGAACGGTTTGCTACAGTAATAAATTTCAAAATTTGAAACCATCGGTTTTACCGGTTTTCGGTATTCCGAATTTTTTCAATTTTTCAAATTTTTTTAAATTTTTAAAACGAAAACCGGCCGGTTTGTAAAATTGGTCCGGATCGGTTTCACCGAAAATCGCGAAAACCGACGGGTTTTGAGCGGTTCTGTGAACTCCCGTGTGTGAGACCTCACTTAGCTACTAGATTCCTTACTAAATTGTTATCCTCATTTAATTTCTAACATCTATTTTAACTACTCATCTTATTTTAAAAATAATAAATATTATATATTTTGTTATATATAATTCACTTTATCATTAAAACTATATATTTAAATCACGATGTAAAATTTTATATATTTAAACTAATTTTTTTAATAAAATAAATAATCAAAGATATTTTTTAAATCAACAACAACGGCAACAATTTAAGAACAGCATCACGTTGTTTAGCTACAACCGTAAAAATTCCTTTCTTGCTTCAGGAACTGGAGTCTTGATTTCTTCTGGACGCTAGTCTCCATCAATGTCGTCCGGCGAGAAGAATCCACCACCAAGAACGCTCGCCTGTTGAATTTGGTGGCGCTGTCCGATGCGAGTTTCCTCGTCACGGCGCCAAATGGGCTAATTTGATCATGCTGCTGACAGCGTTGCTTTGACAAAAAAATGCAGTAGTAACTATCATGCCAAGCATCTGCTGCAAAATGAAATGAGGAGCGTACGTATCCCTTTTGTTTTTGGCCGGTGGAAACGAAGAGGGCCTATCGTTATCAATCGTACTCCGTAGTCTGTATTGTACTGGCATCATAGTATAGACTCGGGGGCTAATACAATACAGAACCGTGCTGCTTGCCTGACAGCTACGGTCTGCGGAGGCCTGCCAGTCCAAATCAAAAGTCCAAGCCTGCAACGCACCATAGTCTTCTTCATCGACCTTAATTATATAGATGACGTCAATTAGTTAGCGTAAATTAAAAAATAGAGAGAATGGTGTACACACCGCTGGGTATGAATTCGAATGCACCAGTATTAGTCCAGTGGCTCGCTGTCCCGATAACGGAACTGGTGCTCGACGACACCCTCCGCTCTAGTAGCAACCAAAGCAAGCTCTCTGCCACCAAGTTCTCCCGCTCACTGCAGGGCAGACGCCGGTCCCGTGCCTTGCTGACTTGATGCTGGGTCAAGAACACCAGAGTGGATCAAATCAAAGGAGACCAGAACAGATCAAACCAAAGCTGACTCCGCAGCCGGCAGTCGTATGAGCAGCGAAATGAAGGTTCTTTTATGTTTATCGTGGTTGGTGGAGTTGCTTCAGTTAAGCTAACCAAGGAGCAGCAGGGTTCCAGTCTAAGTGACATGACAGTTGGGCCCACACATCCTGGTGGATGGGTCCCATAATCCTACGGATACGAATCACGATTTGTAACTTTACTTCGAAATTACACGGTCTGACATATCTAATAATAATCGAGAACATTATGCTAGTACTCCTATCTACTCTGCTTACACTGCTGCACCTTTTCAATGGCCATGCCTAATAACAGTCGGGAACATTATGATAGTACAGTAGTACTATCCACTCCGCTTACATTTGCTGATGACGGAGAATTAGAGCTAGTGCATGGCCGCCAGCGTCGTCACCACCACGTAATCCTCGCATCAACAACTCTTCAACGGAAAAAATTATATTATCCTTGTGGGAAAAAGGGGTCAAGTCAAAAAAAAAATTTAATCGCGCCACACCACCAACCCCTGTACGCCAGAAAGCTGACCACGAAGTTAAAAAAATATTGCGACGTCGCATCAAGAACAGTTCTAGCGCGCGCATCTTTATCGATTACCATAGCCAAGCAAAGATGGTAAGCGAACCCGCAAGAGCCATGACGACGCTTGCAATAAAACTCTTTAAGAATCGGTGGTGAAGAGGACGGCTAACTTCACGTCGCCGGCGACGGATCCGCTCTGATCGCTGCGTGTTGGTGCAATCAAGCGTCCCAAGTCCGGCACACCTGTGGCTCGTTGCTTTCTTTGGAAGATAAACTTTCTTACTCGCAAAAATAGTAGTATTGAGTATGAGCTCTCAACGACTACATTTATTCAATTAACGTTGGGTAAATTACGTGCGACGCCGCGTAATCTTATCCTGTTCAACCGCATCCAATTTCATAGTAGGTCATCGCGTATCAACATCGCTGTCTCGTAATCTAATCAGACCATAATTATTTGCGCACGGATCGTACGGCCATACCATTCCGCGCAAGATAATCGCAGATAGACCAATTAACATGGTGACCCCTGGAGCTTAACCGAGGACGGCAGCACACCCACTGAGAACGGCTTTGCGTGCCCTGGACTGGAGTCTGAACCGGAGCTGGGTGGAGCGGAGGTAAAACGCAGGAAAAAAAAATGCATCCTCCTCTTCTGTTCAGGCATTGCTTCCTGCAGTAGCGTCGTCGCCCGTCAGCTCGTCGCCGTCGTTCGCGCCCGTAAACACCCCAGCTTTCTATGTTGCTGTCTGCTGTGCCTTGTAGGTACTAGAAAGCATCGCAGACTTGTCACCAAAAGGGCTAGTCGTCGATCGTCTGGTCGTGAGTTCTTTCTCATGGAAAGCTCGAGGAAGATGTTGTTCTCGTGATCTTCTACAGATCTTGAGACGAGGAAGGTGCAGCAGAACGCCAGAATGGCGCACTGATGAAGTGATGAATGCTTTCATGTGGTTGGTCGCATTTCGTCTTCTCGATCTCCTGCTACCCAGGGCCGCATCGATCGATGGCCAGATTTGCGAATTGTGGTGATCTCCACGTTGTCCCAGTCCGCAATGGGCCGAACCGAGTCGCTGTCCCGTTGCTCGTAGGGTTTGTCTGATGCGCATGAACTTTATAGCAACGGAGTAGATTGTTTATTCATACAGAAAACCAGATAATTTTTTTGTTTCTTAATGGATAACAGTACTAGACTAGTAGTATCTTCAACTGGGAGGGAAGAAACTAGAGGGTGCCGACACTCGGGCCGGTCAGTCTTTGACGGGTGAAAAGTCTAGTGTGACAATGATGGGAGCCCTAGCATTTTGTTTTCCTTGTAATATTACTATATTAGTACTAACAATGACATGATAACATACAAATTTTCTGCCATTAAGGTTTCCGTCGAAACGCTAGGGACGCAGAAGTTTCAACCGCCAATGGGGGCTGAATTGAAGGCCAGATACCTGAAACTTGTGAGGTATTAATCGACCTCATGGCTCAAGTATTTCGAGTACAACAAAAAGAAGTCAAAGATAGCGAAGCTCTCACCAACAACCATGAAGTGGAACAACGATACGTGCTACTACTATACTATTCAAAAGTAGGGGAAACCCAAAAGGCAGAACAGTCAGAGAGAGGGCAACCAGATAGTGCAACAGAAGTGTCTGGGTGGAGTACATGACCACAATCTATACATTTGATTCAGCAGACCACAAAAAGCTCAATGTTCTTTGATGGCGGCGCAGACAATTAGAAATACAAAGCGTGGCACATGTGCAGCATATCTGGCTACATGCAGTCACATTCAAGAGACGGAGACGGGTGGAGGAAAAATGTGATGATTTCCAGAATGTGGAAGGTATATGACAATTTTGTTGGAGTAGATCAATTATCTCAGGAATATATTTTGATCCGGACACCAAACTGCATGTAAATCTTTAGCTGTGCAACTCATAAGCGGTATTGGTTAGTGTGTGCCTATTGGTGGGTTGACAGGAAATGAAGCCAATGCTTACTGACACAAAACTAAACCTACCCCCGGCTGTATGAAGATCCCTTGGATACATTGGTCTTCTCTTCTGTTGAGACCTAAATGTTGATCCAGATTTAAAAAATCTTTTGCCTGTACTGTATCTAGGTCGTTCTTCCGAAGCTTCTTCAGATTTTACGAATCTCCTAGGACTCTTAGCAACTTCTTGCCTTTTTCTCATCTTGCCGCTGCTAGGTCTATACAGAATAACAGAGCGACCAATTTGGTCAACAATGATAGATCCTGTTGATTCCTCAAGTTTCAATATCACATCTGGTAGCTCCTCAGGACAGTTTCCATGAATCTTTAGCTGTTATAGTATTCGGATGCTAGGGCGGAAACATAAAAGCTGTGAGAACAAAGCTGAAGAAAATGTAAAGCAGAAAAGGACCAAGTTACATCGCTCACATGATTTGTAAAGAAGGAAAAATTATACAAGCAATCAGAAGTGTGAAGAAACCAACGAGCACAGAGCTCCCTGATCCTCTCCAATAAAAGTCTGTCTTCCATGGTAGTCAAAACATATGATTCTCATGCTTACCTTAAGATGTTCCTCTTTTCTTTTCTTTTCTTTTCTTTTTTTGAGTGAAAATCTTACACTGATTTCTTTTCATGACAAACTTGAGTGTTTTAGCTTAGACATTGCATAGTCACTTATATTTAATTACATGATTAGATACACAGCTTCCTGAGAGGTTCTTCTGAAACGAAAACCTTCTGTGACTAGGAAGTTAAGTGCAAGGGTGTCTACATTATTTTAGGTAAAACTGATAAAAGTTAGAACCTCCAAATGAAAACTAAAATCAACCCGTCAGAAGTAATGTTGATTATTCCTCGACCTTATCACAACAAAGCCATAGTCTATGGTCTCCACACCATTTCACACTGCCACCTAATGACACCAAGATAAGAACAAATAAGGACTAAGGTTTGATATTTAGAAAAGCTGTAGGTCTCAAGATAAGAACAAATAAAGACTAAGGTTTTATATTTAAAACAGATGTAGGTCTCAAAGATCTATGTGTAAGAGATGTATTCATGCTTGCTTGATGGGCAAAAAGCAGTTATTTGAGTTGTAATTTCTGAGGCCTCATTGAACTAAAAGATTGGAGATTAATACTTGTTGCAGCTCATGAGATACAAGTTTTTACCATTGTTGTGCCAATTCAGGAATTTAGCCACTAATATTACGCAGTCTTCATTGCCTAAAGACAAAACGAAGAACATCAAAGAAAGGTATCATAAGAACCACCAACAAAGTAGAAAACAATCCACACTAGACCTTACCTTCTTCAACTAATTCCGAGTTTAGTTCATTTGCTCTCTAGCTGGAACTGGCAGCGCCGCTAGCATGTTATCCACAATCCATTACAGAACCACTTTAGAACTGTACTAGCCGCAACACTTAGATTGCAACCAGTAGCTCATGGAGAAATTCTACAACGGCCTTAATTCCTACTTCTCCTGGGCATGCATGAGTTACCTGTTTGGGACGATGAAACAATGCGCAATCTCCTAGTGGGAACTAGGCATGAGTGATTAAAACTAGCACCGGTTAGACAGCGAGGTTGCCAAATGGGCATACCTTGAGGAGCTCGTTGGACTCGAGGTTGTCACCAAAGGCGGAGACGAGTGAGGGCGTGACGCCGGACTTGCCGACCTGCTGCGACCTTGAGCTTCTTCCCGAGGCCGTGCGCGTACGAGGCCAGCTCCTTGCGCTCCTTCACGGTCAGCTTCGGCCGTGGCAGCAGCGAGAGAACGAACGATCGGGGCGCTTCCTCCGCCGCCTCGGCCTCCGCCGTAGTCCCCTCGGGACTCTCTTCAGTTGCACTGACAAACTCCTCTGTGTCCGACGCAGCTACCGCCTCGGACGCTGCCGCGGCGGCCGTGCCGTGGCCCAGGGACGAGAGGAGGCGGTGGGAGGGGGCGATGCGGATGCGAGGTGGCAGATGACGAGGAAAAGGGATGGAGCGCAGATGCATCGACAGACAGGCAAGAGGAAGGCGGAGGGGATCGCAAACGGCGAGGCCTGAGCTTTTTTGCTCTCGGAGACGAAGGTAGAAGGGGATAAAAATTTTTGTGTGTTTCCCACCTGTCAGTGACTAGAAGACCTATTTGGTTGTAATTGAACTCCCTGCTCCCTTGTGTACAGGAATTGCGATTTACACTGGAGGGAGCTTGCTTTTGAATCGATGCAAATAAATCTTAAAATATAGGAGTACGGTATACTGTCGTGACAAAATCTTGGCCTGCATTGGCATAGTTTTACGCAATTTGAGCTGTACGCCAGAAACAAACAAATGTATGTGTATATATTAACTGGATGATAAGAATACAGAAGCCATCCAACAGGAGGATTTCAGAAAGAAAAAAAAATGCAGATCTTTTTCTGAACACTGTCTTTGAAGAAAACGAACATAAAACAGATTGTACAACGCTGGGGATATGTATAGATCGACAGAACCGCTAGAAGACTTGCGCAACTTTGCTTGCAAGCACGCGTTCTCGTTTTTCAATGTAGTCGTACGGAACCAGCCAGCTCTCTCTCTTCATTCACCTTCCACCCATCCATTCTTCGACACCTGATTTAGTTATCGACAGAAGTTCAGTAGTCAACCGGGACTGATGGAACTGATCAAGGGATCATTATTGATGTTGGTGGAAGCATAGATGTTGCATATTGACTCTTAAGCAGATAAACATCCCAACTAAACAACGATAAGATATGGAAATAGTACTATATACTATGAGAGTAGACACTACCTTTCGGACCACAATGTAATCACCAGCTGAAAGGTTGAGCTCAGTTTCATTCTCAGCATGATATGCCTGGATAGCCTGTCAAAGAAAAATAATCGTATATGACATGATTATCAAGGGTAAAACAAGGGGCTACTTCTAACAAGCTACAAACTTGTGAAGTCACCTCAGCCAAGAAGTACTCCACAGTCTCCACCAATTCTGCAACTGTTGGATTTCTCATGAATATACCGTTAACTTCTTCATATGCTGGTGGTGCTGGCACAGAACTCTCAACAGTTGGAGGAGGTGCTCCTATTCTTTGCCGCTCAGATATCATCTGCAAAACAGAATGTGAAATAAGGATGCCGGAACAAACTAGATTTTGTGAATGATGTACAGTTTTTTAGTACAAGCGTGGTAAGGATGCGATGCAGAACCATCGGTACCTCTCTTTCAAGTTGGTCAAGAATTTGCAGGGCCCGTTGGTGGTAACTTCTCTCAGATTCAACCTTCAATATAAGTCAACAACTGTTATGTGGCACTGGTAAATGTTCAAAGAAAAGAAAAGAAAAAGAGAAGAAGAAGAAGATATCCAAGCCATACTATTAAAACAAAGCATCTACCAATGCAATAATTCGTTGCAATGTCAGTCTTTGCTGTTGGGCTTCAACAGCCATCATCGCTGCAACAGCTTTTTTGCCCAAAACACCCATATTTGATTTCAACTCTTGCAGCTTCGACTCGGCTGCCTCTAGCCTTGAAATAATATCGCTATTTCCAGACGCTTCTCTTAATTTCGTTTGCCGCTATGAAACTTCAATAGCCTGCAAAACTCAAAAACAAACTTGCTAAGATTTCTGCAGGAACAACAAAAAGACTGCAGGAACAACAAAAAGAGAAGTATAGCATGCCTAAATGATTTCAAATTACAGTGCAAAAATACATTAAATTGTGAGAAAAATGGAATATGAATCGTTGGTACATAATCAAAATTGAACAGTTGAAAAGTAGATGGAGGATAAGGATGAACTCTTAAACAATGCTATTTCATAAGAGATCGTCTTATTAGCATATCACACATAATCTAAAAAGATAATATAAGCAAAAAAAGGTTATCAGTGCACCAACTTGTTACGCAATTGTTCAATTTGTTCATGCCTAAGGTCATCAACTATTTTCCTTTGGCGTTGATGGCTAAAGAGAACTAATCAACTTTCAATCTATTAGATTCTAGCTAATAAAATAGTTAGTGCACTAATGCTGTGCCCAGCTGGCAGAAATAACATATATTGATGGCTCGCAAGATTTGACCTGAGCTTCATTAGCATAATGTAGTGCCCAAACCCTATGGTATGCTCCTCATAAAACCTTTATAAGCTTGGTGCATTAAGGATGAGAATTGCATAAACTCTAAATTATACAACTTGGTTCTGAAGTAATATCCATTTACTATGAGACATCTTTTCTGAGCTATTGAGTTTTCCTATATAATTTTGACACATTGCTTTGATAACAAAATAAAACAACACAATGGATATGGTTCTTGTTGAGTGAAGGGAATAAGGGATATGATACAGACAGAAAATATATAACATAATTATTAAATTTGAATAACCTGTGCTTCAGCTTCTTGACGCATTCTGTCATATCTCTGGGCAAGGTGTCGAGCATCCTCCAAAGGAGCCCCCATAACCATAGCCCTCAGCGGCTCTGCCACCTGCTAATAGTAGATGTTAGTTACACAAAACATCATTTAGATTAAGTCAGATAAGTGAACAATAATATTCGCAAAGATTCTGTAGCACTCAAGGTAAAATAAGTAAACTAATATTAGCTATATCGACAACAAAACAGATAGATACATTCAATCGCTAAGTGGCATATCAGTGCAAGAAGCATTACAGCATCAAACCCTCAAGGCATTCTCTAGCTCCATCTAAATAAATGCAGAACTACTCCAAGCATAACGGACAACACAACGATAACTGGTCTCACATAACGCCATGCATATATATGTTATGGGGATGAAAATACCTGGGTGCCCAAGGCTTTCAGAAGGTTGCCCCGCTCTTTCTCTATGAGGGACCGTGCCTTGGCGAAACTTAATGCGACATTCGACAACGTGTTCCCACTGGTGCAAGTGTTCTCAGTACCGTACTTCTTCCCATCCTCACATAACTTGTTCCCTAAAAGCCACCGATCACATTCGCGCGTCACACTTCATCGCTGCCAGTTCAAGTTCCAGGCGTGCACGTAATCTGTCAGCGAGAAATGGGAATTAGATGTTTACCGATTTCGACTTTGCTTGGACCCAATGACAATGTAACCTTCCACACCGCAGACTATATCCCTTTGGAAGTGCTGGAAGGAGATGAAAAGGCGACACATTGTGTAAACAGACAGAAACTAGGCCAGGCCGAGCGAGCTAAATGGAGAACGCATAGGGGCCAGGTCATCCGTATCACCTTGGCGGCGCGCGTTGAGAGGTAGAGCTTCTCGAGCTTGGAGTGCTGCTGCGCCTCCAGCTCGTCTGCGAACACGCCGTCCGCGCCATACCCGCCGCCGAACTGCTTCAGGACGGCCTGCAGAAAGGAACGCGGGGCGTCAGTAGCCTATCAACCCGGCGACGGCAAGGAGATCCCCCGATCGACCTTGTCGCGGATATCAGGCGGGGGGCGGTGGAATAGATCCAGGAGGGGGATCATGCGAAGGCGGAGGCGGTGGGGATGTCCTCACCTGCTGCTGCCGCGCAACCTGCTCCCGGAATTTGGAGGCCTGCTTCCTGATGGCCTCCATTGTCTCCCGCCCTCTCCAACGCTGCCGCGGATGCTGTTGAAGTAGCCGGTGGGTGGCGGAGTTGGTGAGGAGTGGGAACTGGGGAGTCGTTGTGAGATCTGAATCCGGGTCCGGGGCTGGGGAGTGGGGAGGAAGGAGCCTCGTTCATGCAAGGAGAAGACAGATGAAGAACAGTGGGGACAACCTCCCTCCCATATTTACTTTCACATTTTTTTAGCCGGATAAACGGTTAATCGAAAATGATCGGAATATAAACGGTTAATCGAAAACGAAGAAAATTTGAGTGGGAATGCACCAGTATCGGTCGGGTACCGGTAATACAAAACTAGATTTACAAGAGAACATAATAGAACACCGTAACTCTAATGTATAAACTATAAAATGAATTTATAATCAAATTATAATAGAACATAGTTCAATATAATTTTTAATATTACATTTATAAATAATTACTATAATTTTTGTGAAAAATAACACAAATTTCTATCCACTTTTATGAAAAAATAAATTATTGAAAGGAATACTAGCATGGACGGAAGCAGATCCTCTGCCGCTTGTCAGAAGGCAGGAGATGGCTGCGTGTGGGCCAAGAGGAGGGCGTCCACTCATACACTCCATAGTTACTGGGCCTCTAGATTGATAACCAACATAGTGAAAAAAATTCAAATTGACCCACATGGTCACAACTCTGTTCAGCCAACTGTTGACACAAATTGTCTTTTGTACCATCTCGATCAACTAACATAAACTGAGAGGAGGAGGGTCTCACACATAGACTCCATAGTTAATGGGCCTCTAGGTTGGTAACCAACAGAGAGAAAAAAAATTCAAATTGACCCACACGGTCACACCTTCAGGTTCAGCCGGCTGCTCACACAGATTGTCTTTTGTACTACCTCGGTCAACTAACATAATCTGATGACACCCACACCTATGTAACTAGCAGCACGCATGCCGGGAGGGTGGACTTTGCGCAGTTGTGGTCGATTGATTCCCGTATAAGTTTATATAAATGGGTAAAAAAAAAAGAGACTATTATGTGGAAAAATATAATCTCATTTAAACGGGAAGGAAAACTGCCCACCCGCCGTTTTCGATTCTGTTTCTCGTTTTAGTTTTCTTATTTCTGTCCCGCTCCTATTTATCAGATTTGAAGATGAAACTGAGCGGGAAATTTTTATTAATATGGTATTCGAAAGTTAGTTGGAAAATTTTGATTAACGGTATTCAAAAGTTAGTCGGGACGGAGTTTTTCGGTCCGTTTTCATCCCTAGGAGAAGTTGGTTCTGTTTAGCTCCCACACTCCCACTCCAGCCGTCCGGCATCTGTGCGTCTCAACTCTCACTCACTTTCCTTTGTTGGTCGCGTCGTGCAAGTTTGGACATCCAAACACCCCCAGTGAGAAAGGATTTGGTTGTATAAACCATATTATTGGTCATCTTTAAATCATTCTAGGTTCAAAACGAGAAAAAGAGCGGCATTATCGTGTAATACTTGCATGTCTAATGTGTGGGACCAATCTAATCAAATTGTATGTGTTTATACCTTTTTACACCTCCCGAAATCTAAGATCATGTTTAGTATCGCTACTGGTTGAGCGATTCCATTTGTAGAATCGATAGTGAAAACAAATAGTTGTAGATTTTGCTACAATTTCCATGATCTTCCTCTCAAATTCTCAAAATCCTAGAATCGCTCTCTTTGTGGCAGACTTCATTGAATGTATGAGTCGTCAGCGATAACAAACACGGCCTAAGTGACCCGCGGCCCACTCGAACTCATCAGCGGTAGGCACCCCATGACCCCCTCAGCACAACAATAAATATAGGATTAAGAGGATCGACGGTTACTGTGACTAAAAGAGTTGTCCCCAGCAACAACATGATTGTAATTAGAGACGTTATAAGAATTACTTAGATGGGTAACCTCTTTATAAATATAAATCTCGTCCTACCAGACGGAATAAGTGACATGCCATTACGCAAATATAGCGCTATTATCCACCATGAGGCTTGGACTAGTTAGTTTCATGTCACCTTTGAGATTAGCTTCTCGATACTCACATTCTTGATCTATACACAATATCTGCAGATCCGATCTCAAATCGAACATCAACATTATGTGTATAGTTAACACACAATATCATTATTTAACTATGAGGTGCAATTGTGGTGGCCTTATTGAGGTGCGGTTATATCTATGTCACATGGCTGAGTATGTTGTACTCCATTCTAAGTCATTTTAGAGAGTATGAGAATTAAAAAAAATGAAAAAAAAAATAGAATGTACTGACAACAAAAAGGAAAAAGATAGAGGCAAAGAAGTATTGGAAAGAAAGAATTATATTTGAAAATGAGAATGATTTATAATTTAAAAAAACTTGAAAAACTCCGGATGACATAATTTGGAATGGAGGGAGTATTTTATGTCTCGCAGCAGCGGGAAGGGGCCTGCAGCCGAGCACAGTGGCCATGTGGGGCTGCTAACTGGTTCTCCTTGCTGATAGTGGGGAGTAGAGAGAAGGCTACTTCAGCGTTGCTGCTGCCAGTGATGGTGCATATTAGCTGCATCTGCACCTTCTTGAGCTCACAGATGAGAAAAATCACTTGCACTCGCATATTCAAACAACAGTATAATCTCGATGGATAAAAAGCTCAGATTTTGATTTCTTCAAATAAAACATTGCATCAGTTCCACATATCACAGGCAGAGCTGCATAGCTGAATTAATAGATATAATTAGAAGCAGTACTCAGATTAAAAAAATGATTCTGCAAAAGATTTTCACTGATTTACTTCCAGGGAAGAAAAAAAAGATGTTACAATTTTCAGTCATATCTACATATTTGCAGAGCGAGAAGTCATCATTTGTAACTTCCCAACACAACAAAGAAAATGAAGCTATAGGGGGGACTCAGAATGGCAACACAACACAGAAGGAACATAAAAAAGGCACCTTCTTTGCTACAAATGGGAAGGTAAGCATATACCACTGGTGATTTTACAAGAGAATGGGTGCATCAGAACCACCTGAGAGAGGCACAGAACGCTGTAAGAGATTTTTTTTTTCAGATGTTAGCATAAACATCAGCAGAAAAGTAATTTAGTGTCGGGGACCTGGCATGTAGTCATGTGAAGGTGATTATCCTATCTGCAATTCTTTTGCGGCAGAGAGGGCATTCTGAACAGGCAAGCGAACAAGGCTTGCACACTGCAAGGGAGAACCATGTAGTTAGCGAGAAAGAAATATCAGCAAATTCAGCACATATGATATTCAACAGTATAAAAAGACAGATGCTTACAGCAAAAGTGCCGGCAAGGAAGCAATACTGCAGCTGCTGCAGATTCGAAACAGACTTTACAGACATGTGAATTGCCATCTTTGTCGCCCAAGGCGTCTGTGTCTTTTTCCTTCATCTCTTGAATTTTAGCCTGCAAGAAAAAAAAACTAATTAGGTTCACACAAGCAACGCCCAATAGCAACACAGCAGCAGCTTTCATTTGATTTAACAAGTTAAATTGCTAAGTCACAAATCTGTTTGCTTCCAGTGGCGGACCAAATCGAAGGAGTAGTTCACAAAACCAAATCTCCATGTCACCACTATGGTGTGAAGGTTTATCTGCCTAGCTAACCACTAAGGCACCTCTGCTTAAAAGTCTAGTCAGATTTTAAGAAATACAAAGCCAGCTGTGCACGGTGAACTAAGATTAGAGGAATAAACCATTTCCAAATACTACTATAGCACTAACCAAAAAGATTTATATACCTTCAGACGAACAAGGAGTGGTTCGAACTCTGGGCTTCTATGCTCTTCTGCTGTCAATGACTTCACAATATCATCTGAAACTTGTTTCTCGACTAGAGCAAAGCTTTTGTCACCTTTGTTTTCCTTTGTGCCATTAGTTATATCAGCTAGGTTGATGGATCGGCCATCAACGTTCAAATCTGATATTCCTAGCGCACCTCTCTTCAACTTAGCAACAAGAACCCACATGCCTGCTAGATCATTTTCTAAAGATTGTTCCCTTTTCTTTGCCTCCTCAAACTTTCTTTTGTACTCCTCTTCAAGATGTTCCTTCTCTGCCAGAGCAGCTTCCAGAGCAGCCTCCCTCTGTCTTCTAGCTTGTAACTCCATCTTCATGTCCTCTAAATCAAGACTCCAAGTTCCCACCTCATCCCTGCCACGACTAGTTATGCGGCCTTTTTTCCCATTAACCCTTGAATGCGCCATCTCCTGAGAAATTAACAGCTCCTTTGCCTGCTTTGCATTTTGTAGGGATAGCTTTGTAACTTCTTCAGCCAAATTCTTAAGTTCAACAGCAGCAGAAGATGCCAATTCTTTTGCATATGCAGCTTCCTCACTTAATTTCTGGTTTTGATTGACTAAGTCATGATGTTCTTCAATAATTTGTAGATGCTCATATTTCAGTTTTTCACTTTCGGCTTCCTGTCAAAGTAACACAGTTGGTCAACTTGAATCATAAATTGATGATAAGGAAAGCCCAAAACAGTAGGTAGCCATGATCTAAAGAACATGCATCCTATTTGCATCAACAGCATTTACATGAAAAATGTACCAGAACATTGAGCAAAAAGGGTCAAGCAATGGCTGAAATTAAATCATTTCATGAACTGTAAGTATTCTATACTGAAAAGTATACCATAAATTGTAAAGATAGAACTAAAAATCTACAAAAATGGATAGTTAAAATGCTTAAAAAATTCAGTTGAAAAGAATAGAATGCAAGGACAAGAACCTTGGACAGAAGTCTAGATTTCAAATCAATAATCTCCTGCTGTGTGCATTGCTTAGGGGAATCAACTTCAACTGAGAGCTGTTGCTCAAGGCGAAGAACTTTTTCTTGTAAATCTTCGATTTCTGTATTCTATAATCAGCAAAACTTTCTTAGGCTTTATCAAAATTACAGCAATTTAAGCTGAAAATTGAAAACAAATGGAGAAGGGTTTACCTTCTGTTGTAGCTGCTCCTGAAGAACACGATTATCAGCTGATTTTAACTGTCCCACAGAAAGGAAACTATTAGACTCACAAAATAATATTTTTGGGGTATTTATTTCGATGGAAATCATAGTGGGAGTTCAAGATCACCTCCAGTTCAAATGCCTTCTCACTGCACTGAGCTGTCAGTTTTGTGATAGTCTGTTTACACAAAACAAAACATGTTACCATTGGGAAATTGTTTGACAAAACTAAAAGGGCACATTCATAGGTTGGAAAATTCACCTGCTGCATATCCACCATGGAAACATTAGCAACTGATGCCTCACCGCTAGCCATGATTTGTTGTTCTAGGACTCGCATATGCCTTCTCTTTTGCTGTATTTCACGTTCTAAATTATCTATCTGTCAACATATCAAAGTTACCATGAGTTAGAGTGCATAACCTTTGCCAACCAGCATATGAATATAAAAGACTTCCCATATTTTATGTCAGTTTGCCACTTACAAGTATTGAAGCATTTGCTATTTGTTGAACTATTAATTCTTTCAAAACTATTAATTCTTTCAAAGCCCTTTTCAGATTTGTTGAACTATTAACTTTTTCCAAAAGTAAATCTTGTTGGACCATGAATCATTGCCACTCTTTCAAATGGAATAAACATTGGACACTGAAAAAAAAAGGCAGCCTGGTGTCCCACTTGCGTTGGGTCCGGGAAAGGTCTGACCAATTTGGGTCTTTTATACGCAATCTTTCCCTACATTTATGCAAGAGACTATTTCCAGGACTCGATCCTGGTGACATCATGGTCATAAGGCAACAGCTTTACCACTGCGCCAAGGCTCCCCTTCAACCATTGGACATTGAAGCAAGGGAAAAACTAAAAATTGTTAGAAAGTAAAGGGCATACTTGGTCCTTTGTCCCTTCAGGGTCCTCAATAGATTGTTCAATCAGTCTTTTTAAAGAACTGGTACCAAATGCAACCTCGCCAGCAAGCATCTTAATTTGCTCAATCAATAAATCAATTTGATCTGATGCAGTGAACCCCGCCTGATATGCCAGAGTAATAATAACCAAAATCATGAATGCTCACTGTAGAATAAAATCATACTCAACAAATTACAAATTTTATTCTGTCAAATGATATGGACATTATGGTTCATCTGAACAAGCTTGTAACAAAAGAAAATGCATGTTGAGTAGATATTAGAAATTGCATGCCTAGAACTACCGATTGTTATCCATGTTTAAATCGCCATGTTATGTATTATAGAAATAGTTTCTTGGAAGTTCTCTAGAAGGGATAACATTGCGTAAAAACTGCCAAATCTCAATAAAAAATCCACTCAAAAATTGCTTCATCTCAATCTAGAGTGTATCTCCTCCTTGCAGGATCCCAATCCCCTTCAAGCCACGCCACATGGACCCCCTAGGCCCTACCATACAGCTAGTTTATCCCACCCTGTTGTAAGCCACTAACATCCACAATAACAATGAACATTTGCCATCAAAAAGAAATAATGGAGAACACCTAAGAGATCAGCATTCTTTGTAAATTATCAAAATGAGCTGGTAACTGACCTGTGCTGAATCTGATGCTGAACCAGTAACTGAAGTATGCTCCCCACTGGCAGATCTTAATTGATTGATCTCATCCAATGAGTCTGTTAAAGCAGACGGCAGAGGGTCTTTCACAGTGCCTTCATTTTGAACAGGTGTGGAACTATCTCCTGCAGGGCTTAACTTCTGAAATGTACAGATTGATTAGTTCCCTGGCAATTAAAAAAACTAATTATATAAACATTAAGGTAAAATATGCAGACAGCAGTTCAGTAATGACTACTTACATCTTCCTCACTGAGAGAATTCTGTCGCTGATGGCTATCTGTCAAGGTAGGAATATTGTTCTTAGTGGAAACAAGTATTAACTTCGTCAAGCGTTGTATCCTGCTCATTAAAGCAGCTTTTGCTTCCTCTTCCTCCTCCAGACGAGACTGCATCTTAAGCTGGCCCTCCTCCAACTAAACAAAAAAAAGAAAGGAAAGTATATTCAAGCATCCGTCAACTTGCCAAAGAAATCGTGTAACCTTAAATAGAATGAGTAATTTGTCAAGGATTACACTAAATATGAAATATACTACAGCTTTGATGGGGGCTGTCTTACCCCACCCCCCGGCAGGTCGTGTTTTTCATTCCGCTTTGATTATACAGATTATCCACAGTAATAAATGGAACAAACCTGCTGACGTAATATCATAATTTCATCCTGGCTAGCACTGCCAATCATTCCTCTCCTTAGTTGGTCCAGTTCTTGTTTGAGAGATGATATTTCTCTCTGATACTTCTTGATCAACGACTTGTCATCAACCATCTGGGCAGCAAAAATCATAATGTATGGCACTTCATTTCATTTTCTAGAATAATGGCGTGGAAATGACTTCTGTATGACTAAAACATTTACCCGGTTACGAGAGGCATAAATTTCAATACGTTTTGCTCTGCTGGCAAATTTAAGTGTATTATGTGTTTCTTCCATGTTACTTGATGCTGGGGTAATGGTGCAAATTAGCTGCATAAATAAAGATTAGCATATCAGCTGACAAAATCGGAAATAGGTTTCGATGGTTTACTTAAGATCCAAAATGCCTTCCAAAGAGAGAAGATAGGTCTTACTGAGACATGGCCATGGCCACTCAACGATGACTGCAGTAGACGAGTCAACTTTGAATCACGGTAGGGTATATGGGTTGCCCTCCCTTCACTGAGCTTGCCGATAACCTTTGAATTGAAAAATTTTCTAAGTCAAGAAAAAATAGAGTTGTTTGCGATGAATTATTTTTAAGTCTTTACAGCTGTCTTTTCTTGCAAAGAACCAGGCACATCAGAGAGTATTCAGTCTGCAACAAAAAATTACTAGCAGCACAACAAGCATCTAACATATGATCTGTCACAATGCCAAGTTTAATCTTTGTATTAAGAATAGTTATAAGACAGGTCAGCTTCTCCAAAAGTTGATCTTAAGTTAAAGCTATTGATGGAATAATAGCAATCCTGAGTTTTCATGGGCAACTAGCAATGAAACTTACTGTTCCAAGAGTTAAAAGACTCTTGTTGATGTATGACCCTTCTCTTCTTCTTAACCCTGTAGTCTCTGTCTTCGAGCTCTCAGAACCAGCTAGATCTATCAAGTTCTAGAAAAACATAAAAGTATAAAAAGGCAAGGTTAGAACGATGGAGCAGTTGGAGAGTGGGAACACGATGTTGCTCATAAGAAAAACAACATACAAGCTGTGAATACATGACCCCTTCATCATCATCACCACAGGAACTGCTTTCAATCATCTGAAAGAAGAACGCAAAAATAAATGTTGTCAAATAAAGTACCCAACATACCACTAATGCGGTTAACAAATATGATAAAGGTGAAGCCAGGAAGCCACAAGCATATGAACAAGAAAAAAAGGACAAAACTTCTGCAGAAGGGAGCTAGACTCTACACGCTAAAGGAGATTATAAACTCACCATTGTGAAAATAGTATGGCTTCGGCTGCTAAACAAATTGAAGTTATTAGAACCAACATGCCGATGCTCTGTCATGTTAAGTAGCATTAGTAATTTGGTATCGAGAACACAAAATTACAGTGGAAATTGCATCATGGTTTCAGTTAACTGAAAACAATTTTCGTGGATGAAATCATTGAAGTCATGAATTATCAAAAAGATTTGGGTAACCAAATGAGTTGTTACGAGTGTGGTAATTGTGGCTCATGAGTGATCAGTTCTGAAACCAGATAATGTAATAACCTTCGCCAGCAGCAATAAAAGAAAGAGCATGTCCTGGAGACAAGACAACTTCTTCCTTTATTCCTTCCACATAGGTTCCCTATAGATAGGTAAATATGGGAAGTCACGGGGTAAACTCATAAACAAAATTTTATCAAAGATAAGAGAATGTTGTTGCATGCAGTGATTACGATTATGACAGATAAAATCATATCATGTTAATCGCTCCAGAACCAGATGGTAGTCAGCACAAACAGGATCCCAGCATTAATTCTGGGCCAGACATTTTTCTCAAAAACGCAGGAGAACAGCGCCTCTTTAAATTAAATTATGGGCCAGACTGAAATATACCCTATGTAAACAGTGACTAAATCAGATTATCCACGTTCATAATTTTCAATTAAATACTCCATTTGAAGTAAGTTAATAGCAAAATTCAAGGGAGGATAATTGCTAATTTGCATGAACAGCATCAGTAGAAAAATGCACAGATATATGACTAGAAGTTCAGGAAGCGATGTGAAACTGACAAATAGGAATTTAAAGTGCATGTCTTAAGAGTGCCCAAAAGTTGTAGAGACAAACCTGTGCATCCTCCCTCACACGCAAATTTTGGCCTGTAGGATCAAGTAGATCATTTATCACCTGCAATGATATATACAGATTGAGTTTATCCATGTGGCACAGGAGATCTTGAAATAAAAAACGACATCGAGATATATTTCTTAAACTTCTGAGAAAGAAAAAGGAGACTCAATATTCCTTAATTTGTGCATAGACTATAGTAACACTTGGTCAGTATCTCAACAACACAGAAGTACTGCTGCAACAGGTATAATTTCTGCATAATCCAGGGCATTTGCAGCCAGGAAAACAAGACATATGACTACATAAAGTGGAGGCATAGTGTAGCCACGACTTGTAAATACCAGGCTATCAAGATAAAAGTATAGGGTGACGTAAAGGAAGTTGCTGTTGACTAAATAAAAAAAGTAATATCAAATGTATGTCTTGCAGGAAATTTATGAAGAAAAACATATCTCAAATGGTCAGCTTGTGTACCTCATTATAGATTTCAAGATACGACACCCGGAGCAAAAATTCCCTTCCAGGAGTCTGTTGATAATAAAGATAAAGATAGAGAAAGAAAGTATGGAAGTTAAACATAGCCAGAGAGACGATGTGATACAGAATAGAATCAAGCAGAAAGAACACATTGTACCATTGGAAGAAAAAGAAAGATTTGAAAGAAATTGCATGTTTGTATTCTTTAACATTCCATCCAATCATATTGAACTTTTATGGCCACAATTTTTTTTTTGAAATATTGGACACAAATTCTGGGCGATGCAATCTTTCCACCCAGGGTCCCACGTGTCTTAACCAGATGATGGGAGTTTTTCACCCAATCGTTGAATAGTAACTAACCTGGGATATTTTTCTCTGTCACTACACCAAATAATAAACCCTTCATGATTCATTTAAAAAAAAACTTCATCCAAATTCAAAATGTTTCTAGACAGCCAATTTCTGAAGAGTGAACATCATACTTTAAAACAGACCAAACCGTAAAGCTCTAGTCATTGATATCATTTGGCTGCAACAAACAATGTTTAAATTGCATAAACACAGATTGCTTCTGTAATATACAGTATCATAACAATAGTAATCGATTTTATGAATACTGAATACATACAGAGGGTGCTACAACTACAAGTGGCCAAAAGGACATGTAAATTTTGGATTTATTGATATTTATTACTACTAGAAGGCAAAGTAAAGTGGTCTACGTTTTAAACATTCCAAGAGATATATGTTTCAACCAAGGACTATGACTTCAGCGTGAAAGAGTAATTAATATATGATTGTTCAACTATGAAACTAAAATATTTACTATCATACATCTTGGATCATGCTGAAAACATCCTTTATCGCTAATGGAATTATTCCAGGACAATTCTGATCACCCTGCAAAAGATCAAAAGAACAATGGGATTAATGTAAAGTTGTAAACCTTGCCTTCCAAAGTTATGGAAGAATGTATATTTAAAGCAATATTCATAAACAGGAATATCTGTAGGACATATTGTGAAAGTAAAACAACTCTGGAAAGAATGTGCTTTCTTAGGTATTCGGGATGTCTTTCTAGGAATATGATGTCCTAGAAGGACATCTCTTACGAAACATTCCCACAGAAATTGGGAAAAACTTACATGCATGGTGTGGGTCTTCCCACTACTTGTGACACCATATGCAAAAACTGTCCCTGCAAATTAATAGAAAGGTTCATCACAGATGCAATTAATTTGGTAGATTAATAGTTTATTCTAGAAGGTAAAATAAATTCGCATGAATAAAATGTTTGTGTTGCAATAAGAATCTACTGTGAGTCTGTGAGCCATAAGTCCATCGTGATGGAATACATAGTTCTAAAACATATCAAAGAAAAATTTTCTAATCTCTTTCAAAAGGAGCATAGCATCATTAAGAAAGTGCAAGATAATACAAAAAAAAAGGTAGCAATGGCATACCATTTATGCCCTCCATAGCACCCTTCACTACAGGGCGTGCTGTGACATCATAAACAGCATCGGTTGCTGTTGAAGGCCCAAATACTCTATCTACACAAATTAAACAAGGGAGAAACGATCATGACTTACCAAATAGATGTCAAGCGGACATAACAGATGTATGCAAAATAAAATGTGATGTGTACTGTTTTAAACATCATTCAGATCCGACTATTGACTGCGAAACATCAGAGCATATGCATAACAGATTCAGAAAATAGTAATGAATACATATGTCATATAGACTACCAAATTGTAATGTGTCTTGCAGGCGAACCATAAATTTTTCCACAAGGGTACTTCTGCTGCCCTGTACAACTCAGATTTCAAGTATTCCACAACCCCATAACTGATCTTTCAATGAGAGTTAAGACTATTTCTTAGCATATACTCCCTCCGTCCCAAGTTTATTTCTAACTTTTGTTGACTACAACTTTGATCAATGATTTTCATAAATTAAATTAAGTTTAATAGCATAAATTATATATATTATGAAAGTATTTCTTTTGATGAATATAAAAGTACAAATACTACATTTTTCAATTTAACCAAATCTATAAAAATTATTGGTCAAAATGTAAGTCAACAAAAGCTAGAAATAAACTTCTACTGGTGCGGAGGTAGTAATTAAAAAAAAAAAAGAGCCCAGGGAGGGGGGGGGGCTACCCCCTGATCTCATTGGAGGCAATTGTGGCCCAAAAGTCTATCCCAGGGATCAAACCGGGTAGCTGCGCCCCATCCAGAGCAGCTAGCCAACAAGCTTGTTGCTCAGTCCTAGCATAGAGCTTTTCTACTTATGCAGCCTTCCTCGGAGAAATTATCAGTTTGATGAAACGATGATGAAATAGTGTTAAGATCATCGGTGATATCTACGCCAGCCTTCAACAATAGCAGATACCTTCCAGAATCTTCCACTAATGCAGGCATTGATTTACATTTCGGTTTCTGACATCAATCCCAACTTAAGCTCCGATATATTTGAGCGTTTGAGCACCAATTTGGCGATTTCAGCATATTCTGAAATCCATAGTTATAGGCTACGTCCATAAGCATGACATTGAATCCATAAACTGATAAATTAAATTTTCCTAATCAGTCATAATTTTGAAAGCCACAGAAAGGTCAAGTGTACTATCCCTATGCCTCACGTACCAAACCGCCTATCCCACAACCTGCATTGCCCAAAATCCAAACTGCCAACGATGAAACAGAAGGCTACTCACCATAAGCATAAGCTGTCGCCGGATTGTACTCGCACCGCACAAGACGATCCCCATCCGGATACCACAAGATCTCGTCGCCGCGCTGGAACTCCCGCTCACTGCAACCGCACCAAAATCCATCTCAAAATCAGTACACGCACTGGCTAACGCTACCAAAAACACCATGCAAACAAATCCGCGCAGCGGCCCCCCTAGATCACCATTCCCCACCTGAGCGGCCGGAAGCGGATGGTGACGGAGATGCTGTCGCCGGATCGGGATGTGTCCTCAATGACGAGCTCGTCCGAGCTGGGAAACGGCACCGGCTCGGTCGCCGGCGCCGGGCCCACTGAGGAGGCGCACCGGCGGAGCGGGGTGGCGGACCTCGAGCTCCCGCCGCCACCGTAGTAGGGGGAACTGACGGAGGACGGTGTCGAACGCGGGATGAGGCGGCCCGCGCTGAAGTAGGAGCTGGCGGAGGACGTCAAGGTGGGCGGCCGCCGGTGCCCCGCGGAGAACGGCGAGCTGCTCCGCCGCGATGAGGACGACGACGACGACGGCCGCGACGACATCGCGCGCGGATCTCGCGGAAGCTTCCACCGTGCGCGGCAAGTGGCAGTCCCCTGCTGTCGCAGCACGACGAGACGAAGGGGCGAGTGCGAGCGGACGGGAAGGTATCGGGAGGTCACATGGCCTGCTCCAAAAGAGTCGAGCGCGCACGGCGTCGCTGGATTTTAAAGCGACCACGGCGCAGCGGACAAGGAGGTGGGAGGCGACACTGTGCTAGCTGCTGCGGTAGGCGGCACTCGGCAGGAGAGGGCGTCGCGCGGAGGTGGGACCCGGGTTGGCGGCCACGTGGCAAGGGCTTTCACACTGACGCCGGGAACCACCACGAGCTTGGGGACCCGCGCTCCAGGCGGCGGTGGGCCTTGGTGATTTGAACGGCGCGACGTGGTGGGGGAGTGGGCGTGGTGGGCGGGAATAACTGCGGCGTGCCCAGTTTCTTGCGGAAATTTTAAAATTTTCACAGTGAAAAGTGAAACAGAAGCCCGTGGGGTCCAGAGGCCAGTGACTCGTGAGGGGTCGCGGTGAAAATCCCCGAAAAGCGGAGGGGTGGAACACGGGCGAACTATGCCGCGAGGCCGCTTTTCCAGGGAAGCAGACCGGGCGATCCGCCACCGGCTGCGGCGTGGCACTTGCCGCTGCCGGTGCCGCTGCGGCCCTGGGGAAGGGGTTGGTGCCGGTGGCAAGGACCACCACCTGCTTTGGCTTGTTTAAGACTTTGTTTTATTCGACGGATGTGTTGGTATTTTCGATGTGGATTAAAATGGTGATTTGAATTATTGACAACGATTGATGGACGTGCTTTTTATACGGGCCAAGAGAAGGACCATTGGATAAAGATTAAGGAACTCTTTAGCAGAGTTGTCAGCTTTTTTTAAAGTAGAATCAGAGAAGTTTTATTAAATATTTTTTTAGAGTAGTAATTTTTGCTTTAATTTTGTGAAGTGATTCTTAAAATGAACTAAAATGCTGAGAGTTGAAAAGGTAGCTTCTCTGTATTTTGATTCGAATATCTTAATTAATTTATTTTAAAAAATTAAAGATAATTATTTTCAATCACAAAATCATTTGACAGAAGAATGAAGACGGAATCTAAACCATCAGGAGCTAAAAGCGAAAGACATCACGTGCTTTTTAGTGGAACGTATTGTGCTGAAAAGTTTACGCTGCCTGCCTTGTGTTCAGGTTTTTGACAGAAGGATGTTTTGGTGCTAACTTATTTTATCTAGGCTCAGAGGCGAAGCCAAGGAAAAATGTCATCGGGGTCGGTCTCTAAATACGCTAGTGTCAAATGATAAAAATATTTCTATCACACAGGATTTGGAGATATCAATATTTCATTGGGGTCAAGTGGCCCCGATCTGCTATCATTGTACCTTTCCCAGGGGTTTTGAAATTAATTGGCATTCTTGTTTATCAATATATCCACCTCTCCTCATTTTTACTGCATTCTACTATTTTCGCCTCTATCTAATTCCTATGCTACACCCAAAGCAGGCACTTAAATTGGTACGGAGGGAATGGATCAATGATTCAACCGTGACTAAGGTTACTTGTTTAAGTTCATTTCCTTTGTGCAAAAATCATTTTCATTACAATTAGCCCAGTAAAGGGCTCCCCCACCTTTAAGCCTCCTTTGTAATGTTTGAATTTTTTTCGTTTCTTATGTTTTTACTATGAAATAGAACTAATTTTTGTGTGATTCCCGTGAAATCCCTGCATTTCAAAGGGGCCTTACTTTCTAAAAAGACATTAGTTCAAGAAAACGTGTAAGTTGATTAAAAAAAAGTTGTCTCTGGCACTAACCCAACAACCTTAGAAAGGCATTGATATTGACTTCAGGGGAAAAAAAGATACACTCCTTTTACTTTTTTATGTTTGTCGCATTGACTTTTAATACTATATTTAAATATTTTTCTTATTAAAAAACATAAGATAAATATTATATATTTTCTTACAGTTTATCTTATCATCGAAGGCATTTGAAATAAGATTTATAATTTTACATATTTGAGCTTTTTTTTAATAAAATGAATAGTGACAATTAAAATAAACGGCAACAATAAAAAACCACTGCTTATTTTAGGTGCCCAATTCAATAGCGATTATTTGCCTAACACCACTGCGGGCTGCCGACACACAGACTGGCATGGTACTAGTATTTAGTCCACGGCAATACGACGCGAGAACTACGTTCAAAACTTGACCAATTTCGAAACACGAATCCATCCTTCTCAATAATTATATTTGCATTTTCAATTCCGAGTCCCAAAGTAGTACAAATCGAACATCCCATCAACCCAACGGCGACATCGTGAGTGGATTCCAGTGCAAGGCAAATAGGCAATCGGGGCCAAGGCAACAAACAAAATTTCAGCATCGGAGCAAGCCACGACACACACACAACGTGGTCGTTGGCGAGTCGTCGTCCTTAAGCCAAAGCCAAGTTTCTGTCTTTAGCCACAACACACGCACACCAGATATGTGGGCAACACGCTGCGGTGCCAATTTCAGACGAGTGGTCACGCTCGTAGGCTTCTGTTATCACCGAACAAAAACTGTACGTGTCATGTGGAGGGGGGCAGATGCACAGGACAATATCCAGACGCCTATCTGAATTATTATCGGCCTTGAAATGAAATTTCCATACTGGCGAAATTTTTGGCATGAAATTGACAGATCTTAAACAATTGTGAGACCAACCACTGGTTGGTCAAACTCTTCAATCACGTCCTGAAAAACTGCTAACATCTGGTTCGGAGTTCAGAGTTCCTTCATAGTTACAGTAACTTCCTGCTGTATCATTGCCATTTAAGTAACCATCAGTAGCGCGCTAAATTAAGCCTGTTAGGTAACCTCAGCAGCAGCAGTGTTAAATTAATCATTTGGGAGTAATCAAGACAGCTGCATATCACCGAGCATATACAGTAAGACTTCTTCGCTCGCTGCCAATTAGGCCAGCGCTAGCATCCCATTTCCTAGCTGACACCGGAACAAACAGCTACTGGAGCCGCGAGTTTTCTAACCCCGGAAGGAAGCACGGTTTGTCTGTGTCTGCACCCACTGGAAATCCCCTTCCACAGATTTGGGCATGTTCGCAGGGCATAGACTTGCAAGCCACACGTGCCTGTCACAGTGCCATTAGATTAAACATGCTGCCCAGATTAGTGAATCAGATCAAGCAACGTGCGCGCCCCCCTCGGTGAAAACTTTGAGGATTCAACCAAGTCAGAATTAAACAAAACCACAGGGTCACTACCTCTTTCGTGCAAGAATACTTCCTCTGTTCTAATATAAGTATTTTTACATTTAGTCAAAGTCAAACTTTTATCACTTTAAACACTAATAATGTATAACTAATAATATTTTATTATATAAAAATTATATTTTTTAATTTATTATAAAATAAGCTTTTAAAAAATATATTTTTATAATAAAAAATATGTAATTTTTTAAATATTATTAGTAAAAGATAAAAAAATTTGACTTAATTTAAACTTAAAAATGCTTATATTTTGAACGGAGGTAGCAGATGGATTGAACTTGAGAATTTATGCATTTTTATTTTGTTTTTTTTGCTCAAACAATATCGCTAAGGAGATCCCCTGATGATGCCAATCGGAAGGACCGGCTCTCTGTTGACAGGCAGCCTCGAGCTCGCAGAGGAAGCTTTCAGATTTTTGTCACTAGAAACAATGTGTTTTAAAAATTTATCACTGAAACTACAAATTATAGACACAAGTGATTCTATATGTCATTTATACAGATGATAAGTTTATTAAAAAACAGCTATATTTCAAATCCTAAATATACAAATTTCTTCAAACAGAAGAAGAGGGGAAAATTGTGGAGTGCGGGGCAAGGGTGGTGGTGGGCCTGTGATGTGAGGCTTCCGAGAGGGCTTTCCGCGTCGTGCGTGGGCCATCGGCCCAGCAAGACCAGGACCACACCGGGGCAGCAGAGGAGAGGACGCAGGTTGAGGGAGGAGGACGACAGCAACAGAGCTGAGCGAGCCGCAGCCTGCAGGGAACCTTTACTGCTCCGGGTATCACGTTGTTGGTGCGTAAATTTGTAGTACTTGTTTGTCGCCGGCCGTCTCTCGACTCATCGCTTTTGTGTAAACTTGTCGTCTTTATTTATTTACTCTCTCTGATCTTTTCATGAAGAAAAAGTGCTACTACTCCCAAATTGTTGGCGCTGAAGTTGTAGCAGCCAGCAGCCAAGTTGCCAACACCGGGCAAGGGACGTAGCATGCGGACAGCCGAGGGGAACTCCGATAAGGAAGGAGGAGGCGCCAGAACACAACGAGACAATGAGGAGGAGGAGGCCCTGCAGCTTCCCTGCTCCCGGCTCCTTACTCCCGTGTATATGCTCTCACTACGTGACGATCTGTCATTGGTTCTAATTTTTGGTAGGTCCGATACAATGGAGCGGCCATGTAGGATTAAGCAACGACGTTATCTTCCGGTACATATGGCACTCTCTCTCTCTCTCCCATGCCATTCTTCAGGTTTCATAAGCCGGGTTTTATACTTTTCGGTTAAACTAGTCGTTTCAGTTTGGATACAAATTTATTTTTTTAAAAAAATAAAAAAATCAAGAAAAAGAAAAATTGAAAATCGATCAAACTAGTCGGTAAACTAATCATATCGATCAAAAACTGGTGAAAACAAGTATAAAAGTGGTCAAACTTATTTAGATTTCGAATTAAAAAATTCAAAATCAGAGAACCGGAAAAATCAAGCAATTTTCATTTTAAAACTTGATTTTTTTTCCATTTTTTGCGGTTTTCCCAGTTTCCTGTGGCGGTTTTCTTAGTTTTTTGTCAGTTTGATCAGTTTACCCACTAGTTTGATCATATTCAATTTTTTCATTTTTTTAAATAAATTTCCATCCAAACTAAAACGGACCAGTTTAAACTATAAAAACCGGCTCGTGAAACCTGGTGAATGGCATGAGAGAGAGCGCGCGAGCGCCGTATGTACCGGAAGATAACGTCGTTGCTTAGGGCGCGTTTGCATTGAGCCGCCGCTCACCCAACCAAATATTGGTACACCAACACAATTTAGCAGGAGTTTGTTGCACAAGCATATGTTGGTGTGCCCTCAAAAAATTGGCGTCGCTAGTATAAAAGCAGTGGCAAGTCACGGGCGGCGGAATCGTCCGCCAAAAATTGGCCCACCAGCACCGCCTTTGCAGCTTGACGTGGCGATACGTGGTTGGCTGAATTAAATGTGTAGCCTTTTATTTTAGCTAGCTTCAAATGACTATATTTTCCAAACCGCTAATTCTAATTTAAGATCCGTTTGCACTATTATACTCGTCACAATTAAATTTACAAAACAAAAATCTCATATGATTATATTTTGAAAAAAAATTATTAATGATCCCACATGCCATATTAAAAGATTAATTTTGGTAAGGTAACATTCCAAACTCTACTGTTTTCACTAAATTACCAAAGATTTGGCAACACCTTCATGTGGTCATGACAAATTTTAGTGAGGCATGCTTGGGCACAAACCAAACATACCCTTAATCTTGATGGCCGCTCCGTTGTATCGGACCTACTAAAATTTGAGGATCAATGACAGATCACCATGTAGGGGGAGCATATACGGGAGCAGGGAAGCTGCATCCGATCGAGCCATGACATCATCTGAGGCCATGAAGACGGACAACGGACAAGGTTCGCAAAACCACGGTGTTTTGGCGAAAACACCCAAATAGTCCCCGGTTTACGAATTCAATTTTTTTAAATTTAGTGGATTTTAAAATAAAAAATATGTAAAAAAAAACTAGGCGAAAAATGCAACTTCATGGTGGATTCTGTTTTTGAAAATTGTTTGATTTTGAAGCCTAAAAAATTTGACAAAAATTGGATGTAAAAAATAAAAGAAAACATTATCTGGACCCAGGACTCCAAAAGCACCCCACGCTCGACTTTTTCCCCCATCCGCGAGCTGCGCCGCCGAATCCGCTGCTGGGGCTCGCCGTCCGCCGCCGCGACACCAAAGCCGCCTGAAACCGCCGTCGAGCCGAACGGTAAACGCGGCTAGCCGCGCGCTGCCCTGCCGCTCGTGACAGTGGCTTACCGTTCGAAAAGGGCGGATAGCCATGCACTTTGGCCGAAAAGCCGTTGGCAACGGCTAATCAGCCGTTTGAAGTGGTAAGTCAAGCGATTATTGCGATAAACTGTTCGATCTGTTTGGTTTTCGTGGCGGAGAAGGTGAGATGGTTGTATTTCTGTTTTTTGTTCAGATATTAGTCGATTTGTTAGAAACTTTAGAACATAGTTGGTCATTTTTTAGGTATTGTTGGTTCTAGAATGGCAGATCAGTCCGATTCAGTTTGGGAGCACGGAGAGAAGTGTATCCCGAGTTACGTTGCAAATATTGCAAGTCCATGAAGAGAGAGGGTGGTGCCACATGATTTAAGCAACATTTGGCACATCGTGAAAGCAGCGTAGTTGAGTGTTCTTATGTTCCCGTCAACGTGTGAGACTATTTTTGTTGGGAGCTTGATAGAACCGCCCAGCGGAGGAAGGACCGAGCTAGACAGGCTCTTAGACAGCAGGAGGTTGTAGGTGTGGGAAATGTCAATGAGTAGGACGATGAGAAGATGCAGGCTGTCATGAGGCTATTTAGAGAGGAGAAAGAATTCCGGCAGCGTCAGCGTTCGTATGGTGGTCAGTTTGAGAGTGGTGGTGCTGGTGCTGGTTCATCGCAAGATGCTTCTGGTTCTTCGCAGGGAGGTGGTGGTCTGAATTGTTTGGCATAATGAGGAGGTCCGTGTCACAGAGGTCAAGTAAGAAATGGGTTCAAACTAGAATCGATACAGGTCCATAGACTGCGAAAAGCAAGTTAGTAAAGGCGGCCATTGGACGCGTATGGTCGAAATTTTTTCATACAGAAGCTATCGCTGGTAGAAAAACAGATAATCTATACTTTGTTAGTGCTGTCAAGGAGACACAGAGATCTATATTGATCAAGACAAGAGATTTACCTTGAGCGAAGTACTTCTCAGATATCATTTGTGTAAAAATGAGTATAAAGCCTTTTATACGAATGATGAGCGAGAGATGGAGAGGTACGCACACATTATAAATCATAGAATGGTGGACATTTGCAATGATACCTTTGTGAATGCAGGTAATACTTACTTACGAATAAAATTATTGTATTCTTTCATTTATGATGCAAAGATATCTAATATTGTTATATGTGCAGTTGGATCTTTGAACCTGAGAAGTCACTATGCTTATGGGATGGGTCAGAATATGATGAACGATATTCGAGAGGTATTTATACGCATAGCACCAACCGACTTGTGTGTGCTGCTTTGCAGGAGGCGGAAATTTTTAGAAGAAAACAAAGTTCATTCGGCATTGAGTTAGCCAACAGGATAGCAGTTGATAATAATACTTCTTCTGCCAAATGGTGGAACATGTTTGGAGGTGACACACCTCATTTTCAGCAGCTTGCATTACGGATAGTCTCACAGTGTGCATCATCGAGTGATTATGAGCGCAACTGGAGTACTTTTGCATTGATCCACACCAAATTGCATAACAAATTATCTCATGACAAATTGTATAAGTTGGTGTATGTCAACTACAACCTTTGAATCTGTATGCGTGATGCTTCATGAACATATAAGCCACCAGAAGCCGATCCATTTGATAGTCTCATAGAGCTGTTGTTGTATGATTCTTAAAATCCTATTCACGAATGGATGGAACATAGGAGATCGAATTTCTTGATGAAGAGGGCACCGAGAGTGACACTCCTCTATCGAGCCGTCTTGTTACATATGATGACGCTGGTAGACAGTTGCTACGTTTGTCTCGTGCTGAAACAATATCTGAATGGGCAAATCAAAATGTGGGTGATACTCGCATATGCAAGAGAAAAATTCAAAGTGCAAGACAGAAAAATGATGCTGAAAAGATGAGAACAAAGAGCAAAGGGAAAGATAATAACGTGGGCAGTGACGACTCCACAGATTCTGGAGACGGCAAATAAAACCCACCTTATCAGAAATCAAATGATAGCAGCTCCTGGACTATATCTGGAGACCCACCAGGCAGTATTGTTCCTGACTCACAGCTACCGATCACAACTCATCATTTCACAGATAACCATTTCTTCATATCATCCGATCAATTTTCACTCATTTATCTTACACTTCACTTCTTTTGCAGGTGAGACAGACTACACCTATGCTACACAGAATGAAGACCATAGTGCTTCACAGTCACCAAGAACAACAATGAAGGGAGCCAGCATTACTACGGCACCTGCTATTTCGCGACTGACAGTGATACATCATACAGCCAATGTAATGACTACTACAATTATCTGTACGGTGATCGTAGCACACAACCTCCCACCACATGGGTCTACCAATGGTAAAATCTAGAGTTTTATAACATGCTGTTCTCACAATGGAAAACAACTACCCTTTGGATGGAACAATCATTGAATGAATTTAAAGCGGAGTTGTTAGCTACTAGAGAAATTCAACTCATCTTAAGAGTGCGACAATGCATATTTTAATTAGAATACAATCTCAAAGTAAAGTGTGCTTTGAAAATTATGTATGTACTTTGAATTTTTTGTGGATAAACTCTATGTATAGATTTTTTTGTGTTTGAAACTTTAGATTTGATATGGATAAATATGTGTCTTATTATTTGTGAATGAAGTATGTTGTATATGTTAATATTAAAAGAAATTAGAATAGGTCCTGCCAAATTTTTCAGCAATTTTTCATCTCTTTTTTTATTTTTCACTAATTTATCGGTTTTTAGGAAAGTCGATCGGTTTACCGCAAAAAATGTTCGGTTTTCGCACTTAGCGGTTTTCAATAAAACCGTTTGGCTAACTGCAAAAAATGGTTCGTCTTACTATTCTCAAACCGATGAAACTGTTCACAGATTTAAAAATAAAAATTTGAACGAAAAATCCAACGATTTTAGTGTTTTTCGTCAAACCGTCCCCAGACGGTTTCAGCGGTCGAAACGGTAAGTGAAACCTAGCTCGTTGCTTGTTTAATTCACACGCTCCTCTCTCGCTACACGAGTTTAACTAACCTCGTTACTTTTTGTATGATCAGCTAGTCGTGGTTCCGGCCGCGACGACATCGGCTCGAGTGTTTCTGGCCTTTCAAGCTACTCTTTGAAAATTCGGGAAACAGGGAAAGCTGGAAAAGAAAGGGGGAAGCGGTCGGGTCCAGTGACTCCAGTCCCGCGTGCCAACTTAATTCTACGGCAGAAGCCAGCCAGCTCGTACAGAGTCAGTGCGTATTTTCTCAACGTACATATACAGCCATTCAGGTCAGCGCCGCGCGCACGATACGAGCGATTTCTCCGGTACAAGGCCGGCGCCAAGAGAGCTTGCTTCGCAATGCTTTCCTCAGGAAAATGGCAATGGATGGAACGATGGGCCGAAAATGTGATGCGTTTTGAGATACGTCGCACTAGGCAAGAACACGAATGCGCGGGCTGCGCCACTGCAGATAGAGGCCCGTTGGAAAAAGAGAGAATTTCTTTGTTATCAAAACAATCACCGCTTCCTTCTTTGATTTTTTTCATTTGAACTTTCCTTTGAGAATAGAAATATACATTTGGTTTTTTTTCAGGAAAATGGCCATTTTGACAAATCCATCGATACTCCACTCCAATCGATCCATTCGATTCATCAGCACGTCAACGCCAATTTCCCCACTGTGAGAGCTTTCACCTCCACTTATAGATCGGCCGATGAGACAGAGCAGCGCCGAGCAAGAACACGCTGCCATGGACACGCAGCTCCTGCTGCTCGCCGTCCTGCTCCTCCCTCTCGTCGCCCTCCTGCTCGCGCGACAGCATGGTGAGGGCAAGAACGGCGCCCGCCTCCCGCCGGGGCCCCCGGCCGTGCCGGTCCTCGGCAACCTGCTCTGGCTGACGCACTCCCCGTCCGACATCGAACCCCTGCTCCGCCGCCTCGTCGCGCGGTGCGGCCCTGTTGTTTCCCTCCGCATGGGTTCCCACCTGACCGTCTTCGGCCGACCGCCGCCTGGCGCACGCGGCGCTGGTGCAGAGCGGGACCGCACTGGCCGACCGCCCGGTGGTCTCGCGCGACCTCCTGGGTGAGAACGGCAACACCATCGCGCGGTCCAGCTACGGGCCAATGTGGCGTCTCCTGCGCCCCAACAGGGTCGCCAAGATGCTGAACCCGTCGCGGGTCCGGCTGTTCTCGCCGGCGCGCGTCTGGGTGCGCCGCATGCTTGTGGAGAAGCTCCAGCCATCCAGGAATGACGCGCCGGCTCCCCGCGCCGTGATGGAGGCGTTCTGGTACGCCATCTTCTCCCTCCTCGTGCTCATGTGCTTCGGCGTGCGGCTGGAAGAGCCTGCGGTGCACGCCATCGCCGCCGCGCAGCGCGAGTGGCTTATGTTCGTGGCTAGCAACACGACCGTGTTCGGGTTCTGGCCAGCGTTGACCAAGCGTATCTTCCGTTACCGCCTTCAGATGGGACTCGATGCTCGAGGAAAGCAGAAGAAACTCTTCGTGCCACTGATCGACGCCCGCCGGGAGTGGAGGAAGCAGCTCAGCCAAGGCGGCGGCGGCGGCGGCGCTGCTCCAGAGAAGGACACGATGATCGAGCAATCGTATGTGTACACCCTCCTCGACCTCAGGCTCTCCCACGAAGGTGACCGCGCTCTCACCGTCGACGAGCTGGCCAGTCTCTGCTCCGAGTTCGTCACCGCCGGGACCGACACGACTTCCGCCGCGATTCAGTGGATCATGGCCGAGCTGGTCAAGAACACGGCCATCCAGGAGAAGCTCTATGCCGAGATCAAGGCAACCTACAGCGACGAGCGACAGGAGGTCAGCGAGGAGGACACTCACAAGATGCCGTACCTCAAGGCCGTCGTGCTCGAGGAACTGCGCGGGCACCCTCCCTTACACTTGTTGCTGGCGCACAAGGCGGCGGAGGACATAATGGTCGGCGGGTACCTGATCCCCAAGGGTGCGGCCGTGAACTTCCTGGTTGCAGATATGGGCTGGGACGAGCGAGCTTGGGAGAGGCCGATTTAGTTCTTGCCGGAGAGGTTCTTGCCCGGTGGCCAGGGCGACGGCGTGGACGTGACCGGCAGCAGGGAGATCAAGATGATGCCTTTCGGCGCCGGCCGCCGGATATGCACCGGTCTTGGCATCGCCATGCTTCACCTGGAGTACTTCGTGGCCAACTTGGTGAAGGAATTTCAATGGAAGGAGGTGTCCGGCGACGAGGTTGACCTTGCCGAGAAGCGCGAGTTCACCACCGTCATGAAGAAGCCGCTGCACGCAATCCTCGTGCCCAGAAACCATGGTACTACTCACTAAGGTTCTGTTCGGATGTGATTTTTGTTGCTTCTTCTTGCTTTGGCGGCACAGCATAGCCGTTCGGACGGAGTTGTTGCTCGAGTGCCGTTGGCTGCAGCCTACTCAGTTGTAGTAGTCAATAAATAAAATTGCTGTGAAGTGCTGTTCAGCACAGCAGTAAACAACAGTAAAAATTTGTAACAAACAGCCCTTAAGTCACTAACTCACTATAGCCTGCAGCTCAATTTCCAAAAAACGGGAAGCATTTCCGGACATCATGCACCGTTTCAGCAATTAGGCTCAAGCTGACGTCTTTGAGAAAAAGGTGAATAAAAGGCAACATAAAAGAAGATATCTAGCTCACCAGCTATATCCTGAATGATTCTAATGTTTCTTGAGTTTCGTTGCAACGATGGATTCAGGGTGCTGCTCATCACGAATTTTGAGAATTGCCGTTCGACAAATCATAAATGTTCACTTTTGTACTGGGACTGAAACATCGATTCATACTTTCAAATGGACATTCGAGTGATGTTAACTGTTTATCATCGAAATTGTACAGCGAACATCAAGAAATTGCACAGAAGCTGTTTTGACTCGCAGATAGTTTCTATCAGCTGACGATGCATCAAACTCGGGCGATGTCAGCTGACGCGTGCATCTCGTGGCCATTCAACACACACCTCTGCGCCTGGGTGTTTTTGGCTACGGTTCGTGGGATGTGTTTTTCTTTTTTTGGACCTTTTTTTTCATTTTTGCTGGACCAAATTCAATTCTTATTCTAATTGTTTTACTATGCTGGTTCGTGTAAGAACTCAGAGAAGAAAATTGTTAGGGCCTGTTTGGCCTTAGAATTGAATTCATTTTAAAAATTATAATTTAAGCATAGATTAATTAAGTTAATATAGTTGTATATAGAATATATTTGTATATTTATTACTAAGCATATAAAGGACATACTTATATATTGTATTTTTTATTGTAGAGAAGTGAGTTGAAAAGTGTGTTATAATTTGGAGAATAGAATTGTAGCATAATGATATATAGAATTCATTTCCATCTCTCACCCTATAAATTTGAGATAAGCTTATTTGTGAGCTTAAAAAGTTGTGAAATGTCAAATTTCAAACTAAATAGCCTAATCACTATGTAGATTTCAATTCTTCTAAAATGAAGGGATCTAAATGGCCCCTTATAGTATTTTAAAGCTGTTTGGAGCAATTAAAATTGCACTAAATTAAAAGCTTAGCAATTTAAAAAAAACTAAACGAGAAGAGTAATATAGCATCATCATGTAACTACTGAATCAGGGTCCTCTGAATTAGAGGACTCAATTTACAGGGGTGTAGCAGATGCCACAGTGTTTTGTGAGAGATTAAGCGGTCCTCTTCGAAGGTGGTTAGGAGGTGGCACTGTCTCATCAGTTGTGATGCTTAACCTCAGTCCAACTTTGTAATTCCTACAGTCCGTGTCTAAAAACTTGCTGTAGTTCATGTTTAGAAACATCAGTCACAATCCTTTTAGTCCTTGAGAAACTGAAGATTGGAAAAATTGATTGATTTCTAATTGATTTGCAGCAGGATCTTGATGGATGGAAAGGAGATTCTGTAGCCCATGTTCATCTAAATAGTCTAGTTCTTAGTAACTGTTAGTTTATCTAGTTCAGATTTCAAGCTGTACTGTCCAGTCATTTGTCGATGTTCAGTTTTCGTATTGCACTCTTTGTCTGCAGTCTGCAGATTTGGGTTAGTGATGAATGTGGCCCTGTGTTGGATTATGATATTTCTGTGTGTATGTTTTCTTTATATTTCTCTGGGACCTAAAAGAACTGGAACCAGAATTTTTTTGTAGGTACAGACGTGTACAGGTAATTCTGTAAGAAAACTAGCAGGTTAGATGATGGGCAGGCCTGCGACTTGCTCCGATAATCATGAATACATTATACTCCGTTCTTTAATTGATGTCGTTGATTTTTAAATTCAACTTTGACTATTTATTTTATTTAAAAGATTTTGATAAATATCATATATTTTGATATAATTTGATTTATCATTAGAGTTCTTTGAATCGCACTTAAAATTCTACACATTCAAGCAATTTTTTAAATAAGACGAATAGTCAAAGTTGATTGTAAAAGTCAACGACGACATTAATTTAAGAACGAAGAGAGTAGACTTAAAAAAAATACGTTGACCAAATAATAGAGTAGTTTGAGGCATCTTCAACTGACAGAAACTGAGTATTTGCGAGTTGAAAACAGTTGATGTGCAAATTTTTTATGTTGGCTGTGCAATTTGATCAATGGACAGTTAACATCACATGAGTGTTCATTTGAAAGTTAGAATCTATGTTTCCGTCCCAGTACAAAAGTGAACATTTGTGATTCATCGAACTGCAATTCTCAATTAGTGATTAGCAGTGAAAGTCTGAATCCATCTTATTCTCAAAAAAAAAAAGTCTGAATCCATCTGTGCAACCCAACTCAAGAAACATTAGAATCATTCAGGATTTAACTGGTGAATGATCTTCATTGATTTGACCTTTTATTCACCTTTTTCTCCGGGATGTCAGCTTGAGCTGAATTTGCTAAAATGATGCATGAAGGCCTGAAATGCTTCCCCTTTTCTTAAAATTAAGCTTTACTATGGTTTCTGGGCACGAGGATTGCGCGCAGCGGCTTCTTCATGACGGTGGTGAACTCGCGCTTCTCGGCAAGGTCAACCTCGTCGCCGGGCACCTCCTTCCACTGGAATTCCTTCACCAAGTTAGCCACGAAGTACTCCAGGTGAAGCATGGCGATGCCGAGACCGGCGCAGATCCGCCGTCCGGCGCCGAAAGGCATCATCTTGATCTCCCTGCTGCCGGTCACATCCACGCCGTTGCCTTCGCCGCCGGGCAAGAACCTCTCCGGCACGAACTCCATCGGCCTCTCCCACGCTCGCTCGTCCCAGCCCATTTCTGCCACCGTGAAGTTCACAGCCGCGCCCTTGGGAATTAGGTACCCGCCAACCATTATGTCCTCCGCCGCCTTGTGCGTCAGCAGGAAGTGTGCGGGCGGGTGTCGGCGCAGTCCCTCAAGGACGACGGCCTTCAGGTACGGCATATTGTTAATGATCTCCTCGCTGACCTCCTCTTGCTCGTCGCTGCAGGTTGCCTTGATCTCGGCGTAGAGCTTATCCTGGATGGTCGGATTCTTGACCAGCTCGGCCATGATCCACTGAAGCGCGGTTGCAGTGGTGTCGGTCCCGGCGGTGAGGAGCTCGGAGCAGAGGTTGGCCAGCTCGTCGTCGTTGAGAGAGCGGTCTCCTTCGTCGGGGACCGTAAGGTCGAGGAGGGTATCCACGTACGACAGCTCGAACGTCGTTTCTTTCTTTGGGGCCGCGCCGCCGCCTTGGCTGAGCTGCTTCTTCCGCTCCCGGCGGGCGTCGATCAGTGGCACGAAGAGCTTCCTCTGCTTTCGTCGAGCGTCGAGTCCCATCTGAAGGCGGCGGCGGAAGAGGCGTTTGGTCAACGCTGGCCAGAACGCGAACACGCTCGTGTTTTTAGCCACGAACATAAGCCACTCCCACTGCGCGGCGGCGATGGCGCGCACCGCGGGCTCGTCCAACCGCTCGCCGAAGCACATGAGCACTAGGAGGCAGAACATGGCGTATCGGAACGTCTCCATCACGGCGCAGGGCGCCGGCGCGTCCTCCTCGGACGGCGGGAGCTTCTCCACAAGCACGCCGCGCACCCATGCGCGCGCCGGCGAGAACAGACGCACCCGCGACGGGTGCAGCGTCTCGGCGACCATGTTGCGGCGCAGGAGGCGCCATACGGGCCCGTAGCTGGACCTCGCGATGGTGTTGTCGTTCTCGCCGAGGAGGTCGCGCGTGAGCGCCGGGCGGTCGGCCAGAGCGGCCCCGCTCTCCACCAGCGCCGCGTGCGCCAGGCGGTGGTCGGCCACGAAGATGGTCAGGCGGGATCCCATGCGGAGGGAAACGACCGGGCCGTACCGCGCAACGAGGCGGCGGAGCAGGGGCTCGATGTCGGACGAGGAGTGCGTCAGCCAGAGGAGGTTGCCGAGGACCGGCAGGGCCGGTGGCCCCGGCGGGAGGCGGGCGCCGTTCTTGCCCTTCCCACGCTGCCGCGCGAGCAGGAGGGCGACGAGAGGGAATAGCAGGACGGCGAGAAGCAGGAGCTGCGTGTCCATGGCAGCGTGTTCTTGCTCCGCACTGCTCAGTTTCGTCGGCCGATCCAATTGGAGATTTGGAGGTGGATTTTTTCTGTCCTCCAGAGAGGAATTGGCGTTGACGTCATGGCTGATGAATCGAATCGATCGATTGGTGTGGAGCACTGGAGCATCGGGTCGATTCGTCAAAATGGCCACATGGGATTTGTTGCCGGGAGCGAGGAAAAAAAATAATAAAACGTGGAAAAGGATGACAATTTATATTGATGTTAACAGTGAGCAGCCCGAGGCGTACGTACTCCACATGGAGACCATAGGGAGAATGATAAGATCAATTCAGATTCGAATATGGGTCATGGATCACGCGACTTGGGGCTGCTGTTTGGTTTGTTACTAAATTTTAAATGAAAAAATATACTTTATTCATTCTTCTTATTAAAAAAATTACTCGAATGTGTAAAATTTAAAGTTGTGATTCAAATAACTCTAATGATAAATCAAATTATATCGAAGTATATGAAATTTATCAAATTTTTTGAATAAAACAAATAGTCAAAGTTGAATTTAAAGTCAATAGCGACGTGAATTAAAGAACAGGGAGAGTACCTTAGTGAGAATTGTTGATAAAATTTCAAGGAATGCGATGAAATTGTATTATTATTTTTTTTCTTCACAGTTTATGAGTAATTTATGTGTGAAAGACACTAAGTAAGAAAATGTTGGAGTTCCTACCCTCACATGTTGGGAACGAGTTCCTCTAAAAGAGCATCTTCAACAGTTAGTTCTTTACATTGCATCCCTATATCAAAAATTAAGAAATAATTAGAAAAATAATCCTTCAATAGTTCTCTACATGAACTCCTTAAACTTAGCAACTTCTAAAACATCACCCCTTCCTCCCTAAGTTTAGAGACTTGGTAGGAAGTCCCAAAGCCAAAAGTCCTACGATTCCTGCCCCCAAAATCGCGCATCCCGCCTTCGTTCGCGGGGAACTTGGATTTGTCCATCGTGCTTGAGTCCCAGCTACCAATCGCACATGAACACCGATGGAACGTCTGTGCCACTCGGACAAGGCGTCTCATGCAGTCACGCTGGCTGCAAGCGAGAGTCCAATGCCACGGGGCTAGAGGTGACGTGCGTTGGGCGTGACGCGCAGGAACGCTCGGTGGAGAGAGCAGCGTAGAGAGGAAGAAAGAAACGAGGCTGGTTGGCCTAGTCGACCGTGCCATGCTGTTTAATTTCTCTTTTTCCTTTCGTTTTTTCTTCCAAAGCCCAACTAATCGAATTAGCACTTGAAGACCGATTACATTGAAAATCTAGATGATGTGGCAAAATTTAAAAATTCTTTTAGGAATGAATGTTGGGAATTGTTGGAGGAAAACAATTATTTTACTCCTAATACATCTTAAGAACTTCCTAAATTTAATTTTAAGAAACAAATATTATAAAAAATTGTTGGAGATGCTCTAAGGCTCTGACAGAGGTCACTGATGCGAGGACTAGTAGGGGTTTTATTCATTACTGGTCTACACATCAACGACACAGTGTTTGCCCCCAATTGGCCCACCTGTCGGTGACGCAACTTCCCTCTAACTATTGTGAGAGGATCTGGTTGTTTTGTTGAGAGCCACAGAAGGAAGAGTTAAAAAGTGTTGGTGAGCGTTTTGCTTCCTGGTGGAGTTTTTTTTAGAATCGGCATAGTTTGTAACCTTTGCAGTGCAAAACTCATTGACAATGCTAAAATTTCATTGGCATATCAAAAATTAGTGATAAACCAAATGGTTACTAATAAATTATATAGTCATGCTAAAGTTTGTAACCTCCTTCAAATACTTATATTTGTGGACGGAGGGACCCAATATCTTCAGAAAATACATTAGCTATGGAGCTTGGGGTCAGTTTCTTCTTTGAGCGGATCGAGTGGCTGGGCCGTCCTCCGTCCTCTATTTCTTGGACGGCAGGTGATGGCTCAGTTTGAAAGTAGACCCATCCTCCAACCCAGGGTAGCCTGATCGAGCAAAGCCTTTCCCACTATCTTGTGGGCTGAAAGCCTACTGCTGCAAGCATCGACATTTGGTGATCATTTTGGGCCCCAACCACTTGACCTAGACATGTAGACAGTCTTATACTCCATCTGTTCTTCAATTAATGTCGCATTGATTTTTAAATTTAACTTTAATTATTTATTTTATTCAATTTTTTTTTGATAAATTTAATATATTTTTATATAATTTGATTTATTATTAGAATTATTTGAATCATAGCTTAAAATTTTACATATTCGATCAAATTTTTTAATAAGATGAATAATCAAAGTTGAATTTAAAAGTCAACCGCCACATCA
>BCLF01000092.1:1166570-1193230 GCA_001602275.1 Zoysia japonica
TTGATATGCTCTAGAAGTTTCAATTCTATTAAAAAGCCTTATATTTTCCACATAGCATACACAAAGAATTTGAAACACTACTGGTACCCCACTGCTGGAGCCTAAGAGAATATTTGACAAATAACCCTGTAAGCTATCTGATAAAAGAATTTGATGAAAATTTGATAATTGATTTGATAGAAAAGCGATGCTATTCTAAACACTACAGATACAACAGAATGGTCCAAATAATGGCAACAGCACTGTAAAATTTACATTTAGAAGAGTACCTGCAGCAAACATCAATTCGTACAGCTTACACATGTATGTTTCTTCTTCTGCCTGCAGAAAACGTTGCAAGGTTAGTATATCAGAATATTTGCTCCAATTTAAAATACCAACATAAAGGTCATACTAACTACGACTTATCTGAAGTTTGTGCAACTTACAGGAGTCTAGAACTTCCACAAGTTCTCGATTTTGCTTGTCCAAATGCCTGTAGATTTCCTTACAGTTATCTAAGGGAAAAAACTATGACTCATACTGTAATTTTAAAAGACCGTAAAGAAATAGTGCTTGGATTTTTCTGCAGAATGCTTCAAGTCCACTATTATCAAACAAACTTCAAATCTTCCTGAAAATTTCATGATCTATTAGATAATCATTTCAAATAAACTCAACAATTGGCTACATAATTATCCAATATAATATGCAGAGTAACATATTCACATGACTAACATATGCATATTAGGAGTTCTCTGTTTATCAGCTGTAAAAGATAAATTTAGTTATATATGAACCTACAGTGATGTTACGCAAGAGGCCGGCACCCGCGCGCGGGCGCAGAAGAACACGGCGCCTATCCGGCACGGATACGTGTATCGGTATCTGGCGGATGCGGATACGGCAATACGTCATTTTGTCAAATAACTGGATGCGTGGATACATTTTTAATATTTTTTTAAAAATATTAAAATAATATGTAGAAAAACAAAATTAGCAATAACAGTAGCACAACTGGAAATTGAAAGAGAAGAATCCACGTTTTGTAGATAGCAGTCGCAATTACCAATGAATGGGAAGTACATGTGTTTTGTAAAAATTAGCAAAGAGCAATAGCAGTTGCACAAATGAAAAATAGCAGCAACAGAACAGAATCGGCATCGTACACGCGCATGACCGCAGCTCTCAGCTCGCGCATGCCTCGCGCAGCCGCGTGCCGCGTGCGAAACCACTCGCCGCCGCTTGCTTCACATCGCCGCCCCAGACTGCCTCGCGCAGCCGCACGCCCGAGTGCTTGCCGCACCCAAGACCACATCGCACAGCCGGACACGGATACTTCACTTGACGCGCGGTTCCTCTTCAGCGCCGCCCGCGCGGCTTTCACCGCTGCGTCGATGTCCTCCGCCGTGCCTGCCAGGACCTCGCCTGCGTGCAGCGCCAGCACACCGCGTCAGGAACAAACACACCGGTTGGAAGAGGAAGGGGTGAGTGGGGAAACATAAGCGTGGGGCGATCGGTCGGGGATGGTCACCGATGTGTGCCTCCGTGGAGGGGTTGACGACGGGGTGGGCGGCAGACACGACGGCACGAATGCGAGGACGAACACGGCGAGGTAGAGGGTCGAAGCACTGCTAGGTGTGGGCTCGAGCTAAAATAGGAAGTCGTGGAACGTGAATAGACTGGGGAGGTGTGGAGGTGGTTACGGAGGCGGGGAGGAGAGGAGGCGGCGCGATGGGGAGAGGAGAGGAGGCGGCGCGATTGGGAGGGGGGGTGGGTTGGGGGTGGTGAGGTGGGGGAGAAGGAGTGGAGGCGGTGGCGGAGCAACGGCTGGCTGTTCGCTGCGGGATTGGGCAAGTGGGGCGACATACGAAGATGACGGTCCAGATACGATTTGTAATCCGACGGGGCCCACACGAAGATGACAGTGGCGCAACGGCGGAAGAGATAACTTAGTACTTATATAAGATACTATAGATTACCACCAGAATAATTTTTTCTTTATTTTTTGTTTCCAATTTTTTTCTTTTAATTTTAAACTATTTTTAATTATTTTTAATTTTTAATTTTAATTTTTTCCATTTACATCAAAGTATTTAGAATATTTTATTTTTATTACTAGAGTATTTAATTTTACTAATAGAACTGATTGAACAATTTATTTTCATTTTTGGAACAACTAATATTACTGAAACGTTTGATTCATTGAGATGGAACCTTCAGAATTTTTTTATACATATGTTGGTTAGTTAACTATTAGAATATTGAAGTATACTTCTTTAGATGTTATATAAAGGCACTACCTTCATTCTCTATTTCTACTTTTATTTTCTATTTTTCATTTATTTCATATTTTTATGTGTATTATTGATTTTTTAATTTGCTCGTTACATGGTAATCAATAGTTATGGAACAGGATCCTCTGCATTTCAGGAGTAAATTCAGGGAATAAACAGTGCTTTGAATTTGGACCTATTTTCTACCATTTGATTCAAAATCAATAGCTTAGATTTGGTGCTACAGTTAACTAAACGGTGTTCTGCTACAATAATCCTATCAATTAGAAACAGTTGCTACAGTATTGTCGGCGTTCTGACCACCGGCACAGTAAAATATACGATCACGAGGGCGGTGTGCCTTCGTATTCGATGTGCCCTAGTCTACGGAAGACTCAAGAAGATTTTTACCTGGTTCGGGCCACCTCGAACGGTGTAATAACCTACGTTCAGGGGGCGGATTATCTGGATGATAATGTTACAAAAGCGAGATTCTCTCTTCGCGAGAGGATCCGGAACGTGGATGAGTGGGGGTCTCGAGCAAGCACCCCTGGGCTCTACTGTAGCTCGTTGGTTTGCCTTTCGTGGGTGTTGTGAGTTGGTTCTCTTGTGTTGTCATCCCTTGTCTATCGCTCTCCGGGCCTCCCTTTATATAAGAGAGGGGTCCGTGGTTATAGATAGTGGGTCCTACGCGATTCTGTCGTCTCGCCGACGGGTGGGCCCCTTCGCTGTCATTGTCATTATTCGCTTTGCTCAGGCGCGGTCATGACCCGTCGCGTCGCACGCAGCGACGGCCACTGTAGCGTCTATTCGCCACTGTTGTGTCAGCCATAGTGCCGCCGGGTCTAGTCTAGCAGCCGTTGCAGCTTTCTGCTGGAGTGTCACCGTAGTGAATCCCGTCCCGTCCCGTCCCGTCAGGACGGATGGCAGTTGGCCACCGGAGTTAATGTGCCATAACGCCGCACCTACCCCCTGGGGGTCGTTCCCGGGGGTCGGCTCTTAGAGGTCGGAGCCTCCGTGCGCCTTAGTGTGGCTGACTTGGTCGTAGATTGTCGCTTCGGGGGGTCGGAGCTCGCCGTCGCCCGACCCCTAATTTGAGGCTTTATGCGTACGAGCGCGGACTGTCAGTTACCCGGGGTACGTGATGTCGACAGTAGCCCCCGAGCCTGGCGCCGTTTGCGACCTCCGGTTGAGGCGGCGCTGGGCTAGTCGTTGCCAAGGTTTGCTCTGCTCCTACGGGTGCGCGCGAGTGCGCCCGTAGGGCGGAGCTCCCGAGCCCTCGAGCGATCCGGAGGGTCAGTCGTGGGCTGAAACGTTGCGAGGACCATCATTCGTTTGACGGTTGATCGTACGGGGGCGCGCGAGCGCGCCCGTAGGGCGTAGCCCCTGAGCCCTCGAGCGATCCGGAGGGTCAGTCGTGAGCTGAGACGTTGCGAGGACCATCATTCGTTTGACGGTCGATTATTTCGGATGCGCTAGAAAGCGCTCCACGTGCCTAGCCCCCGAGCGTAGTGGCGATCCGAGGGGCTGGTTATGCGTTGTTCCGACGATCGAGGTCGGGCCGAGGTCGGTTTCGGTCTTTTTGTTCGGTAAGATGCCTAGTACGGGCCGGTTTCGACGCGGTCTCTATCTGTGATCAGCGTCGCGCCTAGGCCAAGGCCATGATCAGCGTCCGATTGTTCGAATTGGCCCTATGGCCTCGGCTGTCGGTCAGCTGACCGTTGGAGGTTTCGTTTTGCGTGCACGCGTCGTTCCGACCGTCGAGGTCGGGCCGAGGTCGTTCTCGGTCTTTCGTTCGGTAAGACGCCTAGGTCGGACCGGTTCGATGCGGTTCCTGTCCATGATCAGCGTCGCGCCTAGGCTTTACCATGATCAGCGCCCGAACGTTCGGGTTGGCCCGGTGGCCTCGGCTGTCGGTCAGCCGATCGTGGGGGCTTCGTTCATTCGCCTCCCTTTATTCGAATCCGCCGTGACGGTCACGGGGATCGGACGGCTTCCGTGCCTCCACGTGGAGGGCAATCAGACCGTTCGAGAATTTGAACCGCCGGTCGATCCAGGCGGATGATTTGAATTCGATCGGACGGTCGTCGGGGGCGCGGCGGTTCGATCGCCCGCGTCACGTCGCCTACGAGACGTGCTCTGGCAACCGTCTTGTCGGAGTAATTATTACCGTCCTGTCCACGGCAGAGGCGGTGAGGTGCGGCCCGGGCCCGCTCGTCAGCGGGTCGGGCGCGGACCGCTCGGGTGCGCATATAGGCGCGAGCCCACGATCGTGTAGTTACTCCCGCGATTGCTCATTTACTCCACGGTCGATCGTGGGGGGCCCAGTAATCTCCCGGACTCTATAAAAGGAGGGCGCGGTAACTTCGCGTTTTCACCCAGCTTCTTTGCTTCGTCTTTGACCCTTCTGTCGCACGCGAGAGCTCGTTAGCTCCGCCTTTCACCTTAGCGTTGCTAGGTCCGACGATCGCCGTCGTTTCCGCTCGCGTTCTCGCCGGCCTCGTCGCCACCTGCAAAATGTCCGAGTGGGAGCCTTCGTGTGTCGACGACGCTCTGCTCGAGAGGAGGAGCGTCGTTGGGATGCTTTCGCCGAAGGAGTTGGCGGGCGAGACGGCCCGTGGCAAGATGCCCGAGGCCGTCGGGACGTCGGGCTCTGCGGGCCCAAGCGGTGACGTCGGGGCCGCCGTCGAAGCGCAGGAACCGATGGCGTCGACCGCCACCTGGGTAGTCCCAGGGAGAGGGCCCCTCCCACTCGAGAGGGCGATCGATGGCTTCAGCTATCTGTTGGATCGGGTGGGAGGTGCCCGGGTCCTCAACATGCGGCTGGTCGCCGGCCTCCGTCAGCTGTCGGGGGTCGCCGAGGACGTCGGCGCCGTCTACGACGAGGCCCACTTCGTCGAATGCCGGGTAAGCTTGAGTCTGGTTCTTTGCTTCCGACTTTTGTGAATTTCGAGCTGATAATCTACCGCAGGATAACCTGTACGCGGTCCTGGGTCAGCCCCCCATGCGGGTTCGCCGCTCAGGCCGAGGTTGACGCCCTCAGGGAGGAGCTGACAAAGGCGCGGGCCGAGTCGGGGGAGACCGCAGCCGACTTGAAGTCACAGCTTCTCGCTGCGTGGGAGTCGGCTCGCGTCGCCCTCGAGGAGGCGAACAAGGCGCGCGCCTCGAGACTCGGGCCACCCGAACCGCGGCGGCCTTCGGGCAGGCCAACCGCACGGTCGTCGGTAAGTCGCTGTGTGTTCATCCGACCCTTAGGGTCAGGTTCTAACTTGTGCCGTTGCAGGGCTTCGTCGCCAAGCCGCGGAGCACGAGACCGAGATGCGACGCCTATGGCTCCTCCGCCAACACGCCGAGGGGGCCCGCTTGACCCTGAAGCAGACGCTCCGCATGACGAAGGAAGAGCGCGACCGTGCCTTCGAGCAGGTCGACCTTCTGAAATCGGAGCGGGTGGTGCTCCAGTCCGAGGTCGAGCAGGCGGCGACGGACCTCGGATAGACGCGTGAAGATGCCGCTAAGGTCCAGGAGGAGCTTTTAGCGGCCCAGATCAGGAACGAGCGCCTTCGGAAGAGCCTCGACCGGGCGGGGCAGGCCGTCGAGGCAGCCAAAAAGGAGCAAGACGGTAAGGGTCGGCCCCTTCTTATCCGTCCTAGCTGTCTTTGGTTCTCTGCTGACGGTTTGGAATGCAGGATTGGCGGGCGAGGTTCAGACCCTGAGGTCGGCGGGTCTGAACCTCATCGGGAAGTTGTACTCCGGAGTGCCGGACTCCGTCCCGATGTCGTGACGAGGGCGCTGGAGGACGGGTCCTCGACAGCCTTAGCCCTGGTCCGCTCACATTATTCAGATGCGAACCACGGCAGGGTCGTCGAAGGCTTCGCGTCGGACTACTCGAACGAGCAGCTTGATGCGATCTCAGTGGAGACGCAGGAGCCGGGGCGAAGGCCGTCGTCGACTTCAAGACGGAGGACTTTGTGCCCGAGCGATTCGGCCCGTTTCCCTATGTATAGGTCCGAATATGTAAGAAGTGTTATCGTATTAATAAAGAATATCGTTCGAAAAACTTTTGCGAGTTTGAATGTGAGTTTTCGACCCCCCTTCACTTGCCGCGACTGTTTTTTGCGCCCCCTTTGATGTCAATCAAACGAATGGGTCGAGTATAGCTTATATGGTCGGGTGTTGGGTCCGATACAGCCGTAGAGCGTCATCGGCTCCCAATTCGTAGATAGTATAGCCACGGGAAGGCTTCGAATGAAAAACGCGCGCGAAGTTTGTCGTGTTTGAGGGTCACCCGCGAGCTCGGCGCGGGTCGGGGATCCGACCCCGAGGAAACAAAAATGCGAAAAGCCGTAACGATTTAACGGGGAGCGGCGCCCCGGGGCAAAAAAATCGATAAAAACGATGAACGATAAATGAGATCGATCGTTTCGACGCTCGAGAGGGTGGAGGTAAATAGCCTCCAGGTGCGGGGTGTGGCCGGGACGGCCACGGCTCGCAGCCCAAAACGAAAAAACGAGAGCAAAGTCATGAGAACTTAGCTATTTTTATTAAGTGTAGAACCGTCGAAGGTTCTCGATGTTCCACGCGTTCGCGAGTTCCCGACCGTCTTCGGTTGCTAGTTTGTAAGCACCGAGCCTCAAGACGCGCTTGATTACAAAGAGTCCCTCCTAGAGGGGCGATAACTTGTGCTGGTCGACTTTCGTTTGCACCCTTCTGAGCACCAAGTCTCCCACGCTCAGCGCCCGACCTCTGACACGCCCAGTGTGCAGCCGTCGCAAGCTCTGCTGGTACTTGGCAGAGCGCAGGAGAGCACTTTCGCGTGTCTCTTGGAGCTGGTCGAGGCTGTCTTGCAGCGCGACCCGTGATCCTTCCTCGTCGTAGGCTCAGACTCGCGGAGAGTCGTAGTTGAGGTCGGTCGACAGCATCGCTTCTGCTCCGAACGTCATGAAGAACGGCGTGAACCCGGTGGTTCTGTTGGAGGTCGTTCGCAGACCCCAGAGGACCGACGGGAACTCGCTCACCCATCGTCCGGCTACCTGCCTGATTGAATCGTAAATCCGTGGCTTCAGCCCTTGGAGTATTATCCCGTTGGCCCATTCGACCTGCCCATTCGTCCTCGGGTGCGCCACGGAGGCGAAGTCCAGGCGAATGTGATACTCATCGCAAAATTTTCGGAACTGCCGACCGGTGAATTGCACGCCGTTGTCGGTGATTATGGCGTTAGGTTGAAGTGATGTTGGGCACCGGCTCGACCTCAATCCACTTGGTGAACTTGTCGATGGTGACGAAGAGATGGGTGAAGCCGCCGGGTGCTCTCTTGAATGGTCCGAGGATGTCGAGTCCCCAGACAGCGAAGTGCCAGGCGATCGAGATCGTCTGGAGCTCCTGAGCCGACAGGTGCATCTGTCGGGCGTAAAACTGACAGCCTTGACAGGCCCGGACGAGTTTCTCAGTGTCGGTCACAGCCGTCGGCCAGTAGAAGCCTTGTCGAAAGGCTTTTCCGACGAGGATTCTGGGTCCGGCGTGGTGACCGCAGATGCCTGAGAGGATGTCGTCGAGCAGGTGCATGCCCTGCTCCTGAGGGATGCAACGCTGCAGTATACCACTCGTGCTTCGCTTGTAGAGCTCGCCGTTCGAGATGACGTAGGCCTTGACCTGTCGCATGACCTTTCTGGCTACGTTGGCGTCGGCCGGGAGAGTGCCGTCCTGAAGGTAGGCGAAGATGTCGTGGGACCAGTCGGGGGCGAGTGCCATGATCTCTGCCCCTGGTCCTGGGGTCGGCTCGCTGCTTGCGCCTTCGACGGGCGGACCCTCGGCAACCCTAATGGAGGGTTTGGTGAGGACTTCGAGAAAAACACCGTCGGGGACCGGCCCACGCTCTAAGCCCATCTTGGCGAGGGCGTTGGCGGCCTTGTTGTCTCGTCGTAGAACGTGATGGAGTTCGAGTCCATCAAACTTGTACTCGAGCTTGCGGACCTCTTGACAGTAGGCTTTCATCTTTGAGTCTCGGCAGCTGGAAGTCTTCATGACTTGACTGACGACCAGCTTGGAATCGCCCTTGACGTAGAGACGCTGAATGTCGATGGTGGTGGTCATTCCTAGGCCGTGGAGGAGCGCCTAGTACTCGGCTGCGTTGTTGGAGGCGTGGAATTGCAGTTGCAGCACATAGCGGAACCTGTCTCCCTTCGAGAGATCAAGACGACCCTAGCCCCCGCGCCCTTGAGCATGCAGGACCCGTCGAAGTACATCGTCTAGTACTCGATGCTGTCGGGGCTCGCGGTTCTTGAGCCTCGGTCCACTCGGTGACGAAGTTGGCCAGGGCCTGAGATTTGATGGCCTACCGAGGGACGAAAGCGACGTCGAGCCCCAGGAGTTCCATGGCCTACGTGGCGATGCGTCCGACCGTGTCCTTGCCACCGACGATCTCCCCGAGCGGGAAGCTGGTGACGACGCGAACAGAGTGGCTAGTGAAGTAGTGTCGCAGCTTGCGGCTCGTGATGAGAATGGCGTAGATCATCTTCTCCACCTGGGTGTACCGAGTTTTGGCGTCGGCCAACACTTCGCTGACGAAGTAGACAGGCCGCTGGACAGGCAGGGCTCAACCCTCCTCGCTTCGCTCGACGAGAGGACAGTGCTGATGACTTTCGAGGACGCCGCGATGTAGAGGAGAAGGGTCACTCTTGGGGTCGGGGATACGAGGATCGGCGGCGATGAGAGCAAACCCTTAAGCCGATCGATGGTTTCCTGGGCCTCGGTGGTCCAGGTGAACCGTTCTGCTTTTCGTAGCAGCCAGTAGAAGGGCATCGCTTTTTCGTCAAGCCTTGAGATGAAACGGCTGAGGGCCACCAGGCATCTGGTCAGCCTTTAGACGCCCTTGACGTTGCTGATGGGCCCGAGGTTGATGATTGCGGAGATCTTCTCGGGGTTCGCTTCGATCCCCCGCTCGGAGATGACGAAGCTGAGCAGCTTGCCCGAGGGTACCCCGAAGACACATTTTTTAGGGTTCAGCTTAATCCGATAGCGCCGAAGGTTTGCGAATATCTCCTCCAGGTCTTAGACGAGGTCGGACGCCTGTCGGGTCTTGATGACGATGTCGTCGACGTAGACCTCCAGGTTTCGACCCAGCTGGTCGTGGAAGCACTTCTGCATGCAGCGCTGGTACGTGGCGCCGGCGTTCTTGAGCCCGAATGGCATCGTGACGTAGCAGAAGGATCCGAAGAGCGTGATGAAAGATGTGGCCGGTCGGTCGGACTCGCGCATAGAAATCTGGTGATACCGAGAGTATGCTTCGAGGAAGCTCAGGGTTTCGCACCCGGCGGTCGAGTCCACCACTTGATCAATGCGCGGGAGAGGGAAGGAGTCCTTCGGACAGGCTTTGTTGAGACTCGTGTAGTCAATACACATCCTCCATTGCCTGGTCTTTTTTTTCACCATTACAGGGTTGGCTAACCACTCGAGGTGGTAGGCCTCTTGAATAAACTTAGAGTCTAGGAGCTTCGTTAATTCTTCCCCAACGGCTCGCTGCTTCTCATCGTCGAAATGCCGGAGCCGCTGCTTGACGGACCGAGAACCCGCGATGATGTCGGGGGAGTCCTCGGCGACTTCTCTCGGGATGCCAGGCATGTCCGATGGTGCCCAAGCGAAGACGTCCCAATTTCGGGTGAGAAAGTCGACGAGCGCGCTTTCCTATTCGTTGGAGAGCGCTGTCCCAACCCTGGCCTTCTTGGAGGACTCGGCGGGGTCGAGAGCCACCTCCTTGGAATCGTCAGCGGGCTTAAAGGATGTCGACGACGTGGCCCTAGAGTCGAGGGTCGGGGCCGACCCTTTGGCTTTGCGGATCTCATCCAGTTGGGCCGGGCCCAATTTGGCGGCGGCCAGCTCGAAGCTTTCTGGCTCACACGCCAGAGCGTGCTGAAAGCGTGACGAGACCGTGATGATGCCCTTCGGTCTGGGCATCTTCAGCTTCAGGTAGACGTAGTTGGGGATGACCATAAACTTCGCGTAGCATGGCCGGCCCAAGATGGCGTGCTAGGCGCTGGTGAAGTCGACCACCTCGAAGGTGAGCGACTCGGTGCGGAAATTGCTCCGGTCACCGAATGTGACTGGGAGCGTGATCTGTCCGAGGGGCGTTGCGTAGCCCTCGGGGACGACTCCGTGAAATGGAGCATGGGTTGGGCGGAGGTCGGCTTCTGTCAGCTTCATCGCCCGAAAAACGTCGGCGTAGAGGATGTTGAGAGCGCTTCCTCCATCTATGAACACCTTCGATAGGCGCACGGAGCCGACGATGGGGTCGAGCACCAGCGGGAGGCGCCCGGGCTGCGGAACGTGATCCGGGTGATCAGCCCAATCGTAGGTGATCGGGTCCTCGGACCACTTGAGGTAGCGGGAGACCGCGGGGTCGGCAGCGTTGACCTCGCGCCAGGTCCTCTTTTGGCAGCCGCGGGACTCGCAGTAGGCTACGGGGCCGCAAAATATCATGAGGCAGTCCTCCGGCTCGGGGAAGGCTACGCCGACGTCTTCTTCGGCCCCCTTAGTTTGGGGGTCGGTCTTGGCCGCTGAGGAGTCGGACTGGAGCCCGCTCTCGAAGAACCTCCTTGCCAGGTGGCAATCCCGGAGGGTGTGCTTGACCAGCACGGAATGGTTGGGGCGGAGCCATTCGAGAATCATCTCGAAGTGGCCGTCGTGGTTGGCCGGCTTCTTGGTCGAGGGTCGGGCAGGCCGGTCGGCGACGGCCACGAAGTCGTCATCGTGGCGTCGACCCTTGCCCTTCTTGCGGCTCGAACTGCCGCCACCCCGCTCGTTGCGGCGGTCGCCGGGCCGGTCAGAGGGGCGGTCCTCCCGACGGTCAGTCCCCTACCTTTCGTTCTTCGCCCGACCTCGGTCAAAGTTGGCTTGCACGGCCTCTTCTCCGGTGGCGAAGGTTGTGACGATGTCGAGAAGGTCTCGGGCTGTCCGAGGGTTCCTCCGGCCCAACTTGTGGACGAGCGCCTTGGACGTCGTGCCGCAGGTGAAGGCGTTGATGACGTCGGCATCGTTGACGTTGGAGAGCTCGTTGCGCTTTCGTGAAAAACGCTGGATGTAATCTCGGAGCGACTCGTCGAGCTCCTGCTTACAATTTTTGAGGTCCCAGGAGTTACCTGGGTGCGTGCATGTCCCTTGGAAGTTGCCGACGAAGATTCGGCGCAGGTCGCTCCAGTCTTGGATGCAGCCCTCGGAGAGCTGTTCGAGCCACCCTCGGGCCGAGTCGGTGAGGAAGAGCGGCAGGTACTAGATGGCGAACAGGTCATCCGCTCCTCTGGTCCTGCAGGCGAGGCGGTGGTCCTCGAGCCAGTGGACGGGGTTCGTCTCCCCGTTATAGCGACCGATGGTGGTCGGGGCGCGAAATCTCTGCGGAAATTTTGCATGTCAGATGAGCGATCCGAACGCCTTCATCTGGGCTCGAGCTCCTGGAGTCGAGAGAGCCACGTCGGTAGTAGCGGTCGTAGGAGCGTCTCCGTCGAGACTCGGTGCGGAGCTCACTCCTCGCTTGCTGCCTGGCGTCGATGGTGCCGCGGGCGTCGCGGTTGGGGTCGAGTCGTGGGAGGACCGACCTTGCGTGGTGTCGAGGATTTCATTCCTCGACTCGGCTATCGTGCACCGAGCTCCGCCGATCCTGGGATCGGCGGTTGCTTCTCGTCTCCAGCTGCTGGGGCCGGAGGGACGCTTCTGGTTGCTGAAGCGTGCTACCGAGATAGAAGCGTACGCGGTCGTACACTTCCCTCAGCGCTGGGTTCTCGAGAGCAGCGGTCTCGTCAAGGACACATGCTGCCGCTGCAAGGTTCTCGAGCGGGTGTCGAAGGTTGGCGGCCCTCCAGCTGGGAGCTGCTGGTAGGTGGACCGTCCTCGGGCTCGTGCCGCATCGCTGGGCCCGGCTACAGCCTTGCCTTTGGGCTCGGGGCTGCCAGTGCGTCCCGGGGGCGGCCAGACCTGACCGACGGTGTCTACCACGGGGCGCGGGGACAGGTTGGCGCCCGACGTGTTGCTAGGAGTCGCCGGTTCCGCGCCCTTCGGGGCGGGGAGAGTGAAGCACTCCCATGACGGGTCGTGCCTCAAAATGAGGTGGCTCCGGCGCCACCAAGGAGGACGCCTCTTGCACGGAGCCTAGAGGCGCAGCTCGCCGCCTTTGTTTGCGACGAAGTTCAGGCTCCCGGAGCGAAAAGCCTGCCCGGAAGCGAAGGTGGCGACTCGCCACGACCAGCCATCTTTCGAGACAGCGACCATGAAGCCTCCGAAGCGGAGGTGGGAGGCCGAAGTGTCTCCCACGACAGCAAAGTAGGAAGCCATCGAAAAACCGAAGCGAGAGCACACCAAAAGAGAATGCCCCCTTCCTGGTGCGCCAACTGTCGGCGTTCTGACCACCGGCACAAAAAATATACGATCGCGGGAGCAGTGTGCCTTCGTATTCGATGTGACCTAGTCTACGGAAGACTCAAGAAGATTTTTATCTGATTCGGGCCACCTCGAACGGTGTAATACCCTACGTCCAGGGGGCGGATTTTCTCGATGATAATGTTACAAAGGCGGGATTCTCTCTTCGCGAGAGGATCCGGAACGTGGATGAGTGAGGGTGCTTGCTCGAAGGGATGCAAAGACCCTGGACTCTACTGGAGCTCGTTGGTTTGCCTTTCGTGGGTGTTGTGAGTTGGTTCTCTTGTGTTGTCATCCCTTGTCTATCGCTCTCTGGGCCTCGCTTTATATAGGAGGGGGTCCGGGGTTACAGATGGTGGGTCCTACGCGATCCTGCCGTCTCGTCGACGGGTGGGCCCCTTTGCTGTCGTTGCCATCATTCGCTTTGCTCAGGCGCGGTCATGACCCGTCGCGTCGCACGCAGCGGCGGGCACTGTAGCGTCTGTTCGCTATTGTTGTGTCAGCCACAGTGCCGCCGGGTCTTGTCCAGCAGCCGTTGCAGCTTTCTGCTGGAGTGTCGCCGTGGTGAATCCCGTTCCGTTTCGTCAGGACGGATGGCAGTTGGCCACTGGAGTTAATGTGCCATAACGCCGCACCTACCCCCTGGGGATCGTTCCCGGGGGTCGGCTCTCAGAGGTCGGAGTCTCCGTGCGCCTTAGTGTGGCTGACTTGGTCGTAGATTGTCGCTTCGGGGGTCGGAGCTCGCCGTTGCCCGATCCCTAATTTGAGGCTTTATACGTATGAGCTCGGACTGTCAGGTACCCGGGGTACGTGATCCCGACAAGTATCAATTCAAAACATTGTTTAATCTCTCACAAAACACTGTGGCATCTGCTACACCCCTGTGAATTGAGTCCTCTAAAACGGAAGGAAACCATATGAACTTTCGTAGGAACCGTTTTCACAGGAAAGAAATGGATGGAGATGTTTGAAACGAAGAAAGTGGTGCTTCCTTTCCAGAGAAAAGGGATGAAGGAATGGCCATTTCACAGGAACTAAGAAATTCACTCCTATCTTAGGAATCGCTGGCTTGCTCGCACATCGCTCTAACAGGAAGAGCTAAGTTTATAAAACTTAGAAAATTTTGAAATTAATGGAACAGCTTTAGAAAATTTTAGGAATTGTCGGTGTTTCATATCGTCGTCACAGTAAAATTTGTGTATCAGAGATGGTTTCATGCTCGCTTCTCATTGAGGTGGCCTAGTCTACGGGAGACTCAAAAGATTTAGCCTGGTTCAGATCGTTACGTAGACATAATACCTACATCAGGATCAAGGGTATGTACAAAACTCATTCCAATGAAGATTACAATAGCGCTAAGGTTCTTGGTTGAGCAAGAACTCTATATCTTTCGTGGGTGTGGAATGTGTATTGCTAATCGTAATGGAAGTTGTTCAATCCCCTGATCCAAGGCTCTTGGTGCGCCCTTATATAGGGGATCGACCGAAGTTACAATGGCCTAGTGCCTAAGTAATCAAGTGGCCTTTAATAGGTGGAGCCACAAGCATCTAGAGTTGTCAGCTTCTGAGCGCTAGATCATCATGGCACCGTTCTCGTTTTCGTCCTTTATCCAGCGCGAGTGGGATAAAGTCAGCTTTTCCTTCCACCGTTCGGTAGACCGTGCCTAGGGATGGCAACGGGTTGGGTTCGGGTCGGGTTTTATAAAAATCCATCCGATTCAAAAAAATTTGTGGGTGCAATTTCAGACCCAAACCCGCACCTGCGGGCGAAAAATGAAACCCGCACCCGAACCCGTCAGGTTTCGGGTACGTGTCGAGTCCCCGTCGAGTTTGCATTTTTTATCATAGTTACACAAAAAATGTCAGGTTTCGGGTGGGTGTCGGGTTCTCTATTGTTATAAGGATGATAACGGGTCGGATGAAGCAAAAATTCACCTAACAAAGATGAATTCAGGTCGAGTTCGAGTCGGGTAAAGAAAAAACCCGCATGATAGAGAAGAGTACGAGTGTAGTTTCGAACTCGAGAAAGTATTCGGGTGCTCGACGGGTCACTCGCGGGTGGGAGAAAGAACCCGACCCGCACCCGTTTTATTTTGGGTCGGGTGCGGGTGTCGCCCATGGGTGAATAAATAGACCCGCACCCGCACTCGTCGGGTGCAAAACTCGACAGATACGCGAAACCCGAACCCGAATTGCCATCCCTAACCGCGCCTGCTGCACATTGTTAGAAATCTTCATGATTGTCGAGTGGTAGTCACGCACCATCGGACAAGTAAGAGGGTTCTGACCTTCGGATGGTCGGACCATGTCTTCGGATGATTCCGACCCTCGAATGGTCGGGTTAGATCTTCGGGCAGCCCCAACCCTCAGATGATCAAGTCGCGTCTTCGGGACTTAGTGGAATTGCATAGTTTGCGGGCTCTGGTAGGACCCACAATATGATGGGTCATCTTTCGCAGCTGGGTTGTGAGACTGTAGATATCCGAGGTATATGATATCGACAAAAATAATTTAGAGAGCACCTATACAAAAAGCTCGACAAGCGAATCTAATGGAACAACATGGAAAAATTTGGGAAACTTTAGAAAACTTTGAAAATAACTCAGAAGACACCTCCATGAAGAGCTCGATGAGACATACCTAATGAATAAACTTTGAAAATTTTTGAAAATTTGTGAGAACTTTTTTGAATTTTCAAAGATTAACTGTTAAAAAGAAATCCAAAATAAATATACTTTTCTCACATCTGAACGAGCTTAGAACAAGAGAGGGTTGAACAACTAATTTAATTTATATGCTATGAATAATGATAATATAGCTTCTAAAAATTTATTTAAGTTTCACTAACATTTCTATTCCTTTGTTTCTGTTTCTCCATTCTAAACACCTTAAGCCTCGCTTTGAACGGAGAAAAATTCTTGTTTCTGCAATTTTTTGTGAAATTGAACTGATTCTTGTGAAATTTATATGAAATTCCTGTATTTCAAATGGAGCTTAATTTTTTTATTTCTCTATTTTGTATTCCTGTGATTTTTTTATTTTTATTTCTATATTTTACTTATTTTTATATTTTTTTTCTACGTTTTTTTATTTTTCTATTTCAAATAAAGCCTAATTCAGACGATCCGATCCGCAGCTGTAATAAATGGCTTGGGCGAGAAAGCTACTCGCAGCCAACGTGTCTGCCGAACAAGGCATGGTGGCGGTCCCGTTAAATTTCCTCTGTTGTTATCGTCTTCCTGCCGAATTCCTCATCCGATCAATGTCTCTGGTCTTCAAATTTCTACTCCGTACTGCATCGTGCCCTGTTCTTTGCACCAAACCTTCCTAGGAGTAGTAGTATTACTAGTCTCAGGTTGGTCAAGGCCGCCTGAGGCCGAACCAAATCCTTTCCTGTTGCGTTTAATCTGCAGAGAGTACTGTAACCGCAGAATTTACACATGGTTTGAACCGTTTCATCTAAAATCAACGGCCACGATCGGTTGAACAGTATTTCTGAGGGAACAGTGATTTTCGTGATGAACAGTGTCACGAATGAAAAGTGTCAGATTTTGCACTGTGGCAGTTGCTGTTTCTTGCATTGTCTACTGCGAACCCTCACGCTACAGTGTGGGATTGTGGTAGAGCGTGAAGAAAGCCGCCGCTTTCGGTGGCGGCAGCCTCTGGCTGTCCCGTTTTTCCTTCAAGAACAGGTAGTCCACGAAACTCTAGAAGCAACACCGAGCAGTTAACAAAAGAATAATACCTTTATTTCAAAATATTAGTATCTATAGGTTTAAATAAAGTTTACTTTTTTAAATTTTTATTAACAATATCTAACAAAGTACATATAATTTCTAATGTAAAAATATATTTTTATAAAAGTTTATTTTATAATAAATTTTAAAAATATAATTTTTATATAATAAAATATTATTAATTATATAATATTAATAATAAAAATTTGACTTAAATTAAATTTAAAAAATGACCCGGTGCCCGGTAGTACTATGGGAACGATCGGGGCCCGAATAATTGGCAGCGTCACGCTTTGTGGTAGTCGACTGACCGACTGCGGAGTGCGGACTGCCCGCTGAGGATCTAGAAGTAGAACAGGCTGCTGAACGGCGGCGGCGAAGGAGTGGACGCCGGCCCAGCAGTCCTATCTAGGATTCTCGTTGTCGGGCTGCAAGGTGGCAGCGTGCTCACTGATGCGTTCGTTCGGTGTTGAAACTGGCTGCGTGGTGGGGACGTTGCCCCCTTGAAAGATAACGTAATTGTACGAACCAATTAGCCTATTATAAAACGACCCTAATGACTAATTCAAGTTTGCGCATAAAATTTTAGAAGATCTCTGGTGTAAGATTTTACTTAGTAGTACTTCTTCTATCTTATAATAAATGATATTTTTTATTTTTTAAAATTAATATTTGACTATTCGATCACAGACCACGCAAGGCTCATGCTACTCGTGTGGAACAAATATGCTGCAGGGGTAATATATTACGAACCTGTTCTAAGCGAAAGGCATACATTTGCTCGCGCGGGGGGAACTGTGGAAGTTCCACGGAGCCGCAGCCTGGACGACTTTTGGTTTTGCATGCGAACGGTGAAACAGTTTGCGCGACGACCGCGTGCCCATCTCGAACGAACGCGGTCCCAGAACGCAATCGATTAACTGAGCGTTCCGATTTTGCGAGAAACAGAGTACTACACGTGCACGATAAAACAGGGTCACGTCTCGAGGACACAACGAGGTGCGTCGCGCGCTGTGCCAGCGACGTAGGCGCAAGCCGACGGCCAGACGGGAACGCACAAGTTGGCGTGCCCCACACGCTGCGCCGCGCGCACCGGCAAGCTGTCCGATGTGTCCAGATCTCAGTAGCACTGTGCTGGCGTATTGTGGCAGCATTGTGAGTCACAGACGCCTATAAATGGGGCGGGATGCGGATGCACGGCGAGCGGCGAGCAGAGCGGCACAACCACGTATTTGTAAGTAGAAATGGCGCCGACGCGAGGTTCGACCGAGAATGGCAGACGCGCGGGCCGAGTGCGGGTAGTTTCCCGGCGCGTGGTCCGCGCCGAGCCGCCGCCGCCCTCGTCGGCGCCGGTGCTCATCCACCTGACGCCGTGGGACCTCCGGCTGATCACTATCGACTACATCCAGAAGGGCGTCCTCCTTCCCAAACCCACCCGCGAGCAGGCCAACCACCACCAACCAGACAGCACCACCGTCGACCGCCTCGCGTCGGCGTTCGCGCGCGCTCTGGGCCGGTTCCACCCGTTCGCCGGCCGCCTCGTCGCGGACGAGCGCGCCGACGACTGGACCTGCAACGTGTCCCTGCGGTGCACCGGCGAGGGCGCCGAGTTCGTCCATGCGGCGGCGCCGGGCGTCACGGCGGCCGACATCACCGGGTCCCTGTACATTCCTCGCGACCTCGTCTCGTCGTTGTTCCCGCGGAACGGGCTGGTCAGCGCCGACGCGGTGCACGTGGACGACACAGGCTCCAGACGGGCGCCGCTGCTGGCCGCGCAGGTGACAGAGCTCGCGGACGCCGTGTTCGTCGCGGTGTCGCTCAACCATGCGGTCGGCGACGGCACTACGTTCTGGCACTTCATGAATACGTGGTCGGACTTGAGCCGGAGCGGCGGCAAGAGCACCGAACGGCCGGCACCGGTGCTGGAGCGGTGGTTCCTCGACACGTGCCCGGTGCCGGTGCCACTGCCGTTCGCCAAGCTCGAGCACATCGTCAGGCGGTGCGATCTCGAGCCGCCGTTGGACGAGTGCTTCTTCCATTTCTCCGCCGGAAGCGTGAAGAAGCTCAAGGCGACGGCCAACGCCGAGGTGAGCACGAGCACCGCAGCCGCAACCATTACCATCTCCTCCCTGCAAGCGCTGCTCGCGCACTTCTGGCGGTCGGTGTGCAGAGCCCGGGGACTGCACCCGTCGCAGGAGACCTCTTACGTGCTGCTCATCGGGTGCCGAGGGAGGGTGAAGGGCATCCCGCGAACCGGGTACGTCGGCAACGCCGTGGTGCCATGCAAGGTGACGTCGACCGCCGGCGACGTCCTGGAGAAGGGTCTGGGCTGGACGGCGCTGCAGCTGAACCGCGCCGTGGCGTCGTTCGACGAGGTGACCATGGTCAGGGACTCGCTCGAGCCCTGGGTGCGAGAGCCTCGGTTCGCGTACACGGCGGACATGCTGAGCGGGTCGGCGGTAGGAACCGGAGGCTCGCCGCGGTTCGACGTGTACGGCAACGACTTCGGATGGGGCAAACCGCTCGCCGTGCGGAGCGGACCCGCGAACAAGCTCGACGGCAAGACTACGGTCTACGAGGGCCATGGCGGCAGCGGGGCCATTGGGCTGGAGGTGTGCCTCGCCCCGGACGCGCTCGAGAGGCTCGTTGCCGACAAGGAGTTCATGGGCACGGTGACCGAGCCGTGATGTGACTCTCCACGTGGCTCACGTGTTTGACTCATGGTTCATATATATGTTACGTATCCGTGGGAGTGTCCAAGTGTGTAAAATACAGTGTAATCAATTATCTACTGTGTAATCGCAATCACACTGTTGATACAGTGTAATCAATCATCTACCGAGCCTCTTGTTATTAGTCATCCAACGTGGAGTACTCCCGACATCGATGCCCCCCAAAAGACCGCCCACATCCATCGCACCACCGATGCGGCTCCTCTTCAGTGGCGCACTGACGGTATAATAGAGGTATAAATATATGCAATTTTTTTAGCCTGTATAAGTTAACTTGTGAACCTAATTAGTTTAAAAAATTAACTAATTTTTCAAAAATTTTGAAAAATTAATTAATTTTTTAAAACTAAAGATGTTTAGAGGATAATCTGTTTAATAGATTGCATGTAAAAGAAGAGATGATACGGGTTGACCGTACAAGCATCTAGAATGTTAGATTAAAAAATAAATATAATAAATTAAAAATAATATTTCTAGTTTAAATATATATTACAATACTGTCGGTGTTTTGTACACCAGCACAGTAAATTTATACGATCAGACGGGGGATCGTGCGTTTTCGGAATCGAATGGCCTAGTCTACAAGTGAGACTCAAAGTTTAACCTGGTTCGGGCCGCCTCGAGGCGTAATACCCTACGTCCAGAGGCGAGAGATCAATCGTATGAACCTCAAAAACACAAGGGTACAATGCGAAAAGGCTCTCGACGGATCCGAGAGTCCCAAGCTCGCGTGATGAGGGTGATTTACAGATGGTGATTATCACTGTTGCTCTATGTGTCTGTCGTGTATCTGGTTTGTTTTTTTTTTCTTCCCCGGGTGCCCATTATATAGGGCCGAAGCTGGGTTGTCTTGACCGAACCATGGTTGAAGTGACCGGACCATAGTTTAAGCATCTTGTCGCCTACGAAAACGAATGACCCCTTGACAGGTGGGGCCATGGTCTCCAGAGAGTCGTGCCCTCTGAGGTTCGGGCCAGAGGATCGGCGCCTTCTGTTCGTACCCTTGTTCACTGAGAGCGAACAGGGTTGCTTTACTGCTCAGCTTTATCGTCTGGAGGGTTATTTCTCGTTCGATCGGGTAGTTGCGAAATCTTTCGAAATGTTTATCCTCTTCGCGTAACTGCACATCGCCAAAGATTTTGAATCGGCGTGTTTTCTGGAGTGATGACTGCTTCCCAGCGGTCAGCGGGCGAGTCTCGACCGCTAAGATCTCGATAGCTCGGGTCCCGACCCCTAAGGGTCGAAACGATTACGTCTCCGTCTTTGGGTCTTAACGAGGCTTCCTGACCGCTGAGGCCGGGTCGCCTTTGTGAGGTCTTTGGTGGGCCGCTGAATCGCGGACCGTAGGTGGGCCGCGTCGTAGGAGTTGATCTGTATGTACCTGAGGTACACTATCTCGACTAATACGTTATACTCCCTCAGTCTAAAAATACTAGTATTTGAAGCTCTACTGGTAAAGCTTTAAATGCTAGTATTTTTAGACGAGGGAGTATTTTATATCAAATATTAATCGAATTAAATTATTTAAATAATATTAAATATATACTAATTAATAATTAATTATATGTTACGGTTCCATCCCGGAAGTCTGCCTCATGGAAAACAATGGCTCATCTTCAAGCTAGAACTTTGTTTCAGGGTTTAAAAAACCGTGGTAAATCACTCGGTTTTCACGGTTTTTGATTTTACCATTGCGGTTCGGTTTAGTAAACCGACTGGTTTTCGCTTAAAAAATCAAATCGTAAGTGGTACTAATAACAATAACAAAAACGGTAAACCGTTCGGTTTTACGGCTAACTGACCGGTTTTTTACGGTTTCAAAAATCAGCATTTTTGCGGTTTTTTAAACCCAGCTGTGTTTTCTCAGATGGCTGTGTATGAATTTCTGCCCACGTGCCTCTTGTCGTCCTATGGTTTGGTGATAGGTGATTATATGGTAACTTTTCACGCAACCAATTGGCCATATTTATCTATCGCACTTGTGAGGGTGATCGGACTACTAGTTTTGCTAAAAACATAAATGCTATGTCAATTTTATAATTTAAAGAAAAATAATATTATGAAAAAAATGGTGGCAGGTGTTGTTATCTTTTCCCGGTGTCTAAGAGTGTAGATCCGAGAGTTTTCGTGTTGGTAATAGATCTGTGATTCGGAGGTGGTCAATGCCTTCGGATCCGATCGCCGGAGTCGAGGAAGACGATCCGGCCATCTGCCCTTTGTCAGTGCTGTCCTCTGCGCTAGGCCAGCGTCGGTCGGTGGAGAGGGCAGTGGCGTAGAAGTCACGGCGACGTTGTCGATCTCCCGGTGACGGCGGTCGTCATGGCGGCCCATTAAGGCCGTTGGGCCAAAACGGGTGAAGATCAATTTCTAACATTCTCACCCATGATCTCACTTTATACTTTTATCTTTATTGCTTTTTAACTTCACTCATTCCATTATAGATTGATGCATAGAACTGCCTCATCGTCACGGTCAATCGCCGATAGACTTAACAGCTACAATACATTTTTTTGTTCTGAAATAGTTACTATACCTTTTGAGCCATCTTTTATTTCAGAAATCACAGGCTTTCCTTTAAACCCATGCCGGCAACATGTTCAATAAATACTTTGGGTGGTAAGCCTTTAGTAAGCGGATCCGCTAGCATCTTTGCGGTGCTTATATGCTCAAGACTTATGATTTGATCCCGAACTTTATCTTTCACAACATAATACTTTATGTCAATGTGTTTGGCAGCACCACTTGACTTATTGTTGTGTGCATACGTTACTGCGGTTTCGTTATCGCAGTACAACTTAAGTGCTCTATAGATGTCGTAAATCACTTTTAAACCGGGTATGAACTTCTTAAGCCAGTTCAGCTGCCCCGTAGCCTCATAACATGCTACAAACTCGGCATACATTGTGGACGATGTAGTGACGATTTGCTTTGAGCTTTTCCATGAAATAGCTCCTCCAGCGAGAGTAAAACACATATCCGGATGTAGACTTTCTATCATCTCCCGCATAATCAGAGTCTGTATACCCCACTATATAGAGTGAATTTGATTTTCTGTATGTCATCATAAGGCCTTTTGTTCCTTGCAAATAGCGCAAGACTTTCTAAATCAATTTCCAATGCTCTATTCCAGGATTGCTCTAGAATCTGCCAAGTAACCCGATAACAAATGCTAATTCAGGGCGTGTACATATTTGAGCATACTGTAAGCTTCCGACAGCTGAAGCATATGGAACCGCTTTCATTTGATCAATCTCATATTGGTTCCTGAGGCATTGAAAATCCCCATATTTGTCGACTTTGACTATAGGTGCAGGTGATGGACTACATTTATGCATACTATATTTCTTTAAAACTTTCTCTATGTATGCCTTTTGTGACAGTCCCAATACCCCTTTGTTTCTATCTCGGTGAATTTCGATTCTCAGAACGAAAGAAGCTTCACCATGATCTTTCATATCAAAGTTTGAGGACAAAATCTTCTTTGTCTCCAGTAGCAGACTGACGTCACTACTAGCTAGTAGGATATCATCCACATACAGGATTAGAAAGATAAACTTCCCATCTTTAAACTTTGAATAAACACAGTTGTCCTCTATATTTTCTTTAAACCTAAATTTCTTTATCGTGCTGTCAAACTTCAAGTATCATTGTCTTGAAGCTTGCTTTAACCCATAAATCGATTTCTTTAAACGGCATCCCAGTTTTTCATTTTCTTCCATGACAAAACCTTTCGGTTGTGCCATATAAACATTCTCCTCCAAATCCCCATCGAGGAATGCTGTCTTTACATCAATCTGATGTAACTCTAAATCATAATAAGCCACTAGTACCATTATGATTCTGAAGGAATCTTTACATGAGACCGGAGAAAAAGTCTCATTGTAATCAATTTCTTCTTTTTGAGTAAAGCCTTTTGCCATGAGTCGTGCTTTATATCTTTCTACATTCCCTTGGGAGTCGAGTTTTGTCTTATAGACCCATTTACAGCCTACTGTTTTGGCTCCTTTAAGAATTACTTCCAAGTCCCAGACTTTATTAGCTTTCATGGACTTCATTTCTTCTTCCATTGCCTTAAGCCATTTTGAAGAGTTTTCACTTCTCATAGCTTCTTCAAATGAGGTGGGATCATCCTCCATTTGAAATTCTTCTGTCTGATAAACTTCATAGTCATCAGGAATAGCTGATCTTCTTACCCTTTGAGACCTCCTCGGAGCCTCTTCATTTTGTATATTTTTTGTTTGAGGCTGTTCTTGCTCCCCTCATCTGTGGCAATGGGTTCTATTGGATCCTGAGGAATAAGTTCATCATTCTCATTCATTGTTGCCACAGGAGGAACAGTAACAGGTGCTTGCACCATAGTATCTCACATTGTCGGTGCAGCGACAGCAGGTAGTGTAAAGAATGGCTCCTGAATCATCGGAGTGGGCGAATACGTCCGCTTCTCTTCAAAGTCAATCTCTCGAGCTACCATGCTCCCCCTCATCATCTCATCTTCTAAGAAAACAACGTGTCTCGTTTCTACAAACTTTGTATATCTGTCTGGACAATAGAAACGATAACCTTTTGACTTTTCTGAGTAACCAATAAAATGGCAACTTACTGTTTTAGAATCAAGCTTCCCAATGTTTGGGTTAAATACTTTAGCCTCAACTGGGCTCCCCCACACTCGTAAGTGGTTTAACGAGGGAACTCTACCTGTCCAGAATTCGTACGGTGTTTTCGGCACCGATTTACTTGGTACTCTGTTGAGAATATAAATGACAGTTTTTAACGCCTCCATCCACAAACTCAATGGCAGTGTGGAATAGCTCATCATGCTTCGCACCATATCCATCAGGGTACGGTTGCGTCTTTCAGCTACTCCATTTTGCTGAGGTTCGCTCGGTGTAAGAATACTGAGTCACTATTCCATTTTCCTGCAGAAACCTTGCAAAAAGTCTAGGAACTTGTCCATACGAGATATGCCGACCGTAGTCCTTCCCCTCACGATCAGATCGGACTATCTTTATCTTTAAATTGTGTTGGTTTTCAACTTCAGCCTTAAATATCTTAAATTTATTCAAGGCTTCATTTCTTTCTTTGATTAGATAAATATATCCATATCGGGAGTAATCATCTGTAAATGTTATGAACGAGTCATAACCATCTATACACTTCACAGAAAAGGGACCACAAATATCCGTGTGAATAATTTGTAGAACTCTTGTGCTTCTTTTTGCATCTTTCTTAATTTTGTTTATATATTTTCCTTTAATGCAATCTCGACATTGTTCTAAGTCTGAGAACTCTAGTGGAGGAAGAATATCATTCTTAACTAGTCTTTCTATTCTCCCCCTCGAAATATGGCCTAAACGACAGTGCCATAATTTCGACGACTCATCTAGAGTTCTTTTTCGTTTTCTATTTTCATTCATGGAAGAGGATTCGTTTATCTCGTACGCAAGCTATCATTATCGCATACGACATTCACATCATCACGTAGTGATAGCAAATAAAGCTCATTTTGTAAGATAGCAAGACCAACACATTCTTTATTAAACATTATTTCACACTTGTCATTTCCAAAATGATAGTCATAACCATTATTATCTAAACATGAAACACTAATCAAATTCCTCTGTAGAGAGGGTACATAGAGAACATCTCTAAGTATAAGAATAAAGCCATTAGCTAGCTCTAATGTAAGATCGTCAACGGCTTCAACTTCAGCTTGGACTCCGTTTGCAACTTTAATGCATCTTTCTCTTCTTTGCGTAGTCCTCGTCGAACAGAATCCCTGCAATGAATTAGCAACATGAACAGTTGCTCCAGAGTCAATCCACCAAGTAGATTTCGAATATTGCACATATAGGGATTCATTTATAAAGGTAATAATATTCTCACCTTTCTTTGCCATGATCATCTTTAAATAGGAGGGACAATATTTTTTGTAATGTCCCGTCTTCTTGCAGTGAAGACACTGATCCTTGTCTACTGCAAATTTGTTCTGTTGAGGCTGATGGACAGGGGCTTTTCTCTTGTTCTTTGAGGAGTAGCTGTTGAAGTTCTTTCTTTTGTTATCCTTCACATAGTTGATAGAACCACCATGTGGAGCTTTAATTCTATCCTCCTCTTGCACACACCTTGCTATGCACTTTTCCAAGTCCTAAGACTCGGGTTGCATATTGTAGTTGACAATAAACGTGTCAAACTCTTTTGGCAAAGAAGTAAAAATCAGATGGATAAGGAGTGCATCTTTGAGACCCAGATCCATTGGTTTGAGCTTCGATGCCATGTTGGTCATTCTCAGTATGTGCTCTCTAATGCCATCGTTACCACCAGAGTACCTTTCTGTCACAAGTTGTTTAATAACTTTTGTGGCGTATGTCTTTGAAGAGCCAGTAAACTGACTCTTTATTCTTTCAAAGTACTCTGTGACGGTGTCACACTCCGCGATTAAACCCACAATTGCAGGCTCAATCGTGTTCTTTATCACAGCCATACACTTTTTGTTGGCTGTGGTCCATTTTCTATACTCAAGGTCATAGAACATCTTTAAGGGAGCATAGTCCATCTGTCTGGTCTGTCAAGCAGCTTCAGCCTCATTTTTTTTTCTCACTGGCTCCTCAGGCTCAGTGGGACATGCTGTGGTGAGAACCCAGTCCACCTCAGCCAAGATAAATGCTAGGTCTATCTTTTTCTTTCACTCTCCATAGTTGTCACCTTTGAGAGTGGGTATATCTTTGATACAACTCATCAAGTTGTATCCGCCTGTAAATGAATCAAATAAAGTGAGAACATAAAAACAGTAAAATTATATGTCTTATTTTCAACGTTGGTCAAAAATATGACACACAATTTTATATTATACATTAAATCTATGTCACCGTTGGGCAAAAATAGAAATAATGCATAAAATATCAATTACAAAAATTATAATACTGTTATTATCAACGTTGGTCAGAAAATAACAATATCATAATTATCTGAAATTTATTACTATTTTTCCAAAATTAAATTCTCCCGTTGGTTTGAATTTAATAATGAAAATAATTTCTTTAAGTACGCAGCGGAAAACAAATTTCTTTAATTTTCAGAAGCATTTACTTTATTTTTCTATTCTGTTAAAATTATCCCGTTGGTTCAAATTTTAACAGATTTAATTAGGTAAAAAATTACCTAATTAATCAATTAAGAATGCCTCTTAAAAATAAATGGAAAAACTTTTTTTTGAAAAACTTTTTTTTTGGGCCGAAATTGAAATTCGGCCTGGCCCATTGGCCTGTTGCAATTCATGCAAGCCAACCTGGGCTTGGGCCAAAAATTCGGACTCCCTCATGGGCCAAATCTGGTCCATTTAGCCGTCACACGATCTAGACCGTTGGATCAGATCTGACGGACGCGCTCTTTTTTTGGAGGTATAAAAGAGGGTGGGGTTCTCTCCCAACCCTAACCCTAACTCATTCCTCTTTCTCCCAGTTTGTTTCGCGAGTTTGTTGGGAGCTCTGGCGGCTGCCGCGCGCGCGGCCAAGCCTCTCGCGAGTGGGGCCCGCGTGC
>BCLF01000093.1:6094-20738 GCA_001602275.1 Zoysia japonica
GGGGGGCTGCACTGTACATAAGGAAGAAACAGTAGAGTCCGTACCAAAGCTCAGCACGAGCACGGCGCCAGCGGGAACGACGTAGGGCGCGACGACCCTCGCGGCAGCCGCAGCTGGGGGCAGCGCCGCGTCCCCCTGCGCCTCGCGGTAGGCCCTCCGGCGCGCGCCTCCGCGGCCAACCCCGGGAGGCCTGTCCTGGCTGCGAAACCCATCGTCGAACGACTCGTGTGCGGCGGCACGCGGGGAACGCGAGCGGACGAGGCGCGGTGGCGCGGACACAGGCCTCGCGCTGAGGACGGAGGCGTGGCGGCGACGCGCGCAGGGGCAGAGGGGCGGGAGTGGCAGGAAGGGCTTCAGGGCGCGGGCGGGGGAGCAGAGGAGGAGCGAGGACTCCATCGCCACTGGACGCGGCGGCTGGGAGATGGTGGCGGACCGGAGGAGGAGATGGGGGAGGGATGAGGCCCGCGGGTTTAAGCTTTTTGAGGGTGGAAGGTAAGGTTGTGGATCACGTCGGGCCGGGTTTGGTTTCTTGTACACGTCGTGCGGAGTGTTTGACTTCGCTCAGCGCGGCTACCTAGCATCAGCCATCATCTCGAATAGTCGAATGGAATGAACGAAGCTTTTTTTTTCTTCTTCTGGGTCTCTAGCGGCAGTGCTCTTACTTTGATTCGTAATAATTATTTATCCTCGCTTTTGTGAACTTTATCTCATTGCCTTTGTTTTTTGAATTTGAGTGCCTCTGATTTCGGTGTTAAAAATTGGAAAAAAAATCTGCTTTTACTAATTATTTGCGCAAATGGACCTGTCATGTACCAAAACAATAATATTTTTACCATTAACTAGGTGCAACGCAAAAGTTGACGTCCATAATAATGTTTGAAATTTAGATGATCAAAATTAAGAATTTAAACATCAATATTGCCACATTAGAACATATGATAATTTTAACAGAAATAATACAAGTGTAACTAAGACATCATGACACTGTATTTCATATGCCTGAACAAGCAATACATCTCAATCCATCTCTGATTGCAGTCTTACATATATAATCCAGTACATAAGCTCCCCTCGACGGCCTCGCGCAGGCGTCGCCGCGAAGCGATGCTGGCCCGTGCTGGCCAGCGTGACGTTGACCTCCCAGGCACGCCGCCGCTGTTGGATTTGGAGGCAAGGGTTTGGGAGAAGAGTCAAGAGTACGAGTGTGAGGGCTCGACGACAGATGAGTTCACCCAAGCACTTTACAATACACGAGGGTAATTTTGTCCCTTCATATATTTTCTTTTTTTTAACTACAACCTAACGGGGTCTAATGGAATATCAAAACGGGGGTAAAGGGAAACTTCAATTTCGAAGTTCAGAGGCACTAGGACAAAGCACAATGTTACAAGGGCATAGACTTTTTTATTCAAAAACAGTAGCATACAAACAATTTTTCCTTTTCTTTTTTTTTTTTTTTGGCGACGAGGAATGAATGAAACTTTGGTGATGCTTCACTTGCTTGGGCCTTCTTTAGAACCTAGAAATTTCACAATGCAAAAAACTCAATGATGATAATTCAATTTCATTAAGAAAGATACAGGATTCGTTAAAAATCACAATCCAAAAAATAGACTTTTGTGGAGCGCCATATAGTGTTGATAATTATTGGTTGCAACAGCACAAAACTGATGGAGTTGTGCGGTCAAAATGAAAAGTAAACAATTTGAATGAAATACTATAATAACCCGCTCGGTTTTTCTAATTTACTCAATTTACTAGAAAAAATTGTGAAACCAAATAGTTTCTTCAACTTACCGCTATGTTTTACAAGCTTACCGACCAGTTTTCTTTGTGCTAAAATTTTGAAATTTTCAAAAATTTTAGTTTTTTTAGGACCGATGAACTGGAGAAACTAAGTCAGACCAGTTTGGTCGAGAACCATGAAAACCGAGCAGTTTTCATGGTTTTGTAGACCGTTTTGTAAACCATGGAAGGAAACTGCTGAGGAACTGCCCAAACTCATGAAACAAAGGAGAGTATCACATCGTAAAGGCGGCAGCCATTACCTAGCTGTACTGTTTAAAATATCCTACCATCAAGTATCATTGATTAGTAAAGTGAATGAGATGGGGAAACCCCAGTTGTATTCACCAAGATATAGTATAGTGGCCATTGGCCTGTATGGGCTACAGAATATAAGAAACATTTACAGCAGGGTCTTCCCTTTCTGTATTTTACTTTCAAAAACAAAACTATCAAGCTTGGGCACGATCTTTACAGAAAATGGTTGGATGTCTAAGAATGGCGATAACAACACTTCAAGGTTTTGCTTTGAGAGGAAACAGTGAAATGCTCTGCACTAGTTGACTGTTGACAACTTAATATGAAGGGGATTTGCCTATGAGAACATTAAAAAAAAAAAAGAAAGGTGAGTTTAACGGCAGATAATGCATATCAAAATAGAATAGTTGCATGCCATTTAGTACATTGCTCAGCATGGCTTCCTCCTGTCAACCTGGACAGGAATGTTTAACCATTTCTTCCTTGGGAGCCGCCACTTGGATTTCTTTTCACTTGAATTATCATCCTCGCTTCCAGATCCCTCCATGCAGTGATCCTTCACTCTTTTGTCTTTCTGATGATGCTATTCTGTATCACCGTTTGGTGCTTTCAAAGGCGACTTCATCTTGTTTCTGCTGGAACTCCGTTTTAGTGGTTGGACATTGATGGTATAGGAAGCATGGATTTCATTCCTTTCTTTCAAAAGCTCGTCAATCTATGAAAAGCACAAGAATGAGAACATTGTAGGAAGTGGACGAATGACTATTACTCACCAGACTTACCGTTTGCATTTCTTGTGCATATCTGCTCGTCATCTCATTGAATTTCGTCAAAACCTGTGAACATCAGTATTTAAAAATAATATTCAAATAATAAATGCTCTTCAATGCCAGGTATACGAAGAAAGATTCTGATGGGGAAATATAGAGGAGAATGTCAGCACATACTTCCCTATACTCTGACTCGAACTTGGACAGTTCAGCTTGTTTTGTAAGTATTTTTGCCTCCACGCTGCGTAGTCTCTCCTTTTCAGCAGGGAAAGATTCGCCAGAGACTATCTCTATAGCATAACTTGCATTCTTGAAGAAATTGTCACCTAACAAATAATTGATTTAAAGAAATTTCCCACCACCTCACTTAAGAACCACTGGAACAGTGAGCAAGGTGATATACCGTAGACAGCAAAAAAGTGAGTTCCAGGTTTCAGCTCATGTATGTCGCATGGTTGAAAGCTATCCAATCTCTTAAAAAATGCACCGTCAGAATCCTTCGCAGAACTCACCTGAAACAGGAAGCTGGAGCTTATGATGGACAAGGTCCAAAGGTGTATCACTTGTATGCCTATAAAAAACAGCCTTGTAAACTCACCGAGCTATTTTGTTCAAAACGGTAGATGGGAAATCCAAGAAAATACATCCCTGCAGAAGTAACTTTACCACTCTTTACACCATCTTCCTGTAATAAGCTTCAGGTTAGGTAAGATATGCTTAAGCCACAATAAGTAATATTAAGATTTTTTTTTTTATCTTGGATTGGATGAAATGTAAGGTATCAAAGTGGAAACATATAATCGACATGGTACATAGTCACGAGTCTTTAAGGACACTCCAACAGAATCCTCAAACGCATCAATGCAGGTACAACTATAATTATGGAGCTATGATACTGCATAGGGCTGAAACTATAAAAGGGTAAATCTATTTATTCCCAGGATAGAAAAAGTAAAAATGTTTGACATTAATACGCTACTTAGGTCACTTTATAGTGTATATCAGCATTTTTTTATTGCTTATTTTAAACAAAAATTATTGCTCTTAAATATTGCTTCAGTTTTCAAAGGGAGCAATCTAAGAACAAAATGAAAAAAGATAAGATGTTACAAGACCTGCAGGGCAAGACTCAGCCCACCATGTTCCTCTAGCTCAAAGTAAAGCAGCTGAAATGAAGGAAAGTCTATGAATATAGGTAGGTTTGAAACAGTTGAAGTGTACTTCAATGGAACAAATGCTATGTACTCAATGTTAAGAAGAGCAGGAATTCGATATAATTAGTTATTTCAGAATGAGAACGGTCAAACCTTTTCCTATTTTTACGGTCACAACATGAATCACAGTTAAATAGAGCATGCAAAATGAAAAAAAGAACATGTGCAGACATTGGACAAACCTTGAATTTACTTTTATCAGTTGAGTGAACACGACAAACTAGACCCATCTTGGCTTGTTTTTCTGTTATGTCCACAGAATAGAAATGAGCTGATTGCTTTTCCACCTGGTCACATGCGACACTTAAGCATTTACTAATACAAAGGAAAAAGGGGGAACTTGGAGACAGCTAGATGCCAACCTTCCTACGCACAGGTTTTCCTAGCTGGAGCTGAGAGACCACAACCGACCCATTCAATGCCTCCTCCAAAACTGTTGCTGAAACAGTTGTTTTAATTGGTACACCGAGCTTACTACATACATTTCATATGTACAATTAACACAATTGCATAACAAAAGCTAGCAAATACTTGACGAAACACAGCATCACATTCATATAAATGTTTACCTAAAAAGAGCAGCAAACATGGTGTTTACTGTATTGAGACTAGATAGGTCCAGCTCCAGTTCCTGGCTATCAGATTCGATGGCCTGAACATAGTGCAGGAATTGCTATAACATGTCCAAATGACAAACAAAAAGACTGAAACACACTGATTCCCGTGTGAACTACCTCAAAACCTGAAGTGTCGTACTGCCGCCTCTTTTCAGGATCTGACAAAATATTGTAGGAGAATGTGACTTCTTGGAACAGATCGGATGCAATGGGATCATCGCCATTCTTATCCGGATGGTACCTGGAGCAATTTACCGGAACAGCCACCGAAATGAGTGCTTCAATTCTACACTGGGTTATGTTCAGACGAACATATGATTGATAACACATACATGAAAGGAAAAAATGACAAAAATTCTCCTGAACAACAATGCATAATCCGCCTGAAATGTGTTTATTTTTAGACAAAGGGCATAGCCCTGCTTGTACTGAAATGTGTCATGTTCCACATGGAACTCGAACGAACTTGTGTCCCTACACGACGGACGCAACCGGGGAAAATTCCAGCAACAAGAAAAGCAGAAAAAAGTCCCAAACTTTAGAGAGCGAGAGAGAAGTCGGCTTTACTTGAGCGCCATGCGTCGGAACGCGCTCTTGATCTCCTGTTCGGTGGCATTGCGCCCCAGGCCGAGCACCTCGTACGGGTCCCTCCTCTGCGCGGCCCCGGCCGCCGAGTCCCCCTTCTCCGACTTGAACGAGCCGAACCTCGATCCGGCCATGCCCTCCCCTCCTGCGCCTCCTCTGCTCGCCACCAAGGTCGAAGCACCCCGCGCGCCCTCGGACCTCGCGCCGCGTCGGGGACGGCCGGAACCGCGCCCGCCGCCCGCGTCCCCTCACGAAGAACAACAGCGGACGCGGCGCTAGGGCTACAGAGGCCTGCTCATGGGCTGCCTCCGGCTGCGGCCGCGGCGGCGAGCTCAAGAAGGGGAAGCGAGATGGGCGGCCGTGGCATATTAGGTGTACCGCGTGGTGGGGCCGGGGCGCAGTGGGCGTTGGTTCCTCTGCCTAGTCCTGGCGGGAGATGGTCTGTCTGCGCTGAGCCGCTGATGGGCCCGCTTTACCACGCACCTGAATGGCAGTTGGGATTCGGTGGATTTACCGCACATGTCAGCGAAAAGAAACTGCTAACATGTGGATCCGCTTTCATCCTGCGCTTTGGTCCCGGGTCCAGGTGGCAGGCCGATGAGTGACACGTTGGCCACAGGGCAGTGCCCTCTTTCGTTAGGCACAGGGCTGAGGTTGCAAACCGGGACTGCCATTTTAGTCTCTCCGTTTCTAAATTATTAACAATTATTAACGTTTCTTCGTTTCTTATTGACGAACATCAATTTTAACTATTTATCTTATTAAAAATGTTTAATAAAAATTATATATTTTGATATAATTTGCTTTATTATCAAATTAGTTAGAATTATAAGTTATAATTTTACATATTTAAATTAATTTTTTAAATAAAACGAATGATCAAAATTAATGTCTAAAATCAACAGTTTCAATAATTTAAAAACGAAGGGAATATCTTTTTTGTTAACATTGAGTGCAAGCTAGCAGCTACTATTTTTTTTCATATCCTCTGAGAAGTGATTCAATTTTTAATTCTCTAAAAAATCTTAGAATCAAGATTTAGAGCCCTTTTAGCAGAGCTTCTAACTCATGATTTTTTTATTCTCCTGTAGAGTATTTTTTTAATTCTTTACAATAAATTTTTAGAATCAGATAAAAAAATCACTTCTCAAAATTAACAGAAGCTACTTTCTTTTTTTTTCAGCTCAGTTCATTTCAGAGAATCACTTCACAAAATCAAAGAGGAATCAATTCTTTCATCTCCAACTCCTTAATTCATTTTAGATAATCACTCCAGAGAATCAACTAAGATTCATTTTTAATCAGCTATGTGGAGCTCTAATAAAGCCCTTAGACTGCACATACTGCATTGCCTCCCATTGTGGATTCTTGTGAAACAGATATGAACAAACAAAAGAAAAGACTCATCTAAAAAAAATTAAAGACATCATTAACTACTGAGCTTCCATTAGGTTTTTTTATTCCAGACATTTTGAAGCAGGAGAACTGCAAACCACTCCATAAATATCAATAGGAGTAATAATTATTTAAATCTGGACTGTTCCATGACTGCGCTTCAGTCAATGCTATGTGCCACGATCGAAGCAAAGATGATAGTTCATCATGATCACACGAGCAGTTAAATAAGCAGCCTGAAGTGGTGGTTACTTCTCAGAAGAGGTCAAAAGGAGTTAAACTTTCCGACCTCATGTTTCCATCAACACAAGAATCATATCCCAGTGCCCAGATTTACTAACCAGTAAGAGTGCATTACAAACTAATCTAACTCTTGCAGGCGGTGATGCCGGTAATTTAACTTGATGTGAGCACGAAGCGAGCTGGCCAGCACTTCACATCACATTGCTCCGATTCAAAGCATGCGGCACCAAATTGCGCATCAAGTGTCCACCTCGTGACCCACTGAAACCGCAAAACGTCCCTTTCAAGCTGGTAGAATGGCAGAACTGAACTGAGAAATACTAGACTTACTAGCAGATGAATTCAACACAGTAATCTTTTGAACACTGTCAAATGCAGCCTGTTCTGAGAATCACAAAGCCATGAGACACCGTATCACACACACTGGAAAACTTGATGGCACCATATCCATAAGAGTGGGCAAGTTGGCATGATTATTAACAAGTGATATTCACAGTTTTTCTTCAATCAGTAATTAACAGAATATTTTTGAGAAGTGATCAGTCTCATGTCTTCACTTTCCCATTGAAGTTTTTGATGTACGAAGTAACCAGTTGAACGTACGGGTGCAGCCTGACAATGAAATTTCCCCAATCATAAAACCTGAATCCGGAGAAAGACCACAGCACATAAATCTGTCTGCAGGTACTAGAACCTCTTCTGGAAACAGTAATAAACATTAATGATGCCCAGAGAGAATGAAAATGTTAAGAATGGTAGGACAGATCGCTGGGACAAATTGGAATGCACAGTTCAGTCACTAGTGATTTTGCCATGAATGAAGAAGTTCAGCATAAGCAATAAGCTGTAAATAAGGATAATAGAAAAAGGGACTATACTTCGAAGCAGCAATACCTCAGTTTTCTTTTACAGGAGCTTCAGAGAATTCAAATGCAATCAAGAAAACAGCTGAAGCAGTAGAAAAAGCAGCAATGTAAAAATCCAGTTCTTTTTAAGTAATGTAAAAAAGCACAGTTACTTCGCATTGACCCCTCAAGAATGCATAGGTTGCAGGACAAAGTTTTGATACGCAAAAACCATAATGATCATTTCAATAGTTCCTTAACTGAACAGTAAGAAAGCATCACCTCAGCATTAACACTGAGTTTTTAGCCACTTCTATAAGTGCAGAAATGATGAATAAAATGTCAATGTTGAAAAAATAGCACTTGTTCAGTTTTGGAAGGAAAATAACCCATTAAACAGAGCAACTTCTATCAGAGAAAGGAAGGTGAAACAATTATAGGTAAACAGTTATTGCATAGAAAATTCCATTGAATGCACAAAGTTTCTCAATTTTTTCGTAGTGGAAGCAGTGTTATTAGTCACAAGTAACAAACCTTAACTATTGCTGAAGATTTTGTCCAATGCAACAGTAACTTGCTAACGGGCATGCAGCATTGGGACTCTTGCTTTTGTCACCTCCCAATTTTTTGCTACATGCTTGGCAAAGCTTCCCGTGAGTAACAAATAGACAATTCAAATCAAACTTCAGATTATCAGGAATCTTATTATTTAGATGAATGTAAGCCTTCTCCCTGCTAGCTGTCGTAGGAACCCAACCCATAGCCTTTGTAATGCGGAGTACCTATTTGCAGTAACAAATTTGCTGTTACATATACACAACGCATACTGCAGACAGATTCTAGGCCTGATTTAACAGTGATAATTGAGAAATCAATATTCACCTACATGAGTATCTACTGGAAAATCATCCTTCTGAAGATAGAACATCAACACGCATGCCACCTATCATAAGATACACATATTAGAAAAATCCTAAATGTGTTGTTGCTTAATTCAGCAGTCTACCCTGATAGTCCACATCAATAGTTATTCACGAGTTCAACCAAAAGAAGCACATATCACTTCTATCAGGGAAAATGCTACTATCTTTATTTTTTGTTGAAACAATATATTGCTGTCTCAAACAGCAAACAATTGTATCACAATGGCCGAACCTCTTGAAATTTTCGCACCCCCCCCCCCTTTTTATTACCAAGATCAGAATTATTCCATGCCTTCACTAGATAAGTGGATTTCAAGCTAAATACACTTAAATTAGAAAAAATGCATCTTTTCATTTCAATCGTAACAACGTTGTGAAAGTTTAAAACGATAAGGAAAAGATTAAACTCACGGTCTTTGGCCCAATCCCTTTGAACTGCGAGAGCTCCCTCTTCACCTCATCCACAGACATCTCCCGCAGGTACTCGAGGCAAATCTTACCCCTCCGTTCCCTCACTCCCCTCAACATGGCCCGTATCCTCGCCGCCTTCGTCGCCGCCAGGCCGCCGCACCGGATGGCGTCTTCCAGCCGCTTCCCCTCCTCATCCACCACCTCGAGAACGAAGCAAAATAAGCGCCGGATAATCTAGACGCTTCGGGAACACATTGACTGTCAGGCATTTGCTTGCCGCTTGTAACTCACCTGGTCCCAGGACGGGAATGCTGTCTTGAGGGACGCGAAGGCGCGGCGGGAGATGGCGTCGGTGGTGTTCTGAGAGAGGAGCGTGATGACGAGCCCGTCAAGGACGGTGGCAGAGGGAGGCTGAACTGGGGCGTCATCCTCCGGCAAGTGGCCGCCGAGGCGGAGGACACGGAAGGGCGCGAACTCCTCGGGGAAGCCGTGGAAGGCGAGGAGGGCGTCGCGGACGGAAAGGCATTGCTCCGGGGTGGGGGAGGAATGGGAAGGGTAGGGTTCCGGCGAACTGTCGCGCTCCGCCGGCGAGGCCGGGGCCTTCCGTTTGGGCTTTCGGGGCATCGTGTGCGCGGTTGCGTCGGCGAGCACCCGGCGATGCGGGAGCGTGGCTATCGGAGTGGACTGGGCCCGGGTTTGGTTTTGAGCCGATGAGTTGGAGAAAAAGTAGAGTGGGCCTAGACCCGTGTTCAGTGCTGGATGATGGGTTGGGCTGGAAGAAATATTATTGGGCTGAGAAAGCACGCGACTACTGTTTCGATTCTGCAACAATGAACGAAGATGGGAACCTTTTTTTCCCGGGACGCGGGGATTTCTGAAGTTTTAAGAGAACTTCCGCCTTACTCGGTACCAATCAGAATGGCCGATATGTTCTACTAGCATACTGATGTCCTCGTTAGTATTACTCTTTTCTTCCCTTTTTACTCGTCGTTTGACGAGTGAAGGTGAGAATTAAAAAGGGGTGTAAAAATTAGAACATGTTAAAAAACGAAGAAAAGAGAGATAAAAATAAATGTATATTAAAAATACAAAAAATTATATTAAAAAACGAAAATGACAAGTAAGCGACAGTTTGGCATGGTGTCTACACGGCTTATGCGGCAGCTTGGAGCATGAGCCGGCCGCTTTAGCAGCCCATGCAGCATGAGCCGGAGGCAAAAATATGCACGGCAGAAAAAACCGCGCCCAAGAGGCTTTTTCAGCTTATGGATCTGTGCAACCGAATATTCCCTTATAAATTACACTTGCCACCCCTCCTTTTATCTCCTTTTCCTCCGGTTAACTAAGGGTAAAATTGACAATTCATCCTATCTTTTCATTTTCGAAAAGTCACAATAAACCATTTTATCAAATATTTTCAAAAAATTTCAACATATTCAGCAAAACCATATCAGTATAAGCTAGATTCAAAGCTAGTTTTTTATAAGCCGCAGCCCTACTAACCGGGTTCTAAATTGAAAAATTTTGAAGGCTCTAGAATATACTACCTCCGTGTGCGCGTTTGGAATACACTTGAAATTTGGAATCTGATCATTTTAAATGGAACCAAACATTGTACCGGCTAATCTGTCGTCGGTAGTTAACTAGACATGCAGCGGCGGTCATCGGTTTCTCTGAACTACCGTGCGCACTAACTAACATTACTCCTACCCACGCAAACAACGCATTTGACCTTCCGTGACACACGGACCCCTTGAACATCAATTTCTCCCAGATAATTCAGTGAATGAAGAACCATTCTTCGACTGAACCTGGCGTCGGAGCAGCACGGTGCGGCATCTGCACTCCGGCAGGTAACAGCAACACTACTGAACAGCAACCACCAAACGGCAAGGAGTTGTACCGGAAAAATCGTGCAAAAAAAAAAATGATGAGAACAAAAAGGAAAATAAAATTTGATCCCTGTTGGATGAGAGGAGAAAATACAGTACTGTTTGTTTGTTAGTGTGAGGCAGCAAGGGACAGGATGCTCTTTTTCGTTGTTAGTTTTTTTAAAAAAAAAATGAACAGAGGCAAATTAACAAAGCATGATGAGTTCCTGTATTGCAACTTGCAAGCAGATGTTACATTCAACTGAAAGAAAACGATAATATTCCTACACGATGCCACGCTTCCATCCACCCATCCATTCATCCAAACAAAGATTTCTTCTTCTCGCGAAACGTGTATATTAATTAGGACGACTGAGCGACTGATTAATTAATCTACGCAACGAACGCTAGTTCGTCCGCCATCTCTCTGCGTCGCCGAGGTACGCTTCTTCATGTGGGGCCGGATCCTTGCTTACAGGTTACAGCAGCAGCCGTTCGCGGGTGAGGTGACTCCTGAACAAGCTACGAACTGCTTTTCAAATTTTATATTTTTTCTATAAAATTAAATATAAAATTTTCTGCACGATTTGTGTGAAAATTCTGCGTTCCAAAAAACGTGCGGTGTAGCATGAATCACTTCTTCTTCGAATCGGATAATATTGTAGCACGAATCCTCGAAGCTGCAGGTAGCAAGTCATCACCACGCCTCTACTGCAAGGGAGGTCATCTGCCTGGAGAAGTTGCTGCCGGAGCAAGGCCCCCTGGCTGCTCTACTCACCTGGTGGTGGCTTGAGATTCCTCTGTTTTCCTGCCATCCAGAAAGGTCGCTCTGTTGAGTGGTGTTACGCTGAACCCAGATTCCAGTGTGCCCCTCCGCTGCCTCGAGGAAATATTCGGCTGGTCCTGTCTGACCTCGCAAGCCTGGATGATGGACACTAGTAGCACCTCTGCTGGACCATCAGACCACGTTTCAAAAGTTCGATTAATTTTTAAAAGCGCATCTTTTTTTCACTAAAAAGATTCGGCTACTTTTGGTCTGTCACAGTGATCTGATCCATCCAGTGTGGCCAAAAAGATTAAGTATCAGACCAGGCGTAAAGATAGCAGTAGTAGCATAAAATCGTTGGGGAATTGTTTGACCCGTTTGGATCGGATCAGTGGATGCGTTTCCCTCTCCGGATCGTGCCTTGCATGCCACGAGCAGTTTGCGTCCTGGAGTAGATTATAAACTAATCATTCAAAGACAGCTGTTGGATTATGCTCTGGTGGCTGGGATTCTCCTGCAAAGTGCAAAGCTTTTCCATGACGAACTGTAACAATGGCGGTGTATTTGGACAAGATATCTAGAGTAGATTGAAAGCACAGCTAATCCAAGACATAAACCTAGGATCTATCTTTGCATGTTTCAAAGGTCTAAATCAGTAGGACTGATCTTCTAAGGCTGGTTAACATCCACAAAATCAAACATTCAGTGGTAGTTCTGCACTACCCTATTAGTATTGTGTCTGTGAGGCGATGAGTTCTTAGACCCCATATTGGTCCACACGTCGGCGGGTGTTCGTCCCTCTGACGATAGTCGGAATCGGTTCAAATCAGTAAGAAGGGATTGGTTCACAACACCTCCAATAAAAACCACCAAGAAGTTGACAATGGGAACGAGATTGATAATAAGCTTAAAAGACGACTACTTGCTGGTGCATCTGTACTTTGTTGGACGATTTGACTTGTTACAAATGATGTCTTTGACAAAACTCCATGATATGTCTTTATGCGGTAATTATACGGATGCTCAATCTGGTTCTGCTTCTACGCACAACTGGAAAAGAATGAAGTCAGTCCACGGAAAGATAGCACGGTAGTGTTGTAGATTTTTATTGATCGTAGATGTAGATTTAGCAATATAATTTGCATTTAATATATTTTTTTACCATCTAAAATTCTGATCGATGTTTCTTACTCTCTTCGTCCTTAAATACAAGTATTTTTGAGCTTAGTCAAAGTCAAACTCTATCAACTTTGATTAATAATATCTATAAATTTAAATAATTTTTAATATAAAAAATTACATATTATAAAAGTATGTTTCATAAAAAATCTAATAATATGATCTATATATATGATAAAATATTATTAATTTTATATTATTAATGGTCAAAGTCAAAACGGAGTTAGTATTTGATTTAAGCAGACGGGTGAGGAATGTAGCTGGACTCATGTAAGTCCTGAACAGCTAACAAATTCATTTCGATTGGTTGTGTGTTTTCTGTGAAACTGGACTACATTGTGGGAAAATTCTGTGTGATTCCGAAGCCCAGATTCCTCGACAAATTTGAAATTGAGTCCAATTTATTTTTTTTTGTTTTGAATGCGTGGCCGTGTTACCGGTTGACAATAGCGCGTCCGGCGCGAGCGACGACTTGCACAAAAACCCATATACGACTCGTCCGAGCGACAGCCGAGCTGAAGGCGCCCTTGACCCGAACGAAGCCCATGGCCATGGGCACCGGCCGGGCGTGGTTGGGTCCGGCGTCCACGGCGGCGGCCCCCTCCGCGCCGCCGCTCCCCACGTCGCCGCCGTCTGCGTCGTCGTTCACGGCCGATCCGCCGGCCGAGTTCCTCTGCCCCATCTCCGGCACGCTGATGGCCGACCCCGTCATCGTGCCGCGTGGCCAGACCTTCGAGCGCGCCTGCATCCAGGCCTGCGCCGCGCTCGCCTTCTCCCCGCCCGCCGTCGACGTCGACCTTTCGCTTTCATCGTCGTCGTCGTCGTCCTCCCCCCTCGTGCTCGTCCCCAACGTCGCGCTGCGCATGGCCATCCTCAACTGGTGCGACCGCCTCGCGCTGCCGCACCCCGCCCCGCTGTCACCGGACACCGCGCACGACATCGTCCGCCGCCTCATGCCGCGGCAGGAGGAGCAGCGGAGCGAAGGACCAACCCCCGTTCGCGTCAGGAGAAACAGCGTCGCCGACGAAGACTTCGTGCAGGAGCCCGTGCGGAAGGGTGGTTCTCTGGAGGAGGATATCATGGCCGTGCTCGGCGCGGAGGACCCCGCCCCCGAGGAGCTGGCGTCGGCGATGGCGTCGCTGCGGCAGGCGACGAGGGAGAACAGGGAGGTACGGAGGCAGCTTTGCACGCCTCGCCTCCTTGCCGCGCTCCGCCCGATGCTGCTGTCCGTCGACGCCGGCGTCCAGGTCAACGCGGCGGCGGCGATGGTCAACCTGTCGCTTGAAGCCGAGAACAAGGTAGCGATAGTGCGGTCCGGAGCCGTGTCGCCGCTGGTGAACGTGCTCCGCAGCGGCCACCCGGAGGCGCGGGACCACGCCGCCGGGGCCATGTACAGCCTCGCCGTGGAGGACGAGAACCGGGCGGCCATCGGCGTGCTCGGCGCGATCCCGCCGCTGCTGGAGCTGTTCGGAAGCTCCGGCGCGGGCTACCGCGCGCGTCGCGAGGCCGGGATGGCACTGTACCACGTCTCCATCTCCACGATGAACCAAACCAAGACGGCGCGCGCGCCGGGGGCCGTGCGTACGCTGCTCGCCGCGGCGGAGACCCGTGACCGCGCGAACGAAGCCGACGCCGCGGCGGTGCGGAAGGTCGCCATGATGGTCCTGGCGAACCTGGCCGGCTGCCCGGACGGGCGCGCGGCCCTGATGGACGGCGGCGCGGTGGCCGCGGTCGTCCGGCTGATGCGCGGTGGCTCCGTCGCGCCGAGGAGCGCGGAGGAGG